>OY987242.1:2287402-2754243 GCA_963920765.1 Ulota crispa | reverse complement strand
GACGATAGTTCTTATACTATTCCACTTCCTTAGTGTGCATCCATTGAGGGGCAATTAGAATCCAAATTGCTTTTTCTTTTGTGTGTTTGTGAGCCCAATTCTTGACATAATTAACCCTTAAGCGCCCACAATGTCCTCTTGAGGCCACGTTGGCGCTTAAGGGTTAATTATGTCAAGAATTGGGCTCACAAACACACAAAAGAAAAAGCAATTTGGATTCTAATTGCCCCTCAATGGATGCACACTAAGGAAGTGGAATAGTATAAGAACTATCGTCAGAACTATTGGGTAGTTGCAAGAAGCACTTCACTGTTTTGTCTCAAACACCCTTAGTACTTGTAGTACTAGTAGTACTACCAAGCTTTTGAAATAATTATTTTTTAAACTAAAATAAAGTTTGGACAATTTGTAAAGCACTTAAAATAGCATACTCATGAAAATTTAGGCCTAGAACTTTTTTATTCTAAAGAGTTATGAGCAAAACAAAATCACCAACAAAGAGCCAATTTCTTTCTTGTTTTTTAGAAAATAGTAAAATAATTTGAAAATATAAAATAAAAATTGGCCATTTGAGAACCCATTAAACACATTCACATGGTACAATTGCTTTAATGAGGAATTTCTTTGTATTTTGCCAATGAAGGGAGATAGGATGCCCACTTTGAGACAATGTAGATGCCATGGAATTTATGATTTTGCAAAACCCTTCTACAAATGCGTGTAAGCATGCTCCATAAACAACATCCCTGATTTATAGCCCTAGAAAAGCTTTTTTGGACCCAAAATAGTACTAAAAACCCCCAAAATGGCCAAGGTAGACACCTATTTGGGGGCTGTTTAAAAATAGTAAAATAATTAAAAAAAACCGCAAAAATTACAAAAGGTATGTAACTATGACATGTACCTTCTTCTAAAATTTCAACTCAAAAGAACTTGCTGTGCAAAAGTTACAAGCCAAAAAACACCTGTGGGAGGTGAAGGGGACAAAAAATAGTACAAGTGTTTCTTGCAATCACCCTACTAACTCAAATACTATTTGAGTTATTAGTTTTGAAGATAGTGCTATAACTATTTCTCCTCCTCTATGCATCCATTGAGGGGCAATTAGAATCCAAATTGCCCTTTTCTAGGGTGTTCAAGAGCCGTATCCCTCACTTTCTTAACTCCTAATAGGTGTTGATATTTCTCTTCTATTAACATTTGAACATCATACTTGACCTCAGGAGTTCAAGTTCCAAATGTGCAAAGCAAGAACTTGATTTGGCTAGTCCTTTGCACCCTTAAGCATACCCTCAAATTTCTCTAGAAAATGCACTGTTGAGAACATTTAATTTGACTTTCTAATAGTCATTTCAAATCTCCAATATGGGAGTAAGTATTACGTATGCTGAATAATATGCTACTTAGAATATTAGAATTTATCTCAATAAGTTTTTCTATTTTTAGAGGAACATGGATGTGGTATTTAGGCAGGACTAGGCTATTGAATCTTTATAAATAAATTAATTAATTAACTTATGTATAATCAAGTAAGATGTTTGAATGTACTTTACATGATCTACAAAATGATTCTTCTAAAACAAAGTGCATTCCTTACTATGGCAACTAAAATCATGTCGAATCATTAAGAAGAAATTGATAGACTTTTGTAAAATTGAGGAAAGATGCTTGAATGTACTGTACATGATCTACAAAATCATTGCACCAATTATTGCCCATGGCAATAAAAATGTAGGTCTTTTATGGATATAATTTACTTAACCCCTAAAGGACCAAGCCCTTTTTTCAGCAAAAGTTACTGAAAATTGCCACTTTTGGGGGAATGAATAGAAAGGTAGGAAAAACAATTATTTTTGGAAATCCAACCCTAAGATCTTGTCTTAGATTATGGGAGGTACTTGTGGAAAAAAAATCATCTCATTTAGGATGTAGAGTGAGATATTGACATTTGAAGTGAAAAAAAAGTTTTTTCCCCTATTGCCCAAAAGTTTCAAAAGCCTTTAATTGCCCCTAAATCAAAAAAATTGCTCTACGCAAAGTTGAGGTTTATTTTTGTCATGTAGAAGACCAAGTTAGGTAAGTGTGGGAGATTTTCCAAATGAATTGGAGGTGTGGATCATACTTTGTAAAATTTTGCAATGCCGTAAGGACATGAAATTTGCATATACACTAGGCCAAATCACTAGAAGAAAAACAAGGATAAACGACTCTACAAATCACAACAACTAGGTCACTAGAACTGCCTTGCAACTGCACAACAACTGCACAACAAGATTGTAGTTGTGCAAATGTTTTGGAGTTGTTGTGCAGTTGCAAGGCAATTCTGGTGACCTAGTTGTCTATCCTTGTTTTTCTTCTAGTGAATTGGAGGATTTATGTAAAATTGAGGCATATGAATTCTTTTGATCCAAATGATGAAAACCAAGGAATCTTAGTCTACTAAAACTTGGAAAAAAAAGAAGTCAAAAATCAAATTCACAAAGAGCTCAAAAAAGTAATGCACCAAAGGCAAAAGGAATGGAGGTATGGAAATCCCATGCATGCCCGTAAACTAAAACTTTTCACTCATAAATCAAAATTGAATGATTCAAAGCTCCTCACATATGTATAAATCTAAAGAATGAATTTCAGATTTTTATTTAAAAAGAATGTTATTTTTTAAAAAGTTTTTGGTTGCCCAGCCTCCTCTAATTTTCATAAATTCATGCATAACTTCTTCAATAAATATCAAAATAAAGGAAAAATTAGGTGCCCACACAAATCTTTCAATTCCCCATTTTCAATAAAAGTTTCAAAAAATCACACAAAGTAGTTTAGCCATAGGTACATGCCCAAAATCCCATTTGTCCCCCAAAGGGACAATGGTCCTTTAGGGATTAATGTTCATTGATTTCAATATGCTAAACAACCATCACGGATTTTTTCATCCACCTTAGACCGCCACTTTTCATCCATATTAAGTTTCATTCATTAGCTCCAGTGAATATCATTGATTTATTTCATCCACATCCTCCCCTCTTTCAAATGATTATTGCACTTTAGAGACAAATTGTGTTGCTTTAAGGAATTCTTTGTTGTTTCAAAACATCCAATCTCAAATTACGGAAAATTTTATTTCTCCTCCTACACTCTAAAAAATCTTTTTTATTGCTCACCACTCATTGCTCATTGCTCACCATTCACTGCTCACTGCTCACCGTTCATTGCTCACTGCTCATTGCTCACCGTTCACTGCTCACTGCTCATTGCTCATGATTTAATGTTATTGTAGGGATCCGTAGATTCTTTGCTGTATCGTAATTCTACGGTGACTCAAATCTGGTTTTTGTTCTTTTCTTGACGCGGATTGTAAATCAGATCAGCCAAACAGGAGCGCTTGTTCTTGGCGCTTTGGTAGCGTGTTCATTTTAGGGATCCACCGCAAGGTCTTGAAAGTTGCAGGTACGCTCAAGCTACATATTCATAGCCCACCTCCAATACAAACGCTTCTCAAAGTTGGAAAAACGATTGCAAAAACATGCCAAACATTGCAAAAGGTGGAGAAGGACAGCAATACACAACCCTTAAAAATCCAAGCGAATCCCAAATCAACAACACCTCTTAATACGGGAAAACACATTATTTTGGCTGCAGCGGCACGCTATGTTGTTTAGGGGTTGACTCCTAAAAGACCATTGGCCCTTTTGGAGGACTAATGGGATTTTTGGGCATGTACTTACAACTAAATTACTTTGTGAGATTTTTGAACTTTTATAGAAGATGGGGAATTCAAAGATTTGCATGGGCATCTAATTTTTTCTTCATTCCAACATTTATTGAAGGAGTTAAAATGAATTATTGGAAAACAAGGGAGGGCGAACAGCCCAAAAATTTCTTCAAGAATTGCATTTTTTTAAAATAAAAATATGAAATAGGTTCTTTAGACTTAAATATATGTGGGGGGCTTTGAAGCATTCAAGTTTGATTGATGAGATGAAAGTAATGAGAAGTTTTAGTTTGCAAGTAGGTATGGATTCTCTCAAAACCACACCTACCCGCAAACTAAAATTTCTCATAACTTTTGTCTCATCAATCAAAATTGAATGATTCAAAGCTCCCCACGTATATGTAAGTCTAAAGAATATGCTCATCTTTCTATTATAAAAAAATGCAATTCTTGAAGAAGTTTTTGGGCTGCTTGCCCTCCCTTGTTTTTCAAAAATTTATTTTTGACTTCTTCAATAAATGTCGGAATGAGAAAATATAGATGCCCACATAGGTCTTTGAATTCCCCATTGCCCATAAAAATTTCAGAAAATCACACAAAGTAATTTAGTCATAGGTACATGCCAAAATCCCATATTTCCCCCAAAGGGACAATGGTCTTTTAGGGAATCAAAGTTTGTTGAGTTGCTTGAAACAATAGGCAAGTCAAAATAGCACCCTGGTAGTAACTCAATTTTTGACAATCATGAAACTTAGGAAGTGGGCAGGGTTTTATTAAGGAAGATATCCAATTAATGCAAAACTATCCTTGCCCCACATTCTTTGCAATTGGCATATTAAAAACTCTAAGATTTTTTTGAGCTTAGTTGTTAGAGATGCTCTTGCACATAGAAAAAAAATTAGTATTCCTTTTTGAGATGAAACTACATATCCTTTACTAGGAGTACAATGTTAGATTTTTTGATGAAAGTTTCAAATTTTCATTAAAGCTGCAAATAAAATATGTCAAAAAGCCAAAATGCAATGGCGCATGATATTCATCAATAAATTTGTAAGCAAAACATGGGATGAGATTTGGTTTTCATCATTCTTGTGATTGTGTACAAATCATTTATAAGCCACTTTTTGGATTTGGTGATACTATAAATTTATTGACAGTAACAGGAGAATGAATAGCAAGGACGGCAGAGTTCCTTTGGAACTTGAGTCTCAAAGGTTTGGAGCAGCGATCTTTAAACCGGCTAAATATTTGCAGGACTGGTGGACAAAAAAAATTAGTAGCTAAAACATGTAAACTTTTCCGTGTCAAATTTTGAGAATTTTAGTTTTTAGCGGTGTTTTTAGCCACTTGAGCTAAAGTGAAAAATCATAATTGGGATCACTGGTTCGGAGCAGGTATGCAGGTGGGCTTCCCAGGAATGCTCACGGGGCCGTTCATGACGTCATTTAGGCCAAAATTTTGGTTGTCCCAAATTTTCATGACCTTGACTCCTAGTTTGACTCCTAAATTAACCTTTAAAGGATTGAGCGTGCCGTTGCAACCATACAGTACGGGATATTATTTTTGTATTTGGAATGGATCTACATCTCTACTACATTTGAGATCAACAAAGAAGTTGAAGAATAGATCAAAGCGGTTCTAGTGAGCTACTTGAGAACCCAAATAAAAACTTCTTGTTGGTAGCAAATACCAATTATACGACAGCATATGTACTATGCCCTATGATCCTTTAAGGGTTAAAGCAGCCCCGATTTATAAAAATTGACAACTGCTTAACCTTTGACTATAGTGCAAAGTGGTCCTAGCCCCAACCTAGTTCTCCTGAACTTAAGAGCTAGCATGTGCATGTTTCAGGCAAGAATTGAAAAAGGTTGGTTTTGGTTTGACAAATAGGCCAAAATCAAGTGAATTTACTTTAAATAGAAATGTTGGCTGATTTGCAGGAGGTCGTTTATAACATTCAGTAGCACTAGTAAAGGCTGCCCTCTCTTCAAAAGAATGGTGTGGACTATTCCACACCATTCCATCCACTTGGATGAAATGGTGTGGAATATTCCACATCTTTCTTTAGCTATGGGGACACTTGGCTGAATTTGTTAGAGTTTATGAAAGGGAGGCTTAGTTCAGTGCACACACATTGAGGGGGCCAAACGTGTCAGAAAATTTAAAAATAAAAATAAAAAAAACACTTTTTTTTTTTTTTCAAGATGAAGATCATGAATGATACCTAAAGAGAGGGAAAGGCAGCCTCTCTTCATGCTACTGAATGTTATGTTATACAATATCTGTGTACCACCAATGCTTTCCACCACCAGTTGGGTGCCACGTGTTAAATTGTGTGGCACAAGGTCCACAATATCCCATCACAAACACCTCCATCAATGTTTTTTTGGGCAATTTAACCCCTAAAGAACCATTGTCCCTACGGGGGACAAATGGGATTTTGAGCAGGTACTTATGGCCTCAATTTTTGTCCTAAATTTTTGAATTTTTTTTGAAGATAGAAAAACATATTAGCTTTTGGGGAATGTCATCTTTATTCCAATTGATGCTAGGGAGCAAAAGTTGTGCCCAAATAAGCACAAATTTGGGGACTAGGGGTAGCAAAAAAGTTCTTATAAAAACTTGAAAAAAAATTTAGTTTTTTTTTTCTTAATATATCTTTGTCTACATCTGAAGCTTTGATTCATTCCACTTGGACTAGTTATGAGAAAGTTATGGACAATCTTGTTTTTTGGGCAACTCAAGCATCTTCTTAAAAAAATAACTTATAAAATTCATTTTTGAATGCACTTTTAACATTTTTTCAAATTTTTTTTGTGGAGAGGATCAAGTTTGCTTTCTAGAACAACCTCACCATTGGGATTATTGCATTTCAATTCCGTTGCAGGGTTATTGTCAATTTAAGTTTTTGTTCAATCTCAAACCTTCTTCTATCTAATGTGTTTTTAAAGAATGAAAATTAAGTATTTAAAAAAAAAAAACTTCCCAAGATCCCCAACTCAACTTCCCACCACGCAAAAATAGAATTCCAAACTCTGAGGTGCAAAAGTTTTAAGTTAAAAATGTTCAAAGTTTAAAAATCTAGTCAAGGAAGGTGCAAAAAAATTGTTTTTTACACTTTAAATGTATATATCTTCCAATATGTGTGGTCAAAGTTCTTGAGTTTTGTATGACACATTCTTATAATAGTCTAGCACAAGATCCTATGGTTAGATATGCAAAATGCTTGATTTTCAAACTTTTTTACTCTTTGCCATAGAGGTGGCAGTTTTGAGTGTCTTTTGACAAAATCAAGGCCATGGTCCTTTAGGGGTTAAGGCCCAATAGCCTCATAAAAAATGCTAGCTTCATGCTTGTAGAAGAAAAGGGGGGAATTTCTTTCAAAAAATGCCAGATTGCAATAATGAAAATTGTGTTGCACTCTTGGCTTTCATAAAATTCTTATCAAATTGGAAATTGATATCATCATTTTGAAATTGTTTGAGGTATTGTCTAATTCAATTTCATGCAATAATTAAGCAATGTCAATGGTTATTTGGATATTTTCAAAAAATAGCTAATGAATACTTTTTGCCTACAAAAAATATTCCAATGTGTTGCAAAAATCCATATATAGGGGCCATCTGCAACTCCAAAAATAGGGATGACAAGCTACAAACCAATTTCAAAGAATGCCACATTGCCATTGGTCACAAAACCAAATTAATACCCTGGTCCCCAATTCTCCATGTCTTAGGCTTTCTAGATCAATACTGAAGAGTGAAGACTGAGGAGCTTCAAATGCCATAATTTATGGTGTTGAATGTGAAGGGTGAGTTGCTTTTGCAACTTGCTATAGTAACCTCAAGCTATCATGACTCATGAATCTCTTATAGACTTAAGGGCCATTTGCACATGACCTTAAGTAAGACCATTGTGAGAGTCTAAAAGCAAGGATTGTTCACGCGGAAGTAGGGATTTTAATTGATGGCACGGAGAAGGGGCGGCGAAAAAATAGCTTGTGGTCGTAGGAACGCCATGTTCACACTTGCTGAGGTTTTTGCATCTTTTTGGTGTTTACATCTGCCAACACAACAATGTAATCATTTCAAAGACCGGGGGGTTTGCATATCCCCTCTGAGTATTTGCAAAACCTTGTTCTTTGAATGTTTCTGTCTTCCTATCCGTTTGACTTTTTCTCCTCCTTCAGCTTCTTGCCTGCTCCTGCTTTGCTACGTCGCGTTTTTCGCAGGCATCGTTGTGCACAATTTGTGCAGGCAAAAATTTGCCTTCCTCCACGTTCCGTTGTTATTGTCCTCTAGCTGTGGCTGTGTGGCGCTTTAGGTAGCAGTGCTGGTTTTGGCCAAATTGGTGAGAGTAGCCGTCGTGAATTTGCGATTTTCCTCCAAGACAGTGGCTGCAACTCGTTGCAGTACACATTTTACTTCCCTGCTTTTGTTCAATTCTGGTGGTTTTGCGCGTTCCTTCAAGAGCATGTTCCTCCTCATTCACGCACTGCAATTTGAGCTGCAACGGCGATGCGTGTCAGGTTTCCCCAAAGACGTCGACGACTACTGCCGCAATCTCTTCCTCGAAACACAAAATTCGCATTTTGGTGGGGTCCATGGTATATGCTGGAAACATTGCTGAATTCTGCGTTGCAGAGGTTCTCCATCAGCGTCACCAGATGAAGTCCACAGGTTCGTCTCGTCACTCCTCGTCTTTTGTTTATGCATCTCATGTCTTAAATGCAGTTCTTCAATGTGTTTCTATGATCAATTCACTAAATTGACACCAGTATCGTCTGGGTTTCAAGGGTTAATTTAAGTTCCTTCTCCCATACGGTCATACTCTTTTTCCAATGTTGCACAATTCTGGGAAGCAAATTTTTTTTTGATCTTCCTTCTTACGTATGTTCATGCAACGCTTTGTTTGCAGCAATGCACTTCCTGCATTGTTTGACGTTGCCCTTGTATGTGGATGCAAGGATTTCGGCTATACAGCGGTCGGCAATGGACCATACTTTTGAGGCTCAAGCGGCCTTCATGTGGAGCGCCTGTCTTCTAGCTTAGATTTTACTTGACCACCGGGCGTATGATGTACCTACTGCCAACGTTGCTGAAGAAGAGGCAACATATCTGTTGGACGAGATTATGGATAGGCTTGCAGAGCTCGTAGAGGACCCCCTTGGCGACATGCACTTGGGCCTTCAATGTTATCAATTGTGCACTACCTCTCTTTTCATTGATGATGAGTTGCGTTATTGGGTGAAACCTCATTCAACTGCTTGGTTTTCACGTTTTCTCTTGGAAGAGTATGATGACAAGCACTGGGTAGAGTTGTTTCGGATGACAAAGCAGACCATGTTCTCCCTGGCTGACTTGCTGGCACTGCAAATTCAACGGAGAGACACGCGGTATCGTCTTGTAATCCCCGTCTATGTTCAAGTAGCTTGCGCCTTGTTCAAGTTGACACAAGGTGTCTCTCTGTACTTATGCTCAGAGATGTTTGCGATAGGAAAGAGTACGGTTTGTGGTGTTCTGAGAGATGTTGTTCATGCAATTAACAACACTCTCAGACATAACATTTCCTAGCCTACTGGAGATCGTATGCGACTAACACAGGATAAATTTGCAGAGTTGTGTGGTATGCCGGAGGTTGTAGGTGCTATAGATGGCACTCATATCTCCATTGCCAAACCGCGGCACATTCCATCTGATTATTATTACTTTAAATCTGGGGGTTATAATTTGAATTGCCAAGCCATTGTGGACAGTGAGAAGAGATTCCTGGATTTGTACTTGGGGATGCTAGGTTCTACTAACAACGCTCGTGTTCTCCGTCGTTTTACTTTGTATGATTTGGCGACCCACTTTGGCTTCTTCAGTAATCAGGCAAGTGCACATGGTTTTTCCCCTTACCTCCTCAGTCATCAAGGATATCCTCTTCTGCCGTGGCTCATGGTTGTATACAAGCAAAACGCGTACATGTCCTTGACAGACTCTTTGTTTAATCAGAAGTTGAAGAGAGATTGTTGTGTTGTTGAAAATGCCTTTGGCATTTTGAAACAAAGTTTTAAGGAGTTGCTTTTGAAGTCCGATTTGCACATTGCATTTCTACTAGACATCATTCTTTGTTGTGCTATTTTGCATGACATGTTGTTAGTTCAATCCCATGAAGATGTGGAGAATCTATTTGGGATTTAAAGGATGAAGGTCTATTGGGTAAGGTAACGGAAGATGGTGAAGGCAAGTTTAAAGAGAACGTCGGGAATGACGGCGCAGATGCTATTGGAGAAATTGCTGCAATTGCAGCGCCAGTAGAGAAGAGAAGGCAGATGGGCATGCTTCTCACAACACAATGGTAGCATCTCCTTTAAGTTGCAGGTAATACCTTCGGAATGTCTCCACTCAGATTTTGTCTTTGGTGTTTGCAATGTTTTCTACAATGCATGCGCTTGTCTAAAGTTTTTTTTTTTTTTTTTTTTTTTTTTTTTTAGTCTTGATGTGCACTCCGTTGCTATTAATGCGCGTACTACTGATGTGCACATCATGACCTAGTCTAGGTAGCAGGGAGGGAAAGTAAATTTGGAATGCCATGTAATGTAACAAGAGAACAAGAAAGGGTCCATTCCATTCCATTATACTCCTCATGCATAACTGCAATACAAATTCCGGCCTCTGCAAGGTAGGTACAGTCACTCCCATAAGGGTAATCAACAACAAAGGTAGAATAATGACTAAAATATACCTTCCCTTCACAAAATGATGGCTTTGCCTTTCAATTCTTGCTGCACCTATCTTCTTCTATTCATTCTCATCTTCTAACATCTCCTTAATACTTGCATGAGCTCCTTGATTCTATAGGGACACCTACAAACAGGTGAAGCATTAAAGAAGAGAACAAATACCGCTTGGGCGGCAGATTAGTCTCCTCGGGGAACTGCCAAAACCTCAGTTGCCGTTTTGCTAATGATGTTTTCTGATGGCCTCGTCCTCTCCTTCGGGGGAATTACTGTTGCAGGTGCTGCGGTATCTTCCGTGCCGTGTGTTGGAGGGGAGTGCCGGTCATCTGTCGTGCTCGACGGTACTTCATGGCATTATAGTCCCGCATAGTCATCGAAGGAGGTGCAACATAGAGGCGGTGGGCGGCTGCTGCAGTCATTTGGGATGCTCAGGGAAGACACCTGGGCTGGGTCGATAGTTATAGAGTTCTCCAGTCCCTTGTCTTGGGCAAAGGTAGCGGTGTCTTCACTAGCTGTTGCTGGTGGTGGCATGTGGCTACGGCTTGTATGCCCTCAGAAGCCTTGACCAGCTGCCGGTGGCGATGGCATCTGGTCACGGCATGTACGCCCTCCAAAGCATGTGCTTATAGCCTCGGTTAGTCGGAAGAAGCATTGCACAATTTGACCTTGTGTATCAATTGCCTTTCGAGCAATGGCATTGACTTCTACGGCGTTGGCATAGTGCCGCTCGTCCTTCTCTCTCAAAAACTGCATGTGTTCACCAAATTTTTGAAATTGAACGTCAATTTTGTTTCTTTCCATCTCTCCGTGAGATTTTGCAATCTCCTGTAACTTCTGCACCATTGTGTCCCCGCTCGCCTTAGTCGCGTCTGCAATCAAGGTATGGCCGGAAACATTCTTCTTTCTCACTCCTGTGTTGCCTTGCCGTCTTACCATAGAATACGATGAAGTGTCAGATGAGCTGATAATGTGTGGTGTCACCCCAGGAGGAAGAGTACCATCGGTCCTAAACGGGGGCCTTGCCGTGAGCGTGGAGGAGTGGCCAGCATGACTCAGGGTGGACGCAAAACTTCTTGGCAGAGAGCTAGAACTCCCAGGCGACTGAGGCGGCGTCCCTCGCACTGATGCATCCTCTGCACTCGTCATCTGAATAGGGTCAATGGACTCCTAGTACATGGCATCCTCCTCTCTCATTTTCCCCACCTCTTCTGCTCTCAAGTAGTTTGCATCCGTAGGTGATAGCAAATCTTGCACATGTGGTGGTGTCATAATTGGTCTAGAACCATACTAGTCGTAGATCACGTTGAATATGTCAAGAGCAAAATGCTTTGGTAGCCCCTCCTGTTTGCGTTGGCTAGAATTCAGCTTCCAGTAGTCTCAAGTATCTGTCTATGTCCGCTTCATGTAATCTGGCTATTTTCTTGTACTCAGCTAGAATCAGGTGCCACTTAGCCTTGCATACATGTCTGTCGCGGTAGCAAGGAGACAGGTTTGCACGCTAGAGATCTTGGGAGGTGCGCATCCATTTTGTGCCATCAAGCGCCATCAAGTCATGCGGATCCACAACGTCCAACTCATCAAAGTGTTGGTTGCGCTTAATAGTAATGAGAGAGAGCACCTCTTGGTGAATCCAATTTGGTAGTCTCTCCTTCCTTGATCGTTTACTGTTGTTGGCAATGTTGTCAGGCCGAGGTGCAGTTGTAGTGGCGGGACTGCATGTGGGAGGGATTTGCACGTGTTGGTGGAAGGTGGGAACAGGGGTGTTGAAACCTGCACTGCCACTGTCGGTGGAAGTTGGGCCAAGGCTGCAGCTAGGCGAGATCGGGATATCCCGTTTGAAACTGCCGTTGGAAGGCATTGGAATAGATTGTACACTAAGCGCTGCAGGTCAAACTCCATATCCATGTCCACGCACATACGATGGTGGACGCCCAAATTGAAACCCAGCAATAGGCATACTACCGGCACCTAAAATGCAGAGGAGCTAGAGTGTCAGCAAACTGGTCATGCAAATTTCACAATATAGAAAGTACTACTCTACACTATGACCTCTATACACCATTTATGTTTGTATGAATTCTCATGTAGGCATTGGAGGGGGTTTGGGTGTTTTGCAGATACACGGTGAAAAATGGGAGGTTCTTGGTGGAAAGCAGAGTGCATGAACTTACCAACAACCATTTCCAAAATGTACTGAAATCATTGCTATCGTAGTTTGTGTGCATTGTAGCCTCATTCTACTGTAACTGAGTGGTCACAATGCCACTGTCACAATGTTCTCAGAAATGTTGCAATAAATTGACTTGGCATTCAATGTTCACTGACATTGCAAAAGGAGGGGACGTACCACTCATTGGAATTCCGGGAGGATGCTTCAAGAAGGAGGCTAGGCAAATGGGGGAGTTGAAGGATCCCAGTTGAAACTGGTTCTCCATTGCTTCATGAATCCTCTTACCTGGCAGGACATAATGTAGCCAAAAATTTAGATTTGACCTTGTTTTTTTTTCTATCCTACTTAATTCAAGCAACTCTAGCCGCATTGCTGGTAATTAATGGCATTGAACTACTGCAAATGACAGAAAGTCATTGCATTCACTAGCACACACATAAACCAAAAAAAAAAAAAAAAAAAAAAAACAGTACAAAGGTGAATGTTCAATACATACCTGCAAAACATTGACGTCGATATGGGATGGTAGAGCGATTGTGATGAGCACCTATGACACTCCGCACTTATGTGCACGAGGCGCCGGCCGCAGTCGGGTTGAGAAGAGCGTGCCTTGGGAACATGCAGGGTGTCTTGCTGCAATCGTGCGTTGCTAACTAAAATTGTCTTTGGTTTGATCTTCACACTTTAGATCTTTAGTCTTCATGTCTTCAAGTCTTCATGTTTTAACAAAAATAATGAAGAAAATCACAAATAATAAGTCCTAGAAAGGCTGCGACCTATTTTCTAGTGCCATAAATGGTTCAAAGATTCAAATGCTAAGTGTAATAGTAATTTGGAAAGCTTTTCTAATCTTGTAATATTTCTTCAAATTTCAATTCAATTTAAGTTATTGTCCAAATGTTATGCAAGTTCAAAGTAGAGGCTCTTCTTCCTCCTTGTAAACTAAACACAACCTCTATAAACTTCTATAACTTTTGTTTTATATATCACAAATAGAAACGTGATATAAAATTGGAAAGATAATACCACTGGCTAAAACCTCTAAAATTTATACTTCAAAAAAACTCTGTCCAAAAGTTCTAGTCAATCAAAGTGTAGGTCTCAAATTTTTAAAGAGCACCCAAACCTCCAACTACTACACAATATAACTTCTTCAATAAGACTCCAAATGCAATGATTGAAAATAATAAAAAAAACTAAAACAATAAACTATCATTCCTAAAATTTCAAAAAAAAAATTCATACTGTTCAAAAGTTGTAGCTCTTCAAAGTTTCGGCCTTCTCATAACAAAATGACAACTACCTCTAATCTTTCACACCTCCATAACATTTTCTTCCAAGCTCCAAATCTCAAGTTTAAAGATTTTTTAGAGAGCTAAGACTAAAATGAATACTCTTTTCAAATTATTGCAAAATGATATACAAATCATAAGCTATGGCTTGTCAAAGTCTTAGCCTTTCTTCATAGTTTGCCTTTTTGACTCCAAAATTCAAACACTCATAACTTTTGCATCATAACTCCAAATCAAATTTGCAAATTCATTTTGAAAAGATAATTACACAAAAAATATCCATTTTTTATTTCAATTCAAAATCACATATATATCAAAAGTTCTCTCACATCAAAGTTTTAGGATTTCTCCCATCTTCTCACCAACACTCAAACACTAACTTCCAACTACTAAGGTATCTCTCCTCCATAATTTCAACTCTATCTAGGGTAGGAAGATGGGGCACATTAGCCCATGCTCCTCTCTATCCTAACCCCACCATAGATGTCAAATCCTTTTTTGTTTCACACATTCCCGTTCACTTCTAAATCCTTAATATTTTTTTTATTCAAACAAAAGCAAAATATATAAACCTTCCAAAACATCTAGATAAACATATAAAAATGATTAAATTACAAAATAAACACTACCGTAAAGTAGCCACGTGCCTTTGCAGGCATATAATAATATTAAACGCTTTTTTTCAGTTGCCAAGTCGTGGACTTGGTTGATTGGAGAATCGGTCGTCTCTTGCCGTCCACCGGTCCGGGTTCAAATCCCATTAAACTTGTTGAGCGATGATAGCGGCCCACGGCTTGACAGCTAGTAAGGCAGGAAATTGGCCTAGCCAACCTTTTACCTACCCCCCTGAGCTGTGCATGTGACAAGATGGCGCAGTGCACTGGAATCTATAACCGCTGCGGTGTCATCAAGCCGTGGTCCTCATCACGACCACCCTTTTGCTACAATTGTTGATTTATTGAAATCAACATAAACATAAATAAATAACAAGTATCTAAATGATGGAGAGATCTCTATTAAGACACCGCTTAGCAATGGCGCCCATAAATCAGTCGCCTTTTGTTAATGAAAATCCCAAAAGTTTAGGGAATTTTATTGGCATTGTTACATAATTAGCCACTATAAACCCGTATAGTAAAGATCGCCTTTATCTTCTCGCATTGTTCTCAGATGTATGTTTTACAAAGGATTTGCAATTACAAAAAAACCTTGAAAGTCTCCCCTATATCACGGAATCTTATCTTTTCTCCTTTCTCTAAAGGCGTTATTCCGACCTTGCCAGCAAGGAAGCCACCTAGGCTTGGCAGATAAAACAGCAGCGTGTGTACATGTGCACTCCAAAGTGCCATAGCAATTGCTCTTTCAAAAAGCTAGGTACAAGTGCAAATGGCCCTTTAGTCGGCCAAAGCAAATATAGTAGTACGCTAAGTTATCACTCATAACAACAACTTGTGCTATATGCAAAAATAATGAAAAAACTATTTACATGACAATTTGTAAAGTTAGCATTTGGCGAGAGATTATAGCTTCATTGACTAAAATCTAGCATTACCCATTTTCAACCAGTGTTTTACCAATATGTATAATACATTTCCTGTATTTTACAAAAATGTACCAAAATTAATAATTATTTCTAAACTATACTAGTTTTCCATCTGGTAGTTTCAAGTTTCAACCAATTTTTTTAGTAATTTCAATGCCTATTCTCCCCAAACACTACTTAATCCCACAAAAGATATTTTTTTAGAAAGGCAAAGCAAATTTGAGAGTGGGTAGGAGTTTTAGTTGATCACTTTGCATTTAATTTTTGGCAATGGTTTTGTTTTTGTTGCACTACTAGAAAAGCCTTAACTTAATATTCTTAAGCATGCCAACAATGGGCATGAAGATTGGATGGTACCCTTACTAGGTTTTCAAAGTTTTCCTCAACTCAAGCAAAACTTGAGTTTTTCACAAGGACTTGCCAAAAATTCAAGTAATTAAGCCATCTTCTTGAGTTCTTTCATTTTTTTTCTTGAGCCTCTCTAAACCAACTCTTTTGCTTTTGTCTTTTCATTTTCACAAATGAGTCTTCCAAAATGTCCATTATTCAAATTTTCATAATTTTTTTTGTCTTTGAATGAAACTTCATTAATCCAATATTTGAAAGACAACCCAAAACCATTTTGGAGACCCTCTAATTTCTTTTTGAGTGGTTGTTTCTAAATGTGATATATGTCAAACCATTAAAGAACATAGAATTTGAGAGATATTAGATTGTTAAGGAATAATTATGGACTTTGGATTGTGTAACTTGCATAACTTGAGAGCATTGTATTCATTCAAGACTTTTTGAGTGTCACTAACTGTTATAAGTGCAAGTACAAGTGCAAGATTTTTATTTTTAAATTTTTTAAATTTAAGGTTCATTTGTTAATATAAATCCTTATTGTAAAACACAGTTTATGATCTAGGATTGTTTGTTTGGGAACTATGAAAATGATAAAATAATGTATTTCAATTAAATCAATGAGATTTAAGATTTTTATTGATTACAATCTAGTCTTACCTTATTAAAAAGTTCATTTGCACAAATTTGTTTTAGTCCTAGCCTATGTTTGTATCATCTCAATAAAAAAGCAATAGTCATTATTCACTTTTCAACCAACACTCAACTAATGTTGTTGTTTATTTATTTTGCTAAGTATAAATATATTGGTCTCATATTCATATACATATATATATATATATATATATATATATATATATATAC
Organism: Ulota crispa; assembly: GCA_963920765.1. Taxonomy (NCBI): domain Eukaryota; kingdom Viridiplantae; phylum Streptophyta; class Bryopsida; order Orthotrichales; family Orthotrichaceae; genus Ulota; species Ulota crispa. The sequence goes on along the minus strand of OY987242.1, from coordinate 2,737,596 downwards.
TCTATCTTGTGGACCACAAGGAGGAAGATTATTTGACCATTTCAATTTAGTGAAAGTTTTGGCATTCATGCTAAAAGAAGACAGAGCAAAACCTCATTTTTCTCCCACGCTCCCATTAAGATTGAATATTTTCATTCCAACGAGTGCTCCTTCACTCTTAGCAAGTCAAATATATCATATACAAGCTGCCAAGCACTAAAGTGGTTGCTTACAGCCATACAGGCCCTCCTAAAGTAAATATATTCATCCAAAAGTGCAATGATAAGACATATCTAAATAACAAACAACATATTTTTGAGGACGTGCAAACTATGTTTCATGCCATTGGAACACAATTTTAGATTGCTATTCTAAGTTTGACTTTGAAATTTTAGAACTGATTCATATTAAATCCTAAAAACTTACAATGAATTTTTTTGAAACTCCTCCAAATGAAGATCCACAACTACTTGTTTCAATATTTCAACCTCCACTTATTTCAAATCAATTAAATCCCATTGGTCATGACAAACAAAGGCAGCAAGACATAGACGATGCTGGCTTTTCCATAAATGTCTAAGGTACGAGGCTCATAAACCAACCATTTAAGGGCTGAAAGCCTAAAACTGAATTTTGGAGAGGTGAAACTTCTTGAACTATTTTTCAGTAGATTTTCCTTTAAAGTTAAGAAGAATTGACATCTAATCCAAGTTGTTTCATATTTTCGAAGCTTTGTGGAGTTAGTTATAAAATTTTGAAGTGAAAAGGTCATATGGCTCTAAAACAATTCACCTCCTCAAATGTATTTTGATTGTACATTTTTGAAACTTACAAAAAACAACATGTACATGTGAAATACATTTAAGAAAGTAAACGGTTTTAGAACATGAGCAGAATATGAGCCTCCTACCTTACCTGTTGAATATTGGAACTTCTAGCTTCACAATTACTAAAGGTAGGCGTTTCTCTATAATTTACTTTGTTTTCATGAAAACATAGTTAGTAGTTATTGACTTGACATTTTTATAATACCTCTCCAATTGCTGACAAAAATTCAAACAATCGAGGTTTTAGGGAAACAAAGCTATTTATAATTTTGAAAGGATGAGAGTACCAAATATTGCCCAATTGTTTTCCAAGTTAGGATTACATGTCCACGTTGGATAAATGTACAGTACATTCATTGAATCAAATATATATTTCATATAAGAATCTGCACATTTATGGAAGTAAATAGCGCTGTATATTGCTCCGTTTAAGATTGCAAGTTACACTTCAAGTTTATATTGTATGATCAAGAACATAAAATTAGAGTCATTACAAAGATAGGGTGGAATAATATATACAAAATAGTTATTATTCAACCTGCACGCAACTAAAGTTCGGTTCACCTCGTCCATTGGTAAGAAAAAGAAATGGTAAGGTAGCAGCACCCATAACCGTCAAATTAAGGCTTTTGAACGTGACGATTATTAATAAATATCTAGCAAATTACAGGATCTTATTAGCAAGAAAAAAATGATGAGTTTGCACTATTTGGATACTACAAGAATAAGTTGTGAATTTTTAAAGAGCCGATTGCAATTGCACTTAAGGTAGGAACACCCATAAGCGTCAGTGTCCCCATAACCATACCTTTGAAATCTTAAAAAATCTGTGGAAGTGAACAGATGTAATGGCAAGGATGTACAACATGTGAACATGAAATCTTAAAAGTGGTTATGGGTGCAATGGCAATTTGCTCTTTAAAAATTCACAACTTATTCTCACAATATCCAAATAATACATTTGAAAGTGCAAATTCATTTTTTTTCTATTCCTAATAGGATCGTATAATTTGCTAGTTGTTTATTGATAGTCATCATGTTCAAACCCTTAGTTTGATGTTTATGGGTGCTCCTACCGTAATACCAACACTAAGGTTTCATGTTCACATGTTGTACATCCCTGTAAATCTGTAATTACATAGATTTTTCAAGATTTTAGAGGTGATAGTTATGGGTACAGACCGTGCAACAGTGATGGTTATGGGTGTTGCTAAGGTAGTTTGCTCATAAACCGTGAAGGCATTAAAACCACCCACCTTCTCAAATGTACCCTTACTATACATAATTTTTTTCATAGGTTTTCAAAATATACAAGTGGTGTACACTTGAGGAAGTGGGCAGTTTTAGAGACCTATGACCTTTTCATTTCAAAATTTTGTAACTAGCTCCACAAAGCTCCAAAAGTATGAAATAACTTGACTTAGATGTCAATTCTTCTTGTCTTTCAAGGGAAATTTACTGAAAAATAGTTCAAGAAGTTTCACCTCCCCAAAATTCAGTTTCAGCCTAGATGGACGGTTTATGAGCCCACAAACCTTACCTTGAAGGAAGATCTGGCCAGAAGGAAAAAGATCGCACTTTAAGGAAAGATTCAAAATCCAAACAGATGAGGAAAGATTGTGAAGCAGCGAAAGATGGTGAGTACAGTACGGTGGAGCCCAAGGACAAACAAAGTAAGTTAACGAAGATCAACAGGCAAGAGCCAGCACTGGGGCAGACTGCGTCGCACGCGGGAGCGCGAGGACGCGCGGCGCCAAGCGAACCCATTGGGGGGGCACCTTGCGCGCTAATGGACAGGCCCATAGCTGCGTGGCACGCACCACGCATTCACGCCCGGTGGTCCGCTTCATTCCGTACTCTCCCCCAAGCACGTCACACCCCTGCCAGCTGCCAAATACCCGGCGTGTTGACTCTTCCTTGCCCATCGGACCCTCGCCATTGCATCGGGCCTCGAATCCATTGCTGCAGGTCCCGCTCTCTTAAGCCCTGCAGCGTCAAGACAGTTGGGCATTTTTTCGTACTTCATAGGGCGATCGTGTTCGTGGCCGATACTCTGCTCGTTGTTTGAGTGTCAGCTGCTGCAGCTACGATGGCGGGTGCTGCTCTGGGACGAGGCTTGGCCTCGCCACTCTTGCTCATCAACTTCTGCTTGTACTTGATAGCCGCTTGCTTTGCAGGATGGGCGCTCAACAGGAACTTCGACGCTGCCATCGGGCGGGGTGACGGACCTGTGGGTACGTTACCGCTTGTGTTCGTGTTTTGATGCACTTGACATGCTCTTGAAGCGTGCACATAAGAGTTGTGCACAACTTTTATGGGAGTTTTCACTGGTTCTTTCAAAGCTTTGTAAGGTCGAACCTGTTTGCGTGTCTCAGTTTTGACGCTTGCGGATACTGCCCTTGGCATGTGCAGGTAACAGGGTTACGCAGAACTTTTTTCTGCCGATCACACTGATCGCCTGCATGGTGGGACTCGCCTCAGTCCTTGCTGGACTTCACCACATGCGTTTGTTCAGGAGCGACTCTCTCGCTGCCGCCGCAGCCACCTCGTTGATCGCTTGGCTCCTTGTTCTTCTCGCCATGGGGTTAGTACTATTCTTTCTTCCCCCGTAGGTTCGGCTACTTTGAAGCCGGTAAATATTTTTATATCAAGTTTGACCAAATCTTATATAGTAACGAACGTTCATCACAGGTGTACGTTGCAATTTAAAATATCCTATAGATGGTCCTCATGTTTTTTAATTATCACTGCTTAAAAGTATACTCTTCTGACTTGAACGACTGCGTTTTTGTGATTGCAGTCTTGCTTGCAAGCAGATTCACGTCGGTGGCAACCGCAAAAAAAGACTGGTAACAACTCCTACTTTTCTTTTCCTTCAAAACATTCGTGGTTTAGAGTTCGTCGCCTGACAACATTAAAGTTTTGTGAGACTCTGTGAGCTCTTATCATGAGAAGAGCAACTGGAAATGTTAAACCAGTTTGGTTTTGCTAGTTAAGTAGCATTGGCCGTATTGATGCCCTTTGAAAACATCCTTGCTTATATAGAAATGTCTTGCAGAGAGTGGTGGAAGCATTGATCATCATCCTGGCTTTGTTCGAGCTTTTATATCTGCTCACCCTCCACGCCGGTTTTGGAAAGTTTGGAGGAAATAGATCTGGAGCTGGAACTGGAACCGGAAATGGAATTGGCATGGGTCAGAACAAGCATAGCCATGATCCCAACCTCCCCGTCTCCAACCATGATCACCACGTGGATTTCGGGCATCATACGGACAAGAGGATTCCTGTTGGGCATGTTGCCAACCCTGCCCATCCCACTCACATCTAATCAAGTGCCCACCAGTACATGTCCTCGGTTTCTTTTTTACCATTCAATGTTAATTGTGCTCAGCTCGGGATTGGAGTTCCCTCTTATGGTTCCCTCTTTTCATAACCCTTTTTTAGTTTTTGCGACACTGCTGAAGCATTGGCGGTAATGACTGTCACGAAAATCTTGGGGTTAGCTGCTGATTTGTAATATATGTTTATAAAAGTGGTCTCTTGGCTCTACAGTTTTGAAGCAGCTTTCAGTCTGCTCTTTGTTTTTGAAAAGCTTGAATGTCCGATCAAACATCACATGCTCCTCGGATTTGTTGACTTGATGTTGCATTATTTTGAATATCCGAAATAGTTCCGTGGAAAGTGTACTTGTTGTTGAAGAAAACAGTGAGCTATGCGAAAGATTCACTTTTTCTACAAGCTCGCATCAGAATTGAGCAACGTAAATTTCTTCAACATAGTCGTTATGCTTTTTGGTGACTGAGACAGAAAAAGAGTGTACGTCTTGGAAACCAAAGTGTTATTATGAATAGGTAACTTAGTTAAAGAAGTTATGTCTGATACTCTTAACGCTCATCTGTTACGTAACCACTCACTTCTTTTCCACTAACAACCATCGACAATTAGTATCGCTTGTGAACTTACGTGAAGGTGTTGATGTTTAGGTTGTTGTAGTAGATTGATTGAACCAACGTAAATCACTTATTCTAATAGCAGTTTTTGAAGACATGCTACTTTGGGATGTACATCTGTAACATTGATGTATTAAAATCTGCGCAAAACACACTAGAATGACACAAGAAAATTTGCGATTATGTATCATATTTAAACTTCTGACTGCGTAGCCTCTACAAGACATTGCCAAAAGAACTAAAAACGATGCATTGAAGCGCAAGAGCCTAGGAAAGTAGGAAATAAGTATAAAACTCCTTGTATTCTGGATGTATGCTGACATGGCTTGACTCAGAGCCGTCCAATCGGAACTTTATACAAAGCCCGACGGTAGTATCTGTAAATGCGATACTGTATCAGGATCTGTTCAAATCTTTATTATCAAATCTGGTAATTGGCATTACCGTTTAAAAACAATACTGTTAAATGATACAAAATTCCTGGTAGATTTTTCTATTTCTGCAGACAAAAGTGCGTAGTGAAAGTAGTCACTAGAGCTAATAGGGGGCTTCAAACATCAACTTTTTGTAGGTGACTCATGTTACGATTCACCTTTGTGAATTCACTCGTGAACCTTGTCGTGCCTCACCTTTAGATTTCACTCCTAACGTGATACACGTGAGGTGTGAACTTCAGAAACTCATCTTTGTGACTTCTCGCGGTTCATGCACGTGCGTCCTCAAACCCCAAAACTTCTCTCGTAGAAATTTTTGCAAACTCATGCATGTGTCAGGCTTTGCGCGTGCGAGGGAACGAAAACAATTCACTGGTGGTGAGAAGTTCGAGGGCCAGATTTCATGTTTGAAGCCCCCTAATAATGCAAATCACATTTGAGATCACCGATTCACATTTTATTGCTTATACGACAATATTTTTTCGATTCTTCCGCTATTCTGTTACAACCCTGGGAAGTATGTAGCCCAAGGTTCAGCAAATACATCAGAATCTCGGTATACCTTCCAACTCTCCAGCTATAAATAACGGGTATGAGAGGTGTATTGCCAGAAAACGGAATCCTGCTTCTTTTTCTTGCTCCTCATTGTAACAAAAGCATGTAAAGAGGGATAAAGATTGAGCAAGTTACTTGTAAGTAAGTTATATCACTTATATGCTATTAACACTTCAAAGAAAGAAGATTATATTTGGAACAAGGAAGACTGCACTTTGGGCCATTGTTTGTAATGTTGAATCCTTTTATGTGTTATTTTATGTATTTTTTGTTTATTCGTAACTAGTGTGTTTCTTCTGTTCATTAACTTACCTAATTTTGCTTTGTAGGCATAAGATGTGGTTTGATTTTGAGGTTTTTAGATTTTATAAAGAGGAGAATCTAGAGTTTTCATCTTATATAGATTTTTGTTGGCCATTCTTAGTGGCATTTTTTTTTAAAGTGCCAACCATTCTCAAGATGCAATATTCTACGACTTCACCAATGTTGAAGTCTCAAATTAAGTATTCAAAGCACTATTTTGAAATTTCATTTTATTGAGTATTGATGTCATTTAATTCACACAAAGCTTTTAGACTTTACAAATTCACACAATAAATAATCTATACTACTAAGTGGGAGCCTAACCCTTATTGACTCTGCCCCTTTTTCTAAAAGCTTTTGATTTATTTGGTGGAAGTTGAAGCAATAAAAAATGTCCTAAATACAAAACACCAAGCACCTTCCAACCATGTTCTTTTCCAAAATCTTCTAGAACTTTTTGGTGGAAGTTGAAACAAAAATGATGCCTCAAATATGGAACACCAAACACCCTCCAACCATGTGTTAGAAAAACAACAAAACACCAAACACCCCCTAGCAAAGTATAAAATAAGAGTATTGTGATGAGGGTAATTACTACTTTTGATTTCCGAAAAGAACCAAAATGATGGTGCATCAAGGTTAGAATGTTATTTTTTTATAAAATTGAATGTTGCATTACCCATACATGTCCAATTCATGCAAAGCATGTGCATGTATACTAGTAACAAAATATGTGCATTGTAGAGCGCGCTACAAGGAATGCAATTTAATCATATTACATGGATTGTAAGAAAGATTCTCTTTTTGAACACCATGTTTGTTAAATTGAGAATAAATATACATTTTGAGACTTCTAAATTTTGTATTTTTGAGAATGTTTTGGTAATTTAAAGTGAATTTTATGATGATTTCTTCAAGATTCTAGATCTTGAAGAAATCATCATAAAATTCACTCAAAATCACCAAAATGCTCTCAAAAATGCAAAATTTAGAAGTGCCAAAATGTATCAATTTTCCCAATTTAATGAATATGGTGTTTTTGGTGTTAGTCAAGAGTCATTTACTACTTACGGTTAAATATAACAACCTTGTACTAAGTTCCAAGTGAACCATAAATTAGTTTAGTTAAGTCATTAACCAAAACTTATCTTGTTTCATCTTGAATATTTTCTTCTATTATTTAGAAAAGATTAAGTCCCCAATTATTGCAATTAAATGTATAACACCACCACCTAATCAATACAAGATTGAGAATTCATAGCATTAATACCTCTAACATGATTGGTCATTTCTTTAAAGAATATGGTGAAATAGAATCAACTTCTATATTAGAAAACTTACTTAAGAATGTTGCATATGCAAATCAATACATAAAACCCATATGAACAAACTGATTGTTTCTTTATGACCGACTCACAACTGTTAAAAGAACACAAGGATCTAACATGGAATTCTTCGTTCTAAAAAGTTTAACCTTAAAGGCATGTACCTTTATAACTTTGACGTTGATACAAAAGTGTGCACAATTTTTTTTGAAAAGATATATAAATTACAAATCTAGATTAATTCCCTTTTATATGCCTTAAAAACACCGTATTTAAGTTTCCCAAGAGTGACTAAAGGACATTATTAATTAGTTATTCTATTTTGCAACAATGCAAATAGGTTTGGTGACTTTGGGCTTCTAACATAAGAAAATACATCACAAATGCAAGGACATCCCAAAACTCCAAAAGTATGAATTGTAGTGCTCCATAATGAGCACCTATTTCACCATAAGGAAAATTTACTGGAAAATGTTCTAAAGGGATTGAAAAAGGGGTTTAATCTCAAAGTGACATTGCATTTTTGGGGCTTTTAGGAATTTGCTCTAATTTGAACAAAAAATTAACATTTTGATAAGTTGTATCAATTCTTTTTGAATCGTAACCGTATAAAATCAAACTAGACATCTTAGAGATCCCATTAGAAAAGAAAACACAACAATATCTCTTGGATTGAAAGATTATAATGTTTGATCAGCTGTGAAAGTGATTTGAAGTCTATAAATCTTCTTTTCACATGTCTAATTTAAAAAGTAGGTCACCAAAAAAATATGAGGTTAAATGGCCTAACATGCATAACCCCAACCAATTTATGACTTCTCAAAATCTACTCTACAATTTTTTAAAATGAATTTCTAATGTGATTTTTTTTTAAAGATTGAGTGTATTTGAGGCTCATTCTCAAGAGCCCTCAACACTACATAAAGTCAAGATTGCAATGAACACCCAAGCACTAAATCTTGATTAGAAAAATCCTAATCAATCATTTGCAGAACCCAATTGTTAAATTGAAAACTAAGATTCAGAAAGAACTTTTCAAAAATATAAAGTACTAAAAATAGTACTTTGGTTGAGTTTTATTTAACTTCAAAAATTGATCAAGGACAGTTTCTGTCCCCAACGACGCTTTGGGGTTAAAAGGGGTCCCAAAACTGAGAATGTGAAAGAATTTGAGCACTCTGATGATCACATATATTTTATAGTAATAAAAAAAAACAGGACAAAAATCAAGCTTAATTCCACGGCAAGAATGGTGTGACATCTACCACAGTATTAATAATGAAAGCCCAGGGGTCCCAATCCAAATCATCATAATTTTCCCACGAGTGGTACTGGGCAGTGGGCACTTACCGAACTGCACCAAAAGAGCTGTTCACACAACCGTTGGGAACACAGAGATCAGTACGTACTTATATCCGTTACAGCCAAGCTATGACAGATACTACACTGCTACCGGTTCCCAAACAGGTTCCCAACAGCAGCGTTCCCAGACTTACTAAAATGTCGCAAAACTTACACTTCAAACTATATCTCGTTGCTCCAAAATATGGGCAAAAACAACATGTTGATTTGAACACTTCACACATTTTGCAGGAACTTCAAAAAAGATTTTTCAAAAGATTTTTTTTCTTACTTGAGTATTAATCTTGAAGATCTCAAGTGGGGTCATTGCCCAACTGTGCGCTAATATGTGGCAAAACTTAGCAAAGTTTTTATAAAAACAAATGTGATTATACACTTACACTTTTAATTTTAAGCATTATTAGCAGTGTTCTTAGCAACTGGAGCTGTTAATGGAAATTAAAAGTGTAAGCATTGGTTCCCAAAGAGCATCCCTACCGCCACTCTCTCCCTTGAGCGCCTTCATTATAAATCCAAAGCTGAGGCTCCGCATTTGCATCACTCAAAGCCAGGCACCAAGCGCAGCGGTTCCTCATTTCTTCCTTTCAAGTCGACAGTTATCATATGCAGATTTTTCTCGCAGTTGCTCTTAGCACAAGCTTTTAGTTTTTCTGCAACAGTGAGCATTGCATGCAGCTATGGCGTACAGTATTGGAAGAAGCCTGTCCGCTCCATTGCTGGTCATCAACTTCGTCCTGTACCTCATTTCCGCATGCCTGGCCGGTTGGGCTCTGAATCGCAACATGGGAGCCACTATTGGCCTCGGTGGAGGTCCCGTGGGTAAGCTGCCAGAAAATTTAAGCTCTGCCAATGCGGTAATGTTGATTAGATACCATACTTAGGGGGTTGATTCTCATTGAGGCGTAGTTTGAAATTATATCCGAGTTTCTGCAGTGGATCTCAACTACATGGAGATCAGTGCCTGTCTTCTTGATCAGTGCAGCTGTTGGTTCGCTCCCTTTGGATGGTGCATGGATATAATATTTGTTCGTATCTTTGTTTTTATTCTTTAATGAATCTCGAAACCTTGCACCATGAAGGAATAGATCTGTGCAAAGCTTATGAGCATGTAGTAAACGAGGGCAGCTGACCTTTATGCTCTTTACCACCTGAATCGAGAGTTTGCACTTGTAGAAGCAGTGACGTTTGTTTAAGAAAGGTGGCTGTAGAGCTTGACGGCCTGCTTGAAGTGGGTGTGGGTTTTGAAATTATCACGCCTTTTCTTTGAAATATTCTTGTTACTATATCCTTTTCTTGCACTTTGGTTTTTGGAGCTCTTTTAGATTGAGCAATGAGAGGACGCTGAACAGGATTTTACGCAACAAATGTTCTTTGACTAAGTAACTGTGGATCGATGGTGCAGGGAATATTGTGACGCCGACGTTTTTGTTGCTGGCTCTCATCGCATGCATGGTGGGGCTGGCGTCAGTCTTCGCCGGCACAAACCACTTGCGAGTGTGGCGTGGCGATAGTCTGTCGTCGGCTGCGTCCACCTCTCTCATTGCCTGGCTCCTCACTCTTTTGGCTATGGGCGTGGCTTGCAAGGAGATTCACACCGGAGGAAACAACCGTCAGAAAAGACTTGTAAGTTCAAAGGTTTTCAGTCTATTTCCGAAGGGGCCTCAAGCTCCTTCATCTCTACCCAAGCTCTTCAAAAGGGCTTGACACTTCAACAGACCTTGTAAATAATCATTTGACCACTTATCAAGGAAAATAGAGGATAAAGGCCACCAATCTTAAGATCAACAATGATGAATATTGTCTTGAAGGATTGGAGAGGCCTCAACACTTTTCATCCACTTTGTGCCTGTTTGAGCAACCAGTGGAGGTGCCCTCAGTTCCTTATACTGAACTTGTCCGGTTATGCAGAAAACGTTGGAAGCATTCATCATCATCGTTGCATTCTTCGAGCTCCTGTACCTGCTGTCGTTACAAGCAGGCTTCTTCGGAGGCAGCGATGAAGGCTACCACACTACCGGAAGGCCTGCCACCAGCAAGGCCGGCACTCCGAACTAAGGCACCCCAGCTGCCGCTGCTGTCTAGCTAGCTGCAGTACTTTTCATGAACAGCATTGTGTAGAAATCATTTGCAAGGTTAAATTATAGTTACCTGAAAATTTAGCTTTGTTCTCTGCTGTCGTGGGAGCCTCCTCAATTCGCCTCCCACCAGTCTGTACCATACTTCCATCATAATCTATACAACTCTTGAATGCGGCATTGAATTTCGCCTTGTAATACTATCAAGCTCAAAAAATCCGCGTCAGTTATAAATTGACTCTCTTCAGTCTTTTTCTTCAATCTTGTGAATGCCCTTGCGAGAGGGGAGGAGACAGAGGAGGAGACAGGGGGGAGGCACGGGGTGTGTCCATGGCTGAGATCAAACCCACTAATCAGTAAACTCAATGAATACCCTCTTATCGGCCATTGAGATGTTCTTAAATATTGTTCACTTCCCAATTCGAACTGAGCTTCAATGTGATAGTTCCTATGGGCATCATTACAAAAGTGTGGCATTATGTCCACTTTCATCACTTTCATTGGTAAGAGCATGTGTGCAAATAAGTTTGAGTCCTCTTAAAATAACTAGTAAACTCGCAATTATGAGGCTTTTAAGTTTAGAACAATCTTAATTTTATGCCGAAAGTGTAAGTTAAGTAAAAATAACACATTTCAAGTATAAATTCACTTATATCAATCACAATTTCATATTGCATTTTCATTTCTCTTTGCTTAGAACAATATATTTGAATGTTGATTTGAATGGATCCCACAATAGAAAATGATAGTTTTGATTCTATTGGTTTGGTGGAAATGGGTGGATCTAATGGATTGTCAAACCATCTTTTTGCTCCTAAAGTTGAGCCTTTAGGAAGTGATAGTTCAAGCAGGGAGAATGCACAAGTTGTAAGTGAGGGATCTTCAAATTCTCAAGAAGACAGTTATGCTTTTGTTAAAGATCCATTTTATATGGGTCCATTGTATTATGATTCCAACAACAACTTTGTTTACAACGGAACTACCTATTATTCATATGATGTTTTATTATGCTTTCAAGAGTTTTACAACATCATAAATCAAGTACAAGACTCTAAACCATACCTCATTTATTGCATTTTTATTTGTTTTCTTGTGTGTATTATATCATATTTAACTAATTCTAGATGGTCCAAAGTTTAGAATTACAATCTATATTGTAGGGTGTAGAGAAATTAAAGAATCTCTTGACGATGGGTGAGGGTTCAAATTATTTCTAGAGTGACTAGATTTAGAAAATGTGTATTGTCATGAAAATCCTCCAATCTCCTTGATTGATTTGCTTATGTAGTCCATAATTTGTCTAATGTAGTTGAGCGTAATTTCAAATAGCACATACAAATCAAAATGAGTAAAATTTAGCATTATTCATTACATGTTTTTATTTTTTTGAGATTTGTAATTGTTCTTATATTCCAGTTCGGGGGGTTTTTGTTTTTTTGGAAAACATTGTATTTTAAAGGTATTATATTAAAATAAAATTGTGTGCAGGCAATGTTTGAAGATCTTACTACAACATTCTCCTTTGGTGCATACGGACCTTCATTTTCTAATAGTTTGTTATATGCTACAGGAGGTAGTCCAGCTGTTATTAATCCAATTAATGGATTACCATGGAGAAAGGTAAGATGTTCATGAGTTTTTTGATAAGTTTTTATTTATATTTGTTCTATTAGATCAATAGTAACTTCACAAGCACTTGCATAATATTCAAGTAGCTATTAAAAAGAAAAATGGATGTACACCTTTAGCGAAAGGTTATGGACAATATTCTTCTAATTCAAAAATTTGATTTTGATGTGTGCAGGGTGCAAATCTTTGTTGTCCGTATATTGATGATCATGTTTGCCCTTTTGGCACGGCATGCATTTTTGATCATCCATGGCCACCTACAAAAAGAAATCCTTGAACATTCATGTACTCTATTTTATTACTAAATTTAATATTTTTCTTGTGACATTTGTTAATTATAAACATGTAATGTAATATGTACTAATATGTGTTGAAATTTGGAGCACCATTATAACATTTTAAATTGCCACTTTCACACTTCTTAAAAAATGAAAAGAAAAGTCCTGCAGTCTACCTTAATACGAACCAGTAACTGTTCCGAGAGTGTCCAAGGGGCAGTCTCCGAAGGACCGGCTGGTTCACATGACACTGGCAGTTACGATGGGAACAACGGGAACGATGGGAGCAGCGCGAACCAATGCTGGTTGCAGAGTGACGATGCGTTCCATCAGGTGAGGGGCTATAGACTTTTCGTTGCGAGTAATTAGGTTAAGCAGCCGGCATGAGAGAACACGGAGGACAGCTTTGGTCCCGCTTCGCATCCCTTCCACTCTCTCGCCCTGCTTGCCCGCCCTGTTGCGCCATCGCCGCTCATGCAATCCTAAGCTTACTCCCGAATTCGCTCTCACTCGCTGCTGCTGACGTACGCGCATCAAGCAAAGCTCCTCATGTGTTCCACACCAGCTTGCAGTCTGCGCTCTTCTCCTCGCTGGTCGACACCACAGAGATCGGTTAACTCTTGGCTCTTGGCTCGACTCGTACTCCTCGCGATCGGCGTCAAGGATCCGTGGTTGTGATGTAGCAGTGTCGACGCACCTCCAGCTCATTCAGGCTCTTGTTTCGTCACATTTAGGGTAGGATTCCACAGGAGATTGGTAGCGACAGGACGCAGGGGAGTCTTGCAGTTGTGGATGAACTCATTCAATGTGGAACCGTTGTTGGATTAGCGATGAGGAAGGAGTGAGTAGAGTTTAATTAGAGAATTTTCCGGATTTTGAGTGAATTGGTGATTCTTCTTGCAATCCTTTTTCAAGGCTATTGAGGATGCAACTATTAGATTCTTTACAAGAACATGTTGTCACTCTACTCTTTTCCGTGGCCCGCGGTACTTCGGTGGCTGTGGATTTGTGAGAGTTGCTGAAGGATGACCTAATGAGCTCAACTGTTGAATGCAGTCATGGAGTTATGGCTATGGCGGGCTGAACTTGTGACTGCTCTAGTTGTGTCTACAGTAGCAACAACGGCAATCTCGAATGGTAGAGAGCGCAACTGCCCGCGTGCTAGCGACTGTGCTGAACGGCTGGCGCTTTGATGGTGGATGATGCAGGGTTGATGGATACGGGAGATGATCCTGATGAGAGGAAGAAGCGCCAAGTTCGGAGTAGTTGTAGCATCTTTTAGGCAGCAACCGGAGTGGCAGGAGAAAATGCAGCGAGGATTAATTCGTAATGTGCTTGAGGGAGTAACCTGAGGGAGACCATGGGCAATTCGCACACCAGTCTAGGATGTAAGCACCGCTGTCAAGTCATTTTACTAGACGTTTTCCCTTTGTTGGCTTTGGAATTCTTAGACAGTGAAGGTTTGTGGAATCATGAACCTGTTGTTGCTGCGGTGGAGTTCTCTTGCGTGTTATGGTTTTCAACGCTTTCTCACATGTTTTCCAGTGTCTCGAGACGAGGAGCATCGAGCCAAAATGAGGTTCTCGAGGGTGACGAGCAAAGAGCAGCCGTTCTTGGAGAAAAAGAAATTCACTGATCTACTTGGAAATCGTACGTCTTTAGAACGATCACTGCGTCTCATTGCAACCAGGATTAGGTCACTCAATTTGTCAATGCTCGGTGATGGATCTTAGAGGTTTTGGATGAATTGACAGATTCACCAGTTTAGTCTCTTCATTCTGCGTGAAACCTAGAGATTTCTTCGTAGAGATTTTCTTTAATGAGAAGAGAACATATACGTACTAAACCGATTTTTTGAGCTTGGAGCTGCTTTTGTAGCATGTAATCCTGCAAGCTGATTGTTCAGCGATGTGTCTCAGCAACCTACGCAGATGGTCTGTTTAATTTAATCGACACGGATGGAAACGGCAGCGTGAGCTCTGAGGAAGTTCGTAAAGGGATCGAGTTATTCAGGGCATCTAGAAGTGCTGGTTCTAAGCTTCGAGGTACGCCACAGTACCTTCACCCAGTCTTCCGCTTGGTGACGTTGGGGTTAACAGAGTACCGTTCCTATTTTCCAGTTGCATGTAAATTGTGTGTTATTGCAGAAGTGGATTGATAGTTTTTCCATATTTCATCCATGCATTTTGCCTGAGCTAGCCCGAGTGATGAGCGACGTTGATTGGTGGTATCTGTAGTCATTTTTGATGGTGCTTGCATGCAGTATTGTTCAGCTATTACGATTTAGACCATGATGGTAGGCTTTCTCAATCCGAGATTGCAGATGCCTTGAGAGTTGCATGTGGTCACGACCTCTCAGACTCCCAACTTGAGAAGGTAAGTGACAGTCCCCAACTCTGACTTCCTGTAACCTGTCTTTTCGTTTTGCACTTAAAAAACTCCTTGGACTGCTTCAAAATTTCCAGCGGTGCGTTGTTTAGAACTACCTTAGTTGGTATGAGCAAGTTGCAAACGACCAAAGTTCCACTGCTGTAATGAACTACTCATGGCAACCTCTAATGACGGGAGGAACGCGGTGAAGTGCACTGTACACAGTTCACCCAGCTGTGTCCTTTGCCGTGTGCAGTATGCGTTGCCCTGCACCCATTGGGAGATCAGCCAACGCTGCACCTAGAGTTCCCCATTCTTGGAAGTTGTCTTTTAACATGTTTAGGTACAATGACCTTTTGGAAGACCTGTAGGGAGTAATCACTTTCATTACAAGAATCAAATCTGCTGAGATCAAATTTTTATCATTATATGGGCATTTCTTGTGCTTTCTTAAGCAATCGTTCAAAGTGGGACGTTGTATACCAGTATGGGAGTACGTCGCTGTTTAGTAGACATTTTATTTTCATTCAAAGATGATTGGTCGTAGACATTTAGCAAAGCCATGCTTATATCTCTTACTAAATGAAGGGCAACCAAGCCTATGTATAGAGAAATAACGGTAGATAATAGGGATAAGGGGACGTACGGTTTTAGTATGTTATACCGTTTTCTACACAGTCTATGTCTATGACCTTTTTGGGGGGGATTATTGGGGGCTTTGCCTGTGCAGCTTGCGCATTCGATTATGAAGGCTTTTGACGTTGACAAGGATGGGTTTTTGACCTTCAAGGAGTTCTGTTGTCTCATGCGCAATGCGGGACTGCAATACAACCTGTGATTTGAGTGGGCAGTGGAAGGACTTGCACCATTTGGTACTGTTAATAGGAAGGCAACACCATGGCCACCTACCGAAGAGCATTATCCTCTTGCATCATGTGCAGCATATTTGTCTTTTGTTGACCCCGTCCCGTGAAGGATAAGGTTACAGTGATCAGAATGTAGATGGTTGCCGCTCGTTGGGAGATACGTGTGACTTACAAAGTGTTTTTGTACATTGATTTGATCATACCCATGGGTTTTGATTTTTTGTATGAAAGTGAAGTGTAGTACAATCTGAACTTTTTGACTTGAGTTATAGCTGTTAAATCAAATCAAAGAGAAATAACATGTTCGAGGAAAAAAGCAAGGGAATCCACATTTTAAGACCTAAATGGAAGGGTAACCTGCTTGAGTTTCAACTGTCACCATAAATGAACTACAAGATTGTTCACATTATAATTGTTGTCAACAAGATTAGTGTGTATGGGCTATTTCTCTTTTTATAAACACGTTTCCTTTCCATTTCACTATTTTGGTTTGTAAGGAACTTTTTGGATTAAAACGGTTTGCAAAGTGCTTCCATCGAGGCAATGTCCAATCGTGCTTGTGTTTGATAAGTTGTGAAGGTATCTTTTTCAAAATTTGAATTAGCAAGCAAAAGTAGCTTGTGTAGGTGATGGTTAGACTTCATCTTAAGGTTTATATGACATCTTCAAAAGTCTACAATTCAATATCAATGAATGAAAGCCTTGGCTTCTAGTTTAGTGAAGTTGTAAAATTTCCACCTAGAGTTGTACGCCTTATGCAAACTCTCGATAATTTGTAATGCAACATGTTCTTAAAATATGTAAATTCTTGGATGACCATGATTAGGCAAAGTCCAATTGATAAATTTAGTTGATTGATGAATCATCTCAATATACTCTATGGACATTATGTAAAGTTGTATGTATTGGTATTATTCTTTTGTTTGCTTTTTATACTTCAAAGAAGCAAATAAAACTTAGTTGTTGAAGCCTCAAGAAACATTTGCCTTGTTTATGTTGTTTACCTAAGCATTTTCACTACCAAGATTATTTTAACCTTTTAAAAAATAATTTGGAGAAAGTTTTATCCAAAGTTGTTATTTGTGTACAACAAAATGATTTTATATAACACATTTGTATATGGAGTAATTTTGCTTAACATGGTTTTTTTAATGCCATATTTAATTAGATATGGAATATTGTATATTTGATGGACTTTGTAGAACAAGGTTGGACTATGCAAAACATTGGAATATTTAAACATGTAAACAAATTAAGGTAAAATAATATGTAATTCAAAGATCTCAAACAAAATAATAGGAAATTGTCAATCTTTAGACATTCCAAATTTTTGGTGGGAGCAATTCAATTGGTTTATTTAATTTTTATTCATGGATTTTGTAAAGTTTGTGTTTAATTAAATATGTCAGTTTAGACCTTCAATCAAAAAGCATGTTAAATGAGTTTCTTATCCAAAATATCATGAAAATCTCAAACATCTCAAATCAAGATACATGTATTTGTAAAACATACACTAGAAAATATAATGGGATAGATAGGGTTGCACTGTAATTTAAAAGTTTCAATAATAGGGGATTTCATATATCTCAAAAAAACAATGGATGAATGGTTGTGAACAAGTTTTCATTCACCGGTGAATACCCTATGATGACCTTTGGGAGGTCGTCATGGCTTGGTCACGGAGTGACTTGCCCACAATTTTCATGAATCTTATTCACATGAACAATTTTGGTGCTTAATGCCATAATTGAAACCCCCTAATATACCAAAATTATCTAAACTTTAGTAACTTTCCTTATTTCTTGGTTTACTTTAATTAAAAGTAAAACATACTTGAGGTTGGGGTATCATTCAATTGCAATTTTATATGACATGCTATCAACTGTTTGCATTCTAGTATTTACTAGGAGTAGGACTTCTTACACATATCTAAAAAGCAAAATAATAGCCCTTGTTGAAATCATGCTAAAAATTGAACAAACATGTTCAAGAGAAGAAGTTACAACAATCACAAGTAATTCAAAGTGGCTCAACACAAAGAACCAAAGCAAAGACCAATAGTATATTAGAAATTGATTTTTGAATCATGCCATCATTCAAAAAGATGAGCAAACCCGTAGTAGCCCCTAAATGCCCAGGTTACCAAATTGTAGTGTTAAGAACACCAAATTTTAGTGCCTTGGGCATTTAGGGGCTAGAGTTTTTAAAAATAGATGAACTTGAAGGATATTTTTACTTCATCACTAAATAGCATTTTGTAATTCCAATCCTTCACTATTCAAGATTACAAAATTTGTCTCTTGTCCAATAGCAAGGTGAGGGATTAAAGAATATACACTAATGCTTCATGCAATGAAATACATTTGGAATATATGTGGCCCGTAATGAGTACACATGGTTACTTAGGGGCAGTTCAGAGTATGTTCCACATCCCAATAAAGTTTGAGAATTTTTTTGGTATAGAGTCAAAAGTTGGGACGTAGCGCTTTGCACTACAGCTCAAGTCCCACATCTATGTTCATTGCATTTTCTTTGTGGTAGCACTTTTTGGAAATTTTGGTGCCAAAAAACTTTCTTCAATGCTCCTTTTGCCCCTACTAACCTATGAATTGCCAATTAGTAAACAAGAGGGTCATATGATACAAACATGAAAATTATTTCATTGCAACAAGCACCTTCAAGTCAAGAGATTTTCAAAGGTAATTTTTCTATGAGTGAATACAATTCAATGACTTGGCTAGCTTGGATATTACAAACACCACAACTTAGAAATAAGTGTAGGGTAAGGACCTCACGCAAGGGCATCCTCACACTTAAGCCATTGGGCACAAGGGCAAAACCCAAGTAACCAATGGTACAAATGTGAGATTACCTGTGCATGAGGTCCTTATCTAGCATAAACATTGCTTGAACACAATATTGCACATACAGCAAGAGACCACTTTGCAATTTCCTTCATTACACTCGTAGAAAACTCCTTCCAAAACAACAGAAAACCAACAGTTTTTTGTTGATTTGGGCACTTGCCCACGCTAATTGACTAATTTAACAGAATTTTGTAAAAAACTAAATACGTTCTGTTGATTTGGACACCATTGTTTAAATCAACAGAAATTTTCGAATCTTTTGAAGATAATTTGGGAATTTTTTGTGAATCTTTAAGAATCTTCAAGAATCTTTTGGGAATCATTGAGAATCTTTTCAGGATTTTTAAGAATATTTAAGAATCTTTTTGAGATTTTAGAATCTTTGAGAATTTTTTAGGAATCTTCATGAATCTTTAGAAATCTTTTGGAATCTTTTCAAGCTTTTTTGGAATCTTTGAGAATGTTTGAGAACAATTGAGAATCTTTGAGAATCTTTGAGAATCTTTTAGGAATCTTCATGAATCTTTAGAAATCTTTTGGAATCTTTTCAAGCTTTTTTGGAATCTTTGAGAATGTTTGAGAACAATTGAGAATCTTTGAGAATCTTTGAGAATCTTTGAGAATCTTTGAGAATCTTTTTACAATCTTCGAGAATCTTTTGAAATCTTTGGAAATCTTTTCAAGTTTTTTTGGAATCTTTGAGAATGTTTGAGAACAATTGAGAATCTTTGAAAATCTTTGAGAATCTTTAAGAATCTTTGAGAATCTTTTTAGAATCTTTGAGAATCTTTTGGAATCTTTGGGAATCTTTTCAAGCTTTTTTGGAATCTTTGAGAATGTTTGAGAACAATTGAGAATCTTTGAGAATCTTTGAGAATCTTTGAGAATCTTTGAGAATCTTTTTACAATCTTTGAGAATCTTTTGAAATCTTTGGGAATCTTTTCAAGTTTTTTTGGAATCTTTGAGAATGTTTGAGAACAATTGAGAATCTTTGAAAATCTTTGAGAATCTTTAAGAATCTTTAAGAATCTTTGAGAATCTTTTTAGAATCTTTGAAAATCTTTTGGAATCTTTGGGAATCTTTTCAAGTTTTTTTGGAATCTTTGAGAATGTTTGAGAACAATTGAGAATCTTTGAGAATATTTAAGAATCTTTTTGGAATCTTTGAGAATCTTTTGGAATCTTTGAGAATCTTTTCAAGTTTTTTGGAATCTTTGAGAATGTTTGAGAACAATTGAGAATCTCTAAGAATCTTTGAGAATCTTTGAGAATCTTTTTGAAATCTTTGAAAATCTTTTGGAATCTTTGGGAATCTTTTCAAATTTTTTTGGGAATCTTCAAGAATGTTTGAGAACAATTGAGAATCTTTGAGAATCTTTGAGAATCTCTTTGGAATCTTCAAGAATCTTTGGAAATCTTTGAGAATCTTTGAGAATCTTTTAGGAATCTTTGAGAATCATTTGGAATCTTTGAGAATCTTTTCAAGTATTTTGGAATCTTTGAGAATGTTTGAGAACAATTGAGAATCTTTGAGAATCTTTGGGAGTCTTTTGAGAATCCTTTTTGAAATTCAAAAAATCTTTGAAAATCTCTAAGAATTTTCAAGAACCTTTTTGGAATCTTTGAAAATCTTTTTAAAATCTTTATGGAATTTGTTAAAGTACTTCAAAATACTTATAGAAATAGAATCTCTTAGACTGAATTAGAGTCCTCTAGGAATCTTTTTGTAATTCATCAAAATACTTTCAAAAAAACTATCACAATAGTTTAGGTTTGTTTTTGAAATCTTTCTAAAATCTTTTTGGACCTCATTAAATTTTTTTGAAGTTTTAAAAAACAAAAGAAGTTTTCTAAAAAAACAGAATCTTTTAGAAGTTTGAGTGTACATTGACTGGTTTTATTTTCTTTACTTTTCACAATTTGGTTAGATTTAAACTTAGCAGCCTTTAAAGTCAAGTAAAAACATGACCATAATAACAAAAAACTCAACAGTTTTTTGTTGATCTAGATACTTTTGGACACAACTTCACTAATTCAACAAAATTTTATATAAAAAGTACAACATTTGGTTGTTTTAAATACCAAAATTTCTTTACAAACAAATGTAAATGATGCTCCTCAATTCTTTGAAGAAATCATAAATGTCCCTTAAGGATTAAAAGTACCAAAAATATCTTTGTGTTACATGATAACCAAGTGTATAGTTTAATGTAAATTCTTACAAGAAACCAAAGGTGATTTTTACATTTCAAATAACACAAGGATATATTTAACATTTCAAAATAGAAGAGCTATTTTATTAATTTTCCAAAATAATAGGAGTATAATTGATATTCCTACAAAAAGTAAGGACTACTTTTTATGTTTCACGTATTTTTGGCGTAAACTTGATATTTTGAAAGACTTAAAGGGTATTTTTAGTATTTTTCCTTCTATTACTAACCAAATGAATTAAAAAAAAACAATCTTATAAAATACTTTTATAAGTTTTAAAAGATGGGAATTGATATGTGTACCACACTCTTCCAATTACTATACCACACCATGAGGTAAATTTTAGATTTCTACCATCAAAAAGCTGAATTTGAAAATTTTGAATTCAGATTTGGACTTAGAGACCATGGTATTTACTAGAACCATGCAAAAAGTTGCAATTCAACAACATCCAATGAAAAAGTTTAGTTAGGGAGAAAATTGTTAATTTTACTTTTGTTTGTAAAAAAAGATAAGCTTTTTCATTGGGTGTTGTTGAATTGCAACTTTTTTTATGGTCCTAGACAATATCATGGTCTCTAAGTCCAAGTTTGAATTCAAAATTCTCAAACTCAAATTTTTGATGGTAGAAATCCAAAATTTACCTTGGGGGTGTGGTACAGTAGTTCAAAGGGTGTGATTCACATATTAATGCCCTTAAAAAATATCCAAAACTATTCAAAAGTCAATAGAATTTTGATTTTATAATTGCAAGGATTTAATTTCGTAACTTTTCACGACTTCATGTTATTTGAAGCTATCAAACTATGGAGGCTATTTTAACAAAATAAGGTTCTTTTTACAAAGAAACTAACACTAAATAATAATTATTAATGAATCCAACCTTTGCCTGCAACAATCTTTATGAGATTTGTGAATTCCAAAAAAAATTTATAAACAAAATCAAAAGGATGGAAATAAACAATTTATTTAAAATTTCTAAACACCTTCTTTGATTTTAGCTCATAACTTTTGATAAAAAGATTGAAATCCAAAAAAAAAATTGTTGGAGGTGAAAGAAAAACACATTTACCGACTTTTCTTAGTTATAAGTATTTTGAAAAAAAATCCTTTAATGGGCGGAAATAGCCTCCAAAGTCTACTAGATTACTAAAGACATGAACATTTAATGTACAAATAGAATCAAGATACCAATGTGTGCATGTGCATTTGCACATTCTCTAGTGGTTTTGAGAATGTGCTAAGGTTGTGGAGTGTGAGAGGAGAGGTGGAGGGTTCAAACCCTGCTATTGGCAGCTGCCCAAAAAGTTCGGGCAGCTGCCCAAAAAGTTCGGGCAGCTGCCCAAAAAGTTCGGGTAGCTGCCCAAAAGTTCGGGTAGCTGCCCAAAAAGTTCGGGCAGCTGCCCATCCCCCTAAAAAGTTCACATTTTCGTAAAATAATAACAAATTCTATTAAAAAAAAAATTTAAAAATGAAAAGAAATAGAATTGAACAACATAAAATACATAGTAGAAATCAACAACAAATTAACAGAAAACTGTAAGTAATCAACAGAAAATCAACAGAAAAGTACCCAAATCAACTTGACCAAATTCACAAAAAAAATCAACAGTTTTTGGTTGAAATTCTGTTGATTTTGTGCTGAATTTTCTACTAGTGTTACATTATGCACTGTGCCACCACTCCGCAATTTCTATTGTTACATTCAGGTAACCAAAAATGCAAAGGATTTCATTCATTTACTCAAGGCTAAGCTTGCGTTCCCCTCTCTCCTTCACATTTATTTTGACTTATTAGAAAACGTGGATAACATTGATGACCAAATTCCACATAAAAGTATTACTCCCTCCATCCCAAAATGATCTTGTTGGCTTTTTTTTATGTCCCAAAATGATCTTCTAGTTGCAAGATTCTCTCCCATTGGAGCACAACCAACTAAGATTTGACTTGACACCTTAAATAGGGCCTACACAGAAAACTTGTGTGGCCACCGATGCTCTTTAAAATGCCAAAATAATTTGATTCTCTCCCATCGGAGCACAACCAGCCTGGGTTTGACTTGACACCATAACTGTAGAGCCTACAAAGAAAAACTGTGTGGCCATCGGTGCTCTAAAAAAAAGCCAAAAAATCAATTTTCAATCACTTTGAAACCAGTGTTTGAAAATTAATTTGAAACTGAAAGTTTCAGGACAATAAGAACATCAAACTCTATTCATAGGTCAAAAAAAAGTTGAAAAATACTTCTTTTCAAGCTTAATCTACAACATTTTTTGTAATAGGAAGATCATTTTGGGACGGAGGGAATACAAAATTTTGATGGCCAAATTGTACATAAAAAGTGGAGTTACGTGCAATGAATCCATGTGAGTCATGGGGTTAGCCATGTTCTAATCCCCTCATCTCATATTTTGAGGCATCAAAATACTCTACTTGTTCTGAAACTCTGCCAGTTTGCATCTCCTTCATAAGCTACTCATATACGAATACTAAACAACAAAAGCACAAATTCTACTCGTCCCTGCTTCGAGGTGTCCCACTTGATTCACTCTCTTCATTGCTTGAAGAAGAGTCCTCATCAGAGTTCTCATCAGAGTCCTCATCAGAATCCTCATCAGTTGAATTGTGCAGAACTGGGGATTTCTCAATCTCGTTGTCAATTTTCTTTCCAACCATGTCAGAAGGATCCTCTAACTTGAAGTTCTGCCAAGGCAAGCACCAAAGTTTATTACACGACGTGTAACACCTTACAAGTTTGCAGCTGTTTCGTGAATACCCACTGACCTTTAGAACTGTATACACTAACAACATGCGCAAGCCTTGGACAACAATGCACTGGAATTCACATACAAATCACCAGCTTCTGGCTTAAAGACACTTCAAAATCTACACTAACTCCAGAGTTACATACATTTGACAAGCTTATAAATTTAGCTTAACACTCTAGAAAACATTGTTGAAAACCGCCTGAATTTGGTCGAAAAGAAGTCTCTGATACGTGGAAGGGATTGTCTTCACATGTGAGAGTATGTGAAAAGCGTTAATTTTGGCTTCATTTTCTCTGATATAGCATGACTCTGCTCTGAATGAAAGTGTAATATGCATTGTTGCTGTGCCACTACTACTCAGGATAGGAAGAAAGTGATAAAGGAACAATGAACAACTAACCTCAAACGTTGAATGGAAGGGCCACGTAGGTTGCCGAACACCGTGGCTTTGCAGCAACGGTATAATCGTAAGGAGGGAACTATTGAATCCTTTCAGATATTTTTGTCTGTTCTTTTCTTTCATACACTGCACCAATTGCACCCCAAGTACCGTTAGCATGTAGAATTAGTAGATCAAACGGCAAGGATTGGTAGCTTCAACATCTCCGTCTCTACTTTCAGACGTTGAAACAAGCTTAGCAGTTTAGAGTTCTTCACATGAACTTGGAAATAGCAAGGTGGGAAAGAGTACATCAGTATTTGGGGGCCACTCCAACTTCCTCGCAATCCACGATTCTTTGAACGCTTCTTGCAATTGCTTGCCCCTCTCATTCAGCATCCATGGGTACAACTGGATGAGTGGCGAGAACGCTGCATCCCCAGGCAACAAGCTGCTCTCGTTGCGGAGTGTGTCTAAACACGCCTTGCGGTACAGCACCAAGAACGGAACCTCCTCATTGGATGCCAATATCGTGTCTGGAAGCAATCTGCAAAAAATGAACAGAGCTGGTTATCAAAAAAATGATGCAAAATACCGAATGGTCTAAAACTGTTGCTTAGTTTGCATAAAATTATTTGACCTAAAGTCAGCGTTGGAAATTTTATACATATTTTTTATCTATCGGTCCACTGCATGTTCACAAAAGCACCTGGAGTATTTCTTCTGAAAATCGGACAGCTTATAAAAATGCAAGTGAATAGCAGACTGTTCACCACATTTCTTCACCAGCACTCGAGAGCGCCCTACAGATTCAACCGTAGTATTGAGAATCTCAAAGAGAAGCAGTCTCGCTAAACAATCCAATGTAAACATCTGTCGCTATAGGTAAGCACAGAGTGAAGCCCAAATTGAGCCCTAATAAAGGCTTTGAGTAGGTCATATGGGGACTTTCTTCTGGTCAATGTTAGTTACTCTGTTTATTACGCAATGTTCTTCACAAATTCAGGTGAAATTTCGTATTTTCAGGAAAAAGGCCAATAAAAAATGGGATATTTTCAAACCAGGAATCCTTGGTTCCTTTGTGCGTTGAGCATGAAAGAACAAAAGTCAGGCCGACTTTATCAAGTGAATATCAAACAAATACATCAGTTTATTTGTGATCCATGTTTAAAATGTGCTCACAGGGCTGACACGGGATCATACCAGAAGGCATGTGCGCGCTGTTAACATCCACAGGGTGTTCCATGCTTCCCACCAACAGAGGCAGCTTCGACGATGAACTTGACAACAGTTCATCTACACCCTCTTGAGAATTTGGCAGGTCCACCATCGCCCATGCACATGTGATTTCACTGGCCTCTCGATCATGTTCTGCGCCCTTTGACAAACATACTGGCTCTTTGGACACTGTTTTGGAGAACAAACTTAGTCAGGAGCAGGAAAAAAATGCAAAGATAACCAGGAGACTGAAAGTAACACCTTTCTATTATACTAACGGAGAGGTGCAGTGTGCCCTGAAAAGCTTCTCTTACCAAGAGCAGACTTGTAGCGGACGTTGACTTCTATATACAAACTCAAATCTTCGGAGCCGCTGTAATGAACCAGGCACCGACTTGCCCCCTGATCATTGCCATATCACACTTTTAGCAAATCGTGAAAATATAGAATGGCTGAAATTCGACAATTCTGCACACATAAACAGCGATTTCTAAATGACCGATCCAATTGGTCATATTGTGAAAAACAGGAGACCATATTTTGATATCACTAGAATCAGTGAAGAGTATTGCACGTGCTGGTCCACAAACAAATAAAATCGGACAGAAGAGAGCCCTCGCATGACTAAACTGCTCAAAAAAACGTGGTGTAATTTGCTTGCATTTTTAGTGTTGTTTTTGAGAGTCGGGATTGAGTTACGAAGACATCGACTCAAAAGTCTCAAATACCTTGTTCACGAAAACCCATGGCTCATCCTCTTCCTCGATTGCTGTGACAGCAGGGAAAACACGTATGTTGCCCAAAAAGCTGCAGCCGTCAAACAAGCAGACACGCAGTCTTCGCTCCAATAGTGGAAACGTCAGTCCTGCACACTTTGGAGGGCTTCAAGACAGGAATAGAAGTTGTTTGAGTTCAATGTAAAGAAAAACAGCACCAGGATCAAAATTCTAGACTGGTTTATCAAGGATGATTGACAATTTGGGGATAATGCGGCTGCAACCGCAATCATTCTCCACAAACGCAAGAATGGCATTGCTTGGAGCCAACACTTCTGACAACCAAAGACTGTGTGATCAGCCTACCACAACAGCGGAGCATTTAGGAGCAGAGGCGTTACCAGTTATGGGCACATTAAATGCAGCAGTAACAGCAAAATTAAAACTGATCAAGTTTCCCTGCACAAACCAATTTCACCAGTTCGTAACGTTAGCCTTCTTTTGACTGCTCACTCATTCGTTCACGTCAGCACAAGTTTGACATCCAGAACAGAGGCTTGTTCGTTGACTAGAGAAATGATCCTGCAAGAATCTTTGACGATTCTAGATCCCCAGATGCAAAACTTCTGGTACAGAGGAGGCAGGTGGAGTTTTCGGTACCTTGGATGCATTCACATCTGCAACACCAACTTTGCTGCGTAAGTCTTGGAGACCCAAATTCTCGGCTGAAGGATCAGGTCGCAGTAACGATGACAGCAAGAGCTCCCCTGGTGCACAAACAAAACAGGGTCATAATTGTTTCTGCAAGTTCCAACAATGACACGACAACAGCTCTAAATTGAAATCCAAATGTGATACTAAGAAGTCAATTTACAACCAATATAGCACATCAAGGACAAATTTCAATACATTCATGCTTCTTGAACTCCAAGACGGCAAAACAGAACCTCAAAAAAGCACCACATTGCTGAAGGAACACTAATAATTTCTTCGTTTTACCACAGGTTGTAATTTTTAGGATGTACCTTTCAAAACTAAACGCTCCAGAACTGAGGGGCGACACGTGGGATTTATTTCGTTCTGCGTAGCCAAGAAATAAGGCGAGGGCACCGCAGGATCCAACTGGAAGGTCGTCATCCTTTCTCTCTTCTTCTTAGGGCCTGAAAAGCATTTCCAGCCGAAACATCAGCAACCATAGCCCTCGTGCTCTGAGCTTCCCTTTCAATTTATTAACATGTTCAGCCCTAAAAGACCAAGGATTCATGGCAGTAGAAAACATAAACCAAAAGGGGCCAAATTTTATATCACTAGAAATGGTGCAGAATGTTGGATATAATGGTAAAAAAAAGGGAAAATTTCACAGATACCCCTGAAGTTTGCCATATTTTCATAGATACCCCTGCTTTTTCGGAAATTTCATAAATACCCTTGGACCAAAATTTTCAGGTGTTTGTTTTGTTGTGCATGCCACTTTCCTTCTTCTTTTGTGCACACGCTACTTCTTTCTTGTTACGCGTGCACACAAAGGAAGAAGGGAAGTGGCATGCACAACAAAACAAACACCTGAAAATTTGGTCCAAGGGTATTTGTGAAATTTCTGACAAAGCAGGGGTATCTATGAAAATATGGCAAACTTCAGGGGTATCCATGAAATTTTCCCTAAAAAAGAAGGGGTAAAATTGAACAAAAGGAGTCTCCATATGACCTATTCAAGACTGCAAAAAAGAACACAAGGCCTAACGTGCACTTCTACAACCTTTAGGGGTTGGTTAGCTGCAATTACCATAAAAAATCTTCCAGTTCTTTGAATTCCTGAATGTTTACTAGCATGGAGAGAAAGCTAGGAAGCAAAGGAAAGCTTACTGGATCGTCTGTGGCCTGGACGAGGCTTGCGGAGGTTGTTGCTGCCACCAGATCTGAGCTTCTTCTGCTTGAGCTTCTCCTTTCGGGTGGAAGCATGTGCGTGTCTGTTTGCGGCGCTCAAGTGCTCCTCGATGGTGCTCAGGCTGCGCAGGCGAGGGACAGTGGTGGCGGAGCAGGGATCGGCAGGGACGGGAGTTTTGTTGTCCGTTGTAGCATGCTGGCTCCGTCGCTCTTTCTCCACGCTGCGGCTCCTCCAATCCCGTCTATGAAGCTGCGTCTGTCTCCTCGTGCTGATCATGCACATGAATTGGTCTCTCCATCCTTTGGGCTCCTTCACTGGCGACGACGTCCTCGTGATCTGCTCAATGCGAGCGGACGACTCGTAGCGTGCAGCCAACCTCGAGAGCGCACTCTCTGTGTACACGCCATAGCCGTGCTCGGATCTCCTCACCTTCTCCACGAAGGCGGTCTTCTTCGATGGCTCGCCTTCAGCCATCGTGCATCAACCAGTAATCCACTGACAAGACATCCTCGGAGTTCAACAACTTTCTCACTAGCTACAAGCCATTTCGCCACATTCTAAAGATATTTTGTTGACAAATCGTTCTAGATCGCCACAACCCATATCGCAAAGCAACAAATATGTACTCCTTCCTTCTCAAAATGATCTTTCTATTACAAAAAATGTTATAGATTAAGCTTGAAAATAACCATTTAAAAAAAACAAATTGACCTATGAGTAGAGTTTGATGTCCTCCTATTGTTCTGAAATTTTGAGTTTCAAATTAGTTTTGAAAGTGTGATTTCAAAGTGCTTGAAAATTGAAATTTTGAGGCACTTTTGAAGAGCACCAGTGGCCACTCACTTGATGACATGGGATTGGTTAGCGTGCCCATGCTTTTGAACTATGTGCAAGTGTTGCTAGCTTTTTTTCCTCCAACAACAAGATCATTTTGAGACACTAAATAAAGGTCAACCAGAAGATCGTTTTGGGACACAGGACTTGGAGAAAAATGAAAAAGGAAGAGAAAGAATCCCTGACATTAACTGATCGGTTGTCAAGAATTCGCCATCAGAGTTGATCAAAATGTATAGGTTAGGGATCCAGTGAGGAATATCCGGAATTGAGTGGTTGGAGCATGCTTGACGCTTACCCTGCACTGACATACATCAAAACCCTAAATCGGTACAGAAAATTGTGAGCAAATGGTGACATTCTGACGGGAGACTGGGAGAGGGATCCGTTTCGAATTCCATATTACGTGAGGAGATACCACACGCTGGATCTGCTCCTCAACAAGCAAGATTTACACCAGCATTGGCGAGAAATTAATTGCAGACCTATTTGTATTGTTTGCGAGTGAAATTATAAAGACTGGTTTGTGAATCAGAGAATGTGAGTGATTGTGGTCTAAAAGGTTTGTATGAATGTGGTCCTAGGATTTAAAAATATGGAGCCTTGGAATTGGAATCCGAAAACTACCACCACGTAGACCTCAACACAGAACGACAGCCATGAGTGCGGATGACACGGCGTGCACGCCGCAAGACAACGGAACGTCAGGATACAGACTTCTGCGTCTCGCAAAAACGGAAAGAATTGCTGGCTCTCTCCCGGATGTAAATGTGGATTACATGGAGACTGAGAACAGGTTCCCCAAATAAAAATAATGAAAACTTTATGGATACCCTGAAGTTTGCAATATTTGTATAGATACCCCTGGTTTTCCAGAAAGTGCACAAATAACCTGGGATCATCATTTTCAATCGTTTTTTTTTTTTGTTATGCTGACCAAACGGAAAAGAAGCAAACATGCATACAAGGGAGACAAAAGTTGCATGCACAATAGAACAAACACCTGTAAATTATGGTCCAAGAGTATATGTGCAATTTTTGAACCAGGAATACAAGTATTGCAAACTTTAAGGGTATCCATAAAATTCTCCCTGAACCCTAAAATTCTTTTGTGTTTAGAGGCTCAAAATTGCTTCAAAATGCTAGTCTCCAAACCAAGGTCAAAATCTTCATTGAAACTTATTTTTTAACAAATTCAACCGTAGGATCCTTTGGTTGACTTGCACAAGTACATTGTCCCAAAATTTCAGAATGAATATCCCCACCAATTGCAAGATCAATGTGCCTAAACTTCAAAATGTAGGTTTTTCTAGTCCTTCCAAAAGGTGAAGTTTTGATTTTCAAACTTATTAGAAAAAAACACGTATGTTGTGTTTCTTGTGCAATTTTTGCAATATGTCGGAAAATGGGTTGAAAGCATATATAAAAAAGTATAACCAAAAAAAGTTTGGATTCAATTTTACAAAAATTGTAAAGTGAAAGGTATTGATGAATGAAAGATATAACTAATATGCTGATAAGTTTTGGAAGAATTTGAAAATTGTTAATCCCAATGGTGAGAATGCTCTAACAGACAATTAGTAACTTTATTTTTCATTTTCATTTGGAAATTTTCAAAATTGAGAGTAGAAGATAACTTTATATGTTTTTTCTACCCTCTTCCTACCTTCATTGCCCGTTAAAGAAAACTCCTTTTAACTCTTACCTCATTATTTGGAATTGAGGGGTTCAATTTTTTTTGAGTAGGTATCAATCTATATAATTCTATAAAAAAAAATTAAAAAATTAGAATATATTTTTTGCTGCCCAGTTTGACATTGAAATTGAAAAAACCTTCTAACTTTTGCAATACTTATCAGAATGACATGAAATAAAGCTTCACATGTAGGTTATGATGAGTAGCATCCATCCTAAAAATTTCATGAAAAATTTCCAGATTATGAAGTCAATAGAGCCTGCCTGAGTTCTCATAAAGCCCAAAGTGGGTTCCTTGGGCCTTTAGGGGTTAAAAATAACAAGCCTGGGAACAGTGCAGGATGGTCCACAGTCTCTTCTACAGTCCGGTCCAAACTCCGGTCCAAAATCTGAAGGTAAATTTGATAGCCGAAAACAAAATTTTAGCCATAATGCATGAGCTCTCAAAGAAATAGAGAAAGAAATGCATTTGTTGACTTGAGTCTTAATTCTTATACGTATTATAATCTAAGAAGATTTTCAAGTTGTTTTTACTTGCTCAAGGATTGAAAGAAAACCTCTAGTGCTTGGTACAAAAACAATTGTGACAAGTACTGTGGATTTTGTCAACAAACATCAATGAGCAGAAGTAAAGTTTTCAAAGTTCTTGCCACCAATTCAATAAATGGCTTGAACATGAAAGGACAAACTTTCCTTATTCCATTTCCATCTTACAAGTGTACTCAAATCAAGCCAACTTTCCACCTCATTAAGAATCTAATGCCAACAATTTATCTACTTGTTGATACTTATTGACTGTTTGTTCTTTCCTTCACAAGACTTATCATTGGATACACTTGGAAGGAGGTAATATCTCCATTTACAGAGCAGATAGTTCAAAATACTCTTTGCAAAACCCAATATTATCCAAAAACATTGATGCAAGACTTCCAATACAATAGAAACAACTCAACATTAGACTCAAAATTAGACTATGACCCATAATTCTTCTCATTCTAAGCCCTATTGGTGCCGTTGAGCTCCCCAACTATTGCGCATTCTCTAAATCATAACACTAAAGGATAAAGATAATGAGATATAACTATGCTCTTCGTACCCAACACCCAGTGTAAGGTTGCTGCACACAAGATTATGAGACATAGGCATGATCTTCATATCTAATGCATGGTTGCCACCAGCTTGCGCCGAGATCAAACATACAATTACGAATACAACCTTGGATTGACACCATCCTCGTAATGTTGCAGGATTTCTGGGCTCCCAATCGCTCTCACTACGACCTCAAATACTTCCCCGGCTCGGAGATATTCGCCTTCACGCTCCGAAGATCCCAGCCTCCATCGTATGTATGCGTGTAATCCATTCGGCGAAGTACCTTAGGCTCTAACAGGACACGAAAAACTCATAGGAAGTAACATGGTTTTACTTGTACAAAACGATCAAGTGTTCCTCGATTTGGAGCCGGCTTGCATAGTTGCATTTTACTACAACAGACCATGGACGATTCCAGCACGGGAGACAATCTTTGAAAGAGAAAAAGGTATAGGTTCTCTATCGTTACTGTCAGAAGGTGAATTTGGTTTCACTTGGCTGACTTTAAAGCCTCGTTGACTGCCTCCTCTTCATCCTGGAGCAGGAAAGCCAGATAGAATTCACCACCAGATGAGAATGATTGAGGCGACAAAACTTGAAACTAGAAATCTCAAACAACAGATCTAGCGTATTCTGCCAAGCAAAATTCAAAAAAACTTACCACGAGTGCTTGGAATTCGTTTTCTTCATCAATAGCATCTAGCACTGCTTCGTCATCCAGTAGGTCCTGCATGTCAACCAAAAGCTTCAACGGGAGGAACGAACTAGATTGATTTACGTTGCTTACGTAATGGTAAGGACATACCACCTCTTTCCCACGGACAAGAAAAGTTTCCAGTGTAAGAAAGGAACTCACATCATCAGCAATCCTTAAATCTCCTGTTGCTGAGTCCTGTTACAGCAACAATAGCAGAGTCACGTCAGCTCTGCAATGTTTGATGCTCAGACAGCAACGCACTTCGTCCAAAAGCATGCAAAACACGAGAATGCAAGTAAGGAGGTAGTATGGAGGTGGACCTTGAGAGCAACGAACATGAGAGGGTCGAAGGGCGTATACATAAGATATTGATTGTCATCCTGTACAGAAAGTATTATACTCAGAAACATACATCAGTGGATAATTTTCAGTCAAAAAGTGAGGACTGTCCAACCTCGGCAACCCATAATCTTAGAAATGTCCATCAAAAAAGGGTTACGATACCATTTGGAAAGTCGCAACCTCCACTCCTTCAGCCAGTGAACCTCCCAATCCCTCTCCATACTCTGTGCAATAACAGGATATCAGTGAGTATTTTCTACTTACAAGACGCTAGGTTCGTCTCACCACCTTGTTTTAAGTGGTGGATATGCAGCTGGCAGATTCATAACGACTACCCTTGGTCCATTCCCACTGGATCTGTTTCTACCTCCTCAAAAGCTGGTGATATAGGATGTCGTCAAAAGGAGTGTAAAGTAAAATACCGGTGTTCAAGTCTATGACATCTTTCTCGGTGTAGCAGAAACCTCCCCGAGCGGTCAGGCAGAACCTGACACAACAGGTCACAAGTTATACAACCAGAGAGCATTCAAACAGCCTAGAACCACAACCAAGACACACCGGAAAGTTAAAACCCTGCGATTTTGTATTAAACTTACCCACTAACAATAAGATGAAGACGACTTTTGGCAAGTGCATACGCTGCACTAGGTAGCACTTCATCCAGCTCCGCATCACTCAGCTGGAAAGCAGATATCCAGGTAAGGTTCATGATTATTAATTAGCCTAAATGTAGCCAATCCAACAGAATAAAGTTCAGCAGAAATTGGGATACCTGCAAGGATGCAAAAGACTTACCTCAATCAAACCTTCACGTTCCTCTTCTATCTTCAATATTTGTATGGGCCTGCATGCACCAAATTACAGTTTCGAAACTTTGTTACCTCATGAACAGACTCTCGCACATAAGGTTCAATTAAAAAACTATAACTGCATCGTAAAGAACACTGTCAAGTGTAAAGTTCGAAGAATGTTAGTCCTTTCTATGAGATCCAGCGCCAAGTTCAATGCAGTCCTGGAACAAACAAACTTTAACCACCCTAAGTGCCCAAACGGCCAACCTTCCATATCCATCTATATAAGAAAAAACAACATCATTTAGGAAGCTTCAGGAAGCATAACAAACTAACAAATAGAAAGAACAATTCCTAACCTACACTTGAGCAATCAAAATATGTTTTAAAAAGTTACTACAATCAGCTCCCAAATGAACTCTACTAGGCACCTAATGATTAAAGAGAATCTGATGCGTTGAAAATATTTTAGAGCAACAAAATAGAGTCCCTTACATATCTAGAGGTAAAAGGAGAAAACACTGCTCCCCACTCGAGCTTGAGAAAGCCCTTCTTATCAAACATTCTAATGGTCTTCTAGTTGCTGGATCCACCTGCATTTCAAAACAAGTCAACCAGCAAGTTGGACAAACTTGAGATGATTGTGAGAAAGGTGGAATCATGAAAACAAAGAGTGAATAGCACCAGGTCTTTAGTGCATAAAAACAAAGACGTGGTAGCTTCTCATTTGGTCAAGAAAACACCTACAATTGTTACAATCCGATTCTGAGGAGGAGCCATAAGAACAACTTTTCCCGATTCGTCCAGAACGAATCCAGCCAATGGCTTCAACAGTGATACCGGCGGTATGGCACTGCTGTTATCGTCGCCATCGTCATCATCCTCAATTGCAAATTTCACCTGCACAGCGAAGAACCACATTCCATGGCAACTTGAGTTTGGACCTGTTGCTATTCACATTCAAATGTCCGTAAACCAGCTATCTCCACCATAAACCTCAGGGTTTAAGGTTCATGCCCTGTGACAAAACAGAGAACATGCTGATTGCGCAACACTTCTGCTCCTCTCTATGAGACCTAACCCACGCTAAGTAAGACCCACTAGCTAGTTGGCCCATTCGGTCTTGGTATTAGGAATGGTATTAGGAATGATGTTAGGAATGGTGTTGCAAACGAATTCAGAAACACCTTGAGACCAGATTGCTACCACCACAGTTAAGGCCAAGTGTGAATGGAGCATCAACTAACCTATTATTAATACAAAAAAAACTAATTGGGGGTTGGGGTGTCAATTTAGGTAACTAGTGGGGTCCGGGGGGTTTAGCACTTCAAACCACAATTAGGTCACAAGTCTAAAATTGAGGAGTTGGCTGAAATGATAGTTACTACAGTATTCATTCTGAGGTGTGCCTCACCTGATCTTTTTTGGAAACCTTTTTGGGTTGTCTTCCGCTGCGCGATGCTTCAGCAACGGAGCTATAATTCTCGGATTTCCTGGAATCGGACTTCTTAGAAGCACTCTTCTTGTACCCAGGGTCGTACTTGTTGGCAGCTGCCTGACAGGCACAACGACCATGCTGCCCTAACCCTAATTTCAAGACTGCACTGTTTGACCGTCTCCTCACTTGCAGCTCAATCTTCCTGCGCCATCCCGTCTGCACCGGCAATGCAAACCCCACGCACCTGGAAGTGGCCATGGAATAATTGCTCGGAGCCTCTGCCTGCAATGCTAAATTCGGCTCCGAACGGTCGAATTCTGCGGCAGAGCGCGACGTCCACAGTCCATGCGCTCGCAAACCAATCCTGCGCAAGGGCCACAATCTTCACTGGACTCAAACGGCATGAACGTGAGCGGGAATGTCATCACCACGACAGAATGACGAGCAATCTGGTTGCAAGCGGGACATGGAGGAATCTGTTTTCCGCCGTGTTATAATTTTCTAGGGCAACTGGTGAGGACGAATTCAGAGTTGGGTTTTTCTTGTCGTGGAGGCTGATCCACCTTCATCACTGGCAGTGCCGTGAGTGCCAGCCTTTGCTCAGGTTTCTTTTCCGAGGGTTCGATACCCGGAGGAGGGCGGGTATTAGATGCCGGTCCTCAATAGTAAGGTAGGAACACCCATAAGCGTTAGTTTAAGGGTTTTGAACATGATGACTATTAATAAACATCTAGTAAATTATAGGATTTTGTTAGCAACAGAAAAATAATGAGTCGGCACATTTTAATGTATTATTTGGATAATGTGAGAATAAGTTGTGAATTTTTAAAGAGCAAACTGACATTGTACCCATAAATCAACACTAAGGTTTCATGTTTATATGTTGTATATCCTTGTAATTACATCTATTTACTTCTATAGATTTCCAAGATTTTAGAGGTTACGGTTATGGGGACACTAATGCTTATGGATTTTCCTACCTTAATACGTGAGAATCGTGGTGAGAATGTGCCATTTTTACAACACAAGGAAAGAGGGACTTTACTCCAACCGTACTAAGGTAGATAGACCCATACCCAATTGTTTAAGGTTTTGGGGTATCTTAAGGTTTCTGAAAATTTTGGAAAAAAATTTCGCAAGGTTAGCCTTTCAACAAGTTATCATGGAACGTATTTTTTGTGGAAAAGGGTATTTTAGATTATTTTATATTAAAAAGGCAAAGTTGCAGCTCATAGGGTTCCTATTAGCAACTCTAAACTAACCTTGAAACTGCTTGGATGTGTTCTTATAATGGCACTTGATGATTCCCAATCCCAACCCTCTCAAAGCAGCTCAGCAACTGACATGTGGCAACATCTGCTTGTGCAAGCAACGTTCACTACTCCACTTTGGGTTCAAGCGTGGACAATGAACACCTCAAATGTAGGGTGTTGAATTGGGGAGCAGTCAAGAAAAGGTGTGTCTATCTTACCCATAAAGGCTTATTGAACCTTTTATACCCCTTCAAAAAGCTTTCATAAGTAGCAAATTTCTCAAAATTCTAAAATCCTCTTGCATATTAGACTGGGTTGTTTTTCTATTGCTATGTTCCAAGTTAAGTTGAGAAGGTCAAAATTATTTTATAATTGAAATTGTAAAAATTGTTCAATACTTGCATTGTTTGGAATCATCTACTCTTAGAAAAAATTACAAGTTTCTTTTTCATCAAGCTTATTGCCATGTTTTACAAATCTACTAGGAAAAAATGTTAGCCAAGCATGAAAACATTCTAATGCTAAAATCAATCGTTTTTGTTTTTTGTTGAGTATTCCAAGGCAAATGCCTTCTAAAGCTGATTTGGAGTTGGCTTATAAAAAAATTATAAAATTTGAATATACTGGTAATTTTTCATCATGAAAATATAATCTGTCTAATTTTCTAATTCAAACATCAAATTAGTTGTGAGAATACTACGTCAAAACACACTTTGTATTTTGTCAGAATTTCTTCGGTTTTAAAAGGTTAGAAATTTTTTACCCTCATTACTACAAATAAAAAAGCTCAAATTTGGAAAAGTGTGAGAATTTATAAATGATCTTCTGTAAAGAAGAAATTTCAATAAAATTATCCTGCATTTATTGTTTAATAATTCAAGCACAACCTTGAATGAAATTCTATATCTCCACATGTAGTCAACCTCATAAGGTTATACAGTTGTCACGAAGATTGACAAGTCTATATAAAACTCAAAAACACGAACATGATTAGTCAATGCCTTCGTCTTTACAATTTTCAAAAAAAATCGAACAACCACTACACCAAATGATTAAGGGGATTCTTGCCTGAATGGATGTGTTTTTATTTCATATACTATGATTGTTTTAATCACAAAGAATTAAATACCAAATGAGACTTAGAATGCTCATATTCAAATTTAAACTTGAGAATGTGAGATGATCATTGCATTTACATGGTTGATTACGCACAAAAACCAAAATCAAGCACGCGAACCAACAAGCAAAGAACTGAACTTCATGAGTGATAGTCATTGCAAGAAAAACTTCGTGTTGTTTGTTATCTTTTGGAATTTTGGCAATGTAGCTCTACAAATGCAATAATTATTTTTGTTATTGAGGGACCTCCTTACAAGTAGCTGAGGTTGTTAATTAAACGTTATATCCAATCCTCAGTACGACCAATGACCGCCCAGCTACACTTGTTCCACCAACATCGAGCAACATACGCTGAGCAGAGCTCTCAAATGTGTAAATTATATAGCAGAACCTCTACCAAATCATGTTTAAAGCTACAAAAGTTGAGAAAACAATAATATTAAATCTGCTCTTTTTTAGCACATGTAGCAGTGCTATCAGGAGTTTGAGGTATCGAATTATGAAGAATCAAATTTGGGACTGATGCCGAGCTCATCTCAAGGACGAGCTAATGCAGACCTAAAGTTCTGGCAGCCAATCTTGGCCGTTGATGAAGTCCAGATGGGTGAAGGGCATGGCCTCGACCTGGTTCATTGCGAGTGCCCATGGCTGGCCTGTGGTCGTTGCTCCCGGACCCCAGCATTCGTACGTTCCATAAGTGACTGTCCTGTTGTGAAAATTTCCATGCCACAGACACTGCCAGGTCAGCATTTTGTTCCTGCAATGTACTCGGTAACCCAAATTTCTCTCAAATTGCCAGTCGTGCTGTGGAAAATAGTACTTGCTAAGCTGCAAATGCGGCAGAAGGATATACCTTTTGCAATACCAGAATCCAAATTCGACTTACCAAGCATAATGACAAAAAAGCTCTATAATCTGGGATGATACCGTGTAAAAATACAAATCTTGGAGGATTGAGTGGGTCAAAACAGAAATCAGCTACAAAAGAAATTGTTACAGATTGGTTTTAAAAACTCCTCTTCTACAAAAAATAACCTAGCCTGCATTACTGTTTATTAATTCACATTTTCTAATTCATAAGGTCAACCAAGCTTTGGAATCTACAAATGGTGGGTAAACGACTAAGGACGTGATGATTTGCGGTTATTTTTTGTGACATGCCCTGCTAAAAGTTGACATAATCTCAAAGCATTCAAGTTCGAGAAGTTTGATTGTCCTAAGATCTTGAACAAACTTGCATGAACATAACAAATAACAATTCCGTTGTTTCAGCTTTGTGCTCCAATGTGTTTTCTTGATGTTATTGTCCGCTCAATCAAGGTTTGTTGTTAGAACTCTATCTTGGCTCTTCTCAACTTGCCTCAATGGCAGACTATGTTTGCATTGAGATTATGAAGCTCAACACGCAAGCACAAAGTATGAATATTCAAGAGAAGATGTCACATGAGGCACAAAAGTAGCCAGGAAGGGGTGCGCACTTTTGTTGTATTAATTAGGAGAGGCGTCAAAGCTGGATCTACATACGAGTGCAGTTTCAGAACTGCATTCCAACACTCTAAAAGTAGGCAGGTGGTTTGAGTAAAGAAGAAGAATGTTGAGCCAAAACTTGGAGTTTTTATGAAATGAAAAGGCAGAATTGCCAGGTCTGGCACCTCAAAGAAAGAGTGAGTTGCAAGAGCAAGAATCAGGGGTTACTGGAAAACTTACAGCTCACGGCTGGCACCGTCATGGCTCCAGTCAGCATCCCACACTGCAGGATGCACTATGTTGTCCATGTAGCATTCCGAGTAGATGATGCGGGAGTACTTCCCCATGGCTCTTCCCAAGTAATTGCTCCCGGAGCCAATTACCTGGCAGCCCACGAAGGAGAAGCCGCTGGGATCGTCTGCACTCTCCCTCCTCTGCGCTGCAATCGACCCCGTACTCGTTGCAATGGAATTAAACGTGGATGCCTGCAAAAATGATTCCCAACCATTTTCTCATCACTAATTATACTCCTTAAGAGACTATTAGGAAGTCTAAGCTCTGCAATGGTTAATAACCAAGATCCTTTTTTTGAATATTTGCTTGCTCTAAAAATGAAAATTCTAAAGCCTCCTAGAGCTTAGTTTTGTTTGGAGTATTAGCTTGGGGAGTTGTGGTACCATGTACATGGATTGTCCGTTGCCAAACACAAAATCTATGGAGCCTTGGATGAAACAGTTTTTGAAGTAATGGCGGCCACTGTCGTCACAAAGAGTGTCTTGCCCTCCATAGAAAGCGCAGTTGTAGAAAGCTGCCTTGTCACCCGCAATTCGAAAAGCTGCCCCTTGCCTTCCCATTGCTCCCGGTGGTGGCACCTCTGCTGTATTCTAGAACGCATGTCACCAATGCACAAATTACCACAAGTGTTACATTCTTGAAGTTGCAACGTAGGATGTTCTACACCACTTTATTCTCAAACCAGTGATATAATCAAAGGTCATGTTGAAAGGGTGATCATTGCGTTCAGTGTGCGGTCTTTGATCAAAATAAAAATACTGAAATGAATGGGCACGGTGATGAATCTGACTGAGTGGATGCAAAGGTTAAATTAGTTCATACCACTGTCTACTGCAAGCTGCGCATGATCTAACAAACAATAGGGGTTGCAGGGGCTACCATGAAGGTAATGTCTCTGGATACGAAGTTGGACGCAAACACCATGACGGACGCGCTTCCGTAGGAGCCCAGCTGTTGTCCATCAGGGCCAACGTCACTGGCGATGCTATTCCATGAGATGGACGTGGAACTCGCTCCATCCCCCTGGAACGTCAGATACGGTAGCGTGCTGGGCACATTCACTCTTTCCCTGCACAGCCGTCATCTCAAACGCGATTTTTCATAATTAGCTCAAGTGACAAAATTCCCTGCCACAGGTGCTAAAAACTCAAGCATTTTACACACCTGTGATATTCATTTTGTTTTAGGTATAATAAAATATTTGCAGTAGAAATGTTGTTATCTATTTAGCCAACTGCACAGGTCTTGAGTTCCAGCTCTCCTCGTATTCAGCGCAACAATCAATCCTCTCTAATGATACTGCTTTAATGGCACAAACAGGCTTCTACATGCACTTTTATATGTGAGAGGTTATATCTAGTATCAAGCGATTGTTGCAAAAGGTTCAACTACGTTAGGGGTAGATTCTACAAAGAACTAACATGTTCCTTCCCTCAAGAACATTTCAGGTTTCCATGTGACAATGAAGCTATTTGAGTTCACCATATATGGGTGTACTACTGTACTATGGTGGTAAGCACGCCACCAACGCCTGGATTTGTACTCTTGACCATCTCGTTAGTATACCAAAGTCAAAGCCACTAAACCAAGACCACAATTGCCTTACGTTTATGTACAGTCATGTTTGCAGAACTTGACAAAGTAGTAGGTATGCACGAGGAACTTGCAAAAACAAATCTTCAGTTTGACACTTGTTTATTGTATAACCTACAAAGGTAGCACTAACTTTTTGTGTACATGTGACAAAACCACCTCTAGCAAACCCTTTGTACACATCGGCAATAAACATCAATTACTCTGCTTTTATAATCAACAATTTATGGGTTTGTGGCTATGCCAGAATGGGAAAACTTGAACTTTGAATTTTTTACCTCCCTTTTGTTGTTGTCCCAACCCTATATTTCAAATTGTAAGCTAGAGGAGTGTTGAACAACTACTTGCGGAGTTGCATATTAAAGGTACACCAAGAAGTCTTGAGTATTGCCTTTTGTAATATCAGAGTTCACTTAGGGAACATGCGTATTCAGAACAAGTTCAATACTCACTATGTACCCTTACTATCAACAAGATAACGTTACCAGGAGCTATTAATACACAAATGCAGTAATTAGATGCTTGACAAGTACAAAAGGAGCTCTCTTCGTAACTCTTACCACCTTGAGAACTTCTTTA
The DNA here is from genome assembly GCA_963920765.1 of Ulota crispa. Classification (NCBI taxonomy): domain Eukaryota; kingdom Viridiplantae; phylum Streptophyta; class Bryopsida; order Orthotrichales; family Orthotrichaceae; genus Ulota; species Ulota crispa. The sequence goes on along the minus strand of OY987242.1, from coordinate 2,696,401 downwards.
ATGTATTTTGGCAAAAAAACTTACAAGCGTGTTTTGCCTGATACATACAAAATTTTGCCACTAGGAGTAGAGAGCAAAAATAGGGGGACTCTTTTCAGATGTACAAAATACTCATTGAAATTTACTTTCGTCTAGTAGCATTGGTACAGACAACATATTGTTGACGCAATGTTGCAAAAATCCATGATTTGACAACACATGCTGATTTTGGGTATTAGACTGTGATGTAAAGGAGGTCTGGGCGTAATTCTCACTAACATTTATCATTGTGGCCTGAGCATGTACCTGAATTGAACCAAAACCTAAGAAGTGACATTGGCACGTATGAAGAATAGATCCGTTTGAATATCCCGATTTCAGAATGAACTAGGGTCATGTCTCAGGGATATCACCAGGATTTTCAACAGTTTTGAGAAAGACTGAAAATGGCTTACACATAGTTGCCTGCGAAGATCCGAATGACGAGGTGCTGCGGATTCCCATCTGGAACTGCGTTCACCGCCGCTTGAACAGTCGTGTAATCCCCTCGCCCGCTCGCGTCTACTGTAATTTGTTGCGGCACGGCTTGCAACAACTTCCGGTTGGAAATGGAATCCGGCACTCGCATTGCCCCACATTCTTGAGCCAATGTGAGAAAGCTCAAGATTGCCACCACTGCAAGCTTTCCTGGCTTCAATCGCGGTTTCCGATTCTCCATGGCTAACCTTGCACGAAAGAATCGTATGTATCTAGGGTTTAATCTCCGCACTTTTCAAAGCATCGCCTTCCCTGAAGTGAATGTCGAGTCTGAAGTGGTCAAAAGACTTCAACGACACATTCTTCAGTAGTAACAAGGAATTAAACAACAAGAGGCTTTGCTCTTTTAATTTTAGTCTTAACCTGCTCAAACTTCCTCATATTCATTGCAGAATAGCTTTTATGAATGCTTCGTCTCCTCCCTAGCAAACTTTCAACAAAAGCCTTGACGGCCCTGAAGATTTCTCCACAGGTCACACAAACTTAATCTGTATGTGTCAAGCTTTATCAAACCGCGGTCACGCTCTGACTCTAAGCTAGAATGTCCAAGCTCAGCACTCACGGTTGCTCTTTCAAGTCCATGAATGTCCGTCATTGCCAGTGGTGCACAGTCAGCAACAAGAATCCGGCATTTCCCTCAGAGAGTAACACACAAATCTACTCAGAGCTCGCGCTATGTGCGAAGAAGGCGTGCAGCGGCCTCGACTTCAACGGGTCGCATCTACAGACTCACGGGAAAACTAACTCAAATCTCATCAGACAGATTATAATAAAAAGGCTGACAAACATGCAGTCACGGGAGTCGTTCATGCAAAATTTTAAGATGAAAGCCTGAATTCTGGAGATGAGACGAATAATTGGAAAAAAGCACTCGGTTAAGCGGTACTAGTCACAAGAGGAGCTCATTCATGCACTGGCATTGGTGACGGTCTGCATCCAACAGCTAGTTTCTAGCGCCCGCTCGCTCCCTGGCAGCACAGACTGTACTAGCTTGGCTATCTTTATGATCAGCACATGCCATCACAGCAGCAGCACAGATAGCGAGTGCCAATGTGGAAGTAGCGGAGAGGAGAGAGGAGTGGATGCTTGAAGCCGTTGTGTGCGGGAAGGACGAAGCGCGAGCGAGCTAGCGAGCAAGCAAGCGAGACAGAGTGTGACAGCAGCCTGCGGCCGGCTTGCTCCACGCTTCTGTCTCACGGGTGCTTTGGCTAATGGATCATTCAGGATTTCAAAGATTGTTTCAAGGAATTTGTACATTTCAGATTATCTTCTATTATCTTCTTTTTTTGAAGATAAAGTAGAAGCTACATTGTACCCCACCTTCGTTCATATTTCCAGTCACTTATGGTACTATTTTAGAAGTTTTGAAGTTAGAATGAAAGGATGTTTCAAAGTTTTCCATACCCTGTAAGGTAGAAACACCCAAATGCGACACTAGCCGTTTAGCAACATCTAAAATCAAACTCTTGCACCCAAATCAAACACGCATGAGAACACGCAAGTTGACATAAGGGAACAAAAATTGTGTAAATGGCTATTTATGATTGAGTGTGACATGGTCTTTTTGTTGTCATGACATGATTTTTTTATTGTTGTTTTTTCAAGGGTCTAATGTGCACAATAGGTCAATCTAGGGAGTTACCTTCAACAATTCATAATTTATTCATAAGATCTCAAAAAATTCTAAAAACAATTTTACTTGAATCCCATTTCCTAACAACTACATGTCATTACATTCTCAAAAGATCCTCCAAATTACCACATCTGAGTAAGTGTCGCATTTGAGTGCTTCTACCTTATTGTTCATCGTTGATGTATGTGTAGCTTGGTATTAGAGAATATTTTTAGACGAGGATAATTCATCCTGTAGTACAATTGATCATTTGATGTTTTTCATCTCAAAGAGCTCACTTTCCAGGAATATGTACTTCATTTTGGTATCATGTGGCTGTCATTTTCAAAAGAAATCGAATCTAGAAAGGAGATTATCACTTTAGAATTCTATATAAACACAAATTTAACGCAATTGTTTAAATATGGGCCATTGCAATCGTCTGGATCTGGAAAGTGAAGCACTTTAGTTCAAGAAGTAAGTTAACCAACAAGAAATAACTATTATCAATAGTTGGGTTAAAAGTTGGAGATTTAACTACTCGGTTAAATCCTATTTTTAGTCAACTTGGTTTTTATATTATTAACATGAAAACCAAAAGAATAGAACTCAAGCATATTGTCTTTCGACACCTTGGAATAGAAGACGATATTTTCACATTTGAAGAAGAACGCATAATAGTTTCAATGATTTTTAGACATTTCTTAGCGTATGTTGTTTATTAACCCCTAAATGCCCAAGGGTGTTTTTCTTGTTTTTGGAAGGTAGTTTTGAAGTTTTTGAGTTGTTCTTGTAAGATCATTATCAAACATCAAAATAAAATTGTAACCATTGAATCTTGAACTTCAAGGTTTCTAAATGGCACTACCCAACAAGAATCCAAAATGGCTGCGCGGATTTTAAGATATTTGTGATTGAACAATGATGAGTATGGAATTTTTTGCTTTTTTTTTTGGCTACCTGAAACTTCTAATGTAAATTGGCAACTTGTAGATACAAAATTGGGAGACAAACACTTAGGATGCTTTAGTGTTTCTTGTTGCTACTTCAAAACTAATGGCCCCTCTTCCAAATCCATGACCACAATTTCACAAATGAGCTTGCAATGCAACTGTCAAAATGCAACTGTCTAATATAAAGAAATTTCAACTTCAATTATTGACCAAAAATCATTATGAATGAAAGAAAATTCAATGGTGAAAGGATCCTAATTTCTATAACAATGACATTCCAAGTGAAATTAATCCAAAAGCACTTTTAGATTTTTTTAGATGTCAAAATTTCAGTGAAAAGACCCTTATTGCCCAAGGGAGTGCCCAAGGGAAATCTTCACCTTTTGCTCAACTTGATGCCTGTCTTTTCAATGTGGCAATTTCTCATAGGCTCTGTGACACTATTCACAACACTATTCATGACACTATTCACGACACTATTCATAAGAGAAAATGTATGCTTGTAGTTAACCTTCCACCAAAAGCAAATGAAATAAGATATGGAAGAAGTTGAATTTGAACGATGAAGCTAACTTCAACGTGCAACTTTTCCACAAAAAAAAAAACCTCAAACAATAAAATTTGTAACTTCAACAAGGTTTCAAAGTTTCCTGAAATTTTTTGGACACCAGAATCTGATGCCTTGAGCATTTAGGGGTTAAGATTATTACGGTGAATCATTGGCTTTTAAGCTTTGTCTATTTATTTTAGCCTTCTTGGCTACTCTTTTTTGTATTATTTTAAGCGCAATACAAACTATTTTTTTACAGGTGGACTCAATGGAATCTTGAAGGACAATGTTGAAAATGACTTTTTAAGGCAAAAATACAAATACCACTTGCCATTTTTCAATGCCTAAGATCCCTAAATTTCAAATTCCTATTGTGGACATTCAACCTCATTTTCTCAACAATTAATATGCAAATAGAATGGGAAGTTTAAAAAGGGTTTTAGTTGGAGAAACAATTGTGACGTTGTTCTATGACTAATTTAAATTGATAATTTTGACAATTTTATGGTTATCGTGGATACGTATACGCAACACGGTCGTAAATTCATGCTATATTCCACAAGGGTATTGATATGCGTACCACACCTTCTTGACTATCCCACCACACCCCGGGGTAAATTTTAGATTTCTACCATCAAAAATTTCAATTTGAGGATTTGGAATTTAGATTTGGACTTAGAGATTTGAATTTTGTCTAGAACCACAAAAAAATGTTGTAATTGAACAACACCCAACGAAAAAGCTTATCTTGGGGAAAAGTATAACTTTTAATTTTGTTTATAAAAAAGATAATCTTTTTCATTGGATGTTGTTCAGTTAGAAATTTTTTTTTGTGATTCAAGACAAAATCACGGTCTCTGAGTCCAAATCTGAATTCCAAATTCTCAAATTCAGCTTTTCGATGGTAGAAATATAAAATTTACCCCGGGGTGTGGTGGGATAGTCAAGAAGGTGTGGTACGCATATCAATTCCCATTCCACAATGATATTAAAATAGCTTCCACACTAAACATGGTATTCAAAGGATTTATAATGTTTAGAAAAACAATCAATAATCACACTTAGAGTAGCCAGTACTAAATAAAAATGTAGAGATTGCAAGTTGATGACTGAAACTTCTTCCAAAAGTATAATCCATAAAGTAATGGAGGTGCCTTTAGTGTCATATTAAATCTAAACAATCTTAATTCTGGGGGGTCTGTGTGTAAAAAAAATAAGGGGATAGGTGCAAACACCAAGTATTTTTTAGGGGGCTATTACTTTTGTTTTAATTTTTAAAAACACGCTATCATTATATAATTTTCTACTTTGAGTTATTAGAGAAGGGGCTTGCATTACTTATAATTCTTAATTGATATGAATAAATGATATGGTACTTTAGATTTAAAATAGAATCTACTACAATATTTGTCCTACATTAAATTTCTTTCAAAACTTCTTCCCCCACTAATGATTACTTACAAATAGAACTTAATAGAAAAGTGTAGTTAATACTCCTGTTGTATCTTTAGTAAAAATTGTCAATGACACTCATTTACTAGGAAGGTATAAAATTACTAAACATTTTGAATATGCCACTCACAAGGCAACACTATTTAATACTTTTGGCCAAAAAAGGAATAAAAAGGAGGGTATCCTAGGTCTATTTTTTCTAATTGGACCTATTTTCTATACCCTATAGTAGTTTGAAAACATGTCATGGCATTTTTGTACTCTATAGAATAAAAGAGAAAATTATGATTTTTATCTCATAGGTTTTTAGGCACCCTATCATTTGTTTGCACGTAGTTTTCTATTGCTACTGCTCACTGCCCTCCCAAAGTCTTAATTTTAGATATAAGAATTCAAATTTCTTTTGGTAGAATGTCATATTTATTAATTTGGGAAAACAATGGGTACCATTTTGTACCTCACCTTAATCCAAAATAGCCACCTTAATTCAATTAAGGAGGTCACCGGTTTAACCTAATTAACAAACTTCTGTCCAAAATTTCAAAAGTTAACCCCTGAACAGCCCTAAAGCCCTTTGTAGCCGTATGTACGGTTGTATGTACAAACGTATTTGAGCTGCTCTGAGGGCTTTCCAAATTTTGTTATGCACCCACCATCATACGACCCTTCAATATGTATGATTGTAACACTTAATTTCTAGCTGATTCAAACTTCTGAATATTGGTTGCGATTGTATTTGATATTGTATCTCCAAAGCCCAAGGGCCCTCCAAGGATTAATGAACTATGTGTCCAAAAAGAGCGTATTTGTCCAAAAAAAGCATATTTGTCTAAATAGAGCAAATTCCTTGAAAATATGTATTTCATTTCATTGAAAAATAATCAACAGACTCCCAATTCAATGAATATGGTGTTTCCCAAATTAACAAATATGACGTTGTAGATGTATGCAAAACATTGAGAGATTTTTCATTGTTTTGCTAATATAGTTAGAGATTTTTATATTGTTTTGTCAAAACACTGGGCGACCTCCAATATTTTGCATACTCCAGGATTGAATGAACAATCTCAAAAGTACAAAATTACATGAATAATCTATATTTAATTAACTTCAACATCCTATACACAAAGCACCTCTTAAGATTGTTTGAAATGTACAAAAATAACTAGACCTCAAATTGCTGCTTTTGAAATACATTATACTACAAGACATGGTTTTATAAATGCTTCAAGTCTAAAATAAACTAAACCAATCTGTTTATAACACAAGTAGAGAATTGAAGTCCATTATACATCACTTTTGTCAACATTGATTTTACACTTATTTAGTTTTTAATTTTGATCATCAATACAAATCTCATATTTTGATCTTAGACTCTTATTTGCACTATATTACATTATAATTGTCCTTATAGAGAGCTGTACTAACATAAGATACTTAACGTCACTAACACTAAATGTCCCTTAACCCCTAAAGGACCATGGCCTTTATTTTGTCAAAAGACACTCAAAACTGCAACTTTTATGGCAAAGAGTAAAAAAGTTTGAAAATTGATCTTTTTGCATATTTGACCATTGGGTCTTGTACTAAACTAGTATGAGAATGTGTCATATAAAACTCAATAACTTTGACTGCATAGGTTGGAAGATATTTGCATTCAAAGTGTAAAAAATAAGGTTTTTTGCACCTTGTATGACTAGATTATTTGACTATGAACTTTTTTAATTTAAATTTTTTACATCATAGAGTTTGGAACTTTAATTTTTTGTGGTGGGAATTTGAGTTGGGAGCTGGGAAAAAATCAAAACAAAAAATACTTGATTTTCATTCACAAAAAATACATTTGGTAGAAGAAGGTATGAAATTGAACAAAAATTTAAATTGTTAATAACCATGCAATGGATTTGAAACACAATTATCCCAATGTTGAGATTGTTCTAGAAAGCAAACTTCACCCTTCCCGACAATTATTTTTGAAAAAATGTTAAACTTGTATTCAAAAATGAAGTTTATAAGTTATTTTTTCAAGAAGATGCTTGAATTGCCCGAAAAACAAGATTGTACATAACTTTCTCATAACTAGTCCAAATGGAATGATTCAAAACTTCAAATGGAGACAAAACCATAATCTATGAGAAAAATTATTTTAAAAATTATTTCAAGTTTTTGTAAAAAAAATTTGCTGCCCAGACTCCCCAAATTTTTGCTTATTTGGGCATAACTTTTGCTCCCTGGCATCAATTGGAATAAAAATTTTATTCTCCAAAAGCTAATGTGCTTTCCTATCTTTAGAAAAAGTTTCAAAAAATCTAAACAAAAATTGAGGCCGTAAGTACCTGTCCAAAATCCCATTTGTCTCTCGTAGGGACAATGGTCCTTTACGGGTTAATGTTAAATTTTTGAAATGCTCACAAAAAGTAACTTACAAATTAGCAACTAGAAATGACATTTAATACAAAGTCATTTTACTCTACTAAGAGTAACAATAACACAAGGAAACCCCATGAAATTTTTGGCTTTGCATGGATGTTTTTCATTAGCCGTGTTTAAAATATTGGCACTTCAAATATGAGTATGAATGAAAAAAAAAATGGTTTGGTAAGTTCTCATTAAGAGTAACAAATAACCATTTGTCCTTTTGTAATTCATCATTGTTTGTTTGTCAAATTTTCCTAGAACTATAAAGGATAGATAGATACTTAGTGATTTTCTAGACAAATGCCATGAAATCATTTGTAGATTTTGCATAATTCATCAAAATACAACTTATGACCAATTCGTTTCCCCGTCAAGAAACACAAATAGGTGCTTGCGATACCAAAGATTATAAAATTAGAAAAGATTCTATAAACATCCGAAAACATATAAATACTCCTCTTCGCTTTTAAGGTAAATTTACAGAAAACCAAGGAGGACACTAAATGGACATCTACCTTTGTGGCAGTCTGGCACGCTGGCAATATATCCGAGCTGGCATCCACGTAGGCATTTCTTCATCCAAAGAGGATGAACGTCATCACAAATTCAACGAAAAAGCAGAGTGCGCCTGAAGATTTGGCCCTACAGTAGTCGATGTATCCGCGACGCCAAAACTCGTCGTCCTCGTTTGTCTCTCGCGGAGCTCTGGAGGGCGGAGCTCACAAGATCGGAGCTCATCGCTTCGAGCTTCTTATTTCGTTGCTGTTTCTCTGCATAGTCTGATGAGGTTCGCTCGCCATTCTTCCTTCTCACTGGCTTAATTATTTTAATCGCAGAATTGGAGAGACCGATTTGATCGAATTTGGTCAAGTTTTTGGTACTTTTCGGTGCCCTTCACCTTTCATGGTCAAGGAGCAATCTTTCTTCGATATCTTCTAGGTTTCGAGGGTTCAAGGAAAACTAGAGAGGTTTCTAGTGGTGTCCGAGAATTATATATTTGAGATAACTTGCCATTTTCCGTAAGTTTGATGGCAAGGAATTGGAATTAGGGTTTGCGGGGGAGGAAATATTTGCGGTGATGTGAAGTTGAATGTGGAAGCTCTTCTTGAGTTTGGATTTAGTCACTCTCTTGCCAATCTAGTTCGCCCTTTTAGCCTATTGCAGGGCTATTGTGATCAAATTTAGTGACTGCCTCTGCAAGTGTTGGTGAATTCCGTAGGCTGAATTTTTGTGGACTGCAAGATTTCGTTGGTAGCTTAGGTCTGGAGGTCAGCTGCTTTTTGGATACTCGTTCTGAGAAGTTAGTTGCAGCTTTTTTTAGCACTGTGTCGCTTGTGCCTTGGTTTTTGAAGTGTTGGAATTAGCACTTAGGGTTTGGGAAGGAGGTAGTTGGGAAAAGGTGGTGGTGCTTTTCGAGTGATGTGAAGCTGAAGGAGGAGTAGTTTACATTGAGTTTAGGGCATTTTAGGGTTTCTCTAGAAGCAGGAGGGCGCTCGGCGTGTGCACGATGCCGTTACAGACGTCGCACGTGCGGATTCCTGGCCGAACGCCACCGTTGTCGCCATTTCGGGAGCGTCCGACGAGCGTGCGTGACCGGCTGTCGGAGCGGGACAGGGACCGTGGGCTTACGCGCGATGATTCAAGGGGTCGTATGCGGGAAGGGGACTGGATCAACGACAGAGAGAGGAGCGATAGAGGCAGGGACAGGATCACTGACCGCGACCGTGAACGTGAACGTGAAAGAGAAAGAGTAGACAGAGAACGAGATAGGGACAGGGAAAGAGACCGAGAACTTGAGAAGGAACGGGAAAGAGAACGAGAACGAGACCGGGAAAGAGAACGGGACAGGGACAGGAGAGCTCGCATGAGAGCTCGAGAGGCTGATCGAGAACCTGGTGAGATTACGACAACCTCAAGCAGAAGAGAAGACGGAGAAATCGATGCGCGAGAGTACAGAAGTACTGCACCAAACAATGCTCGTAATGCGACAACGGAGCCAGGAGGAGGTAGAAGTACTACTTCTTCTCCACAAAAGAAGCGAAAGTTCAATCCAATTGTTTGGGACTTGGATGATTCGAAAACTGGCTCGGTAACGCAAGCTTCAACATCTCAACCACAAGCAGGACCTCCTCATCCTTCTTCGTCCAGGTTCGGACCAAATTCTCCAAATTCTCCTGCATCCCTTAAACCTTCGCCGCCAAATGCCGATGCGAATGCTTCGTCGTCTCACAAATCGTCTCCTGCAGTGGGAAGAGGGTCCCCTCGAGTGAGGTTGAGGGGTAAGGGTACCGTCTCCCCTACTGTGGCTCGTGTAATGGGCAAGCATTCATCTTCCTCTCCAAGTGATAGATCTGTCGAGATCAACAGATCAAGCGAGCGGGTGTCTACTTCGCCACAAGCTGCTGCTGCTGCTGCTGTTAATGGAAAGATGACAAACTCCCCATCCTCTTCTTCGCCTTCTTCCGCTGATGATGAGGATAGGGGGAGAGATCTGCAAAGTGGCGATGTGCATATGCAGGATGTGAGAAGGGATAATGGGACACCTGATTCAGAGGATGCTCTTGAACCGGGTCAAATGCTTGACAGTCCAATGCTGGCAAACATACAAGAAGAAGAAGATGGCGGAGGTACTCCAGCTCCTATTACTATAGCTAGGTCACGGTGGGCTGAAGATCCTCACTCCCCTGAGCAAAAATCGTCTCCTTCTTTGCGAGCGCCAAAGAATGCTCGTGTGCAGAGGTCCAAAAGCGCTGACAGCGATGAACAGGGTAGAGCTCCAAGCACTTCACCTGAGCCTGGAGAGTTTAGGCAAGAGAGGGGAAGTGGCAATGCGAACAAAGGTAGCCAGGATGGAGAAGAGTATGAACGAGAGTTGAACAAGAAGGAGTTACAGGAGCTTGATGAGGACAGTGGCAGTGAGGATAGGGAGGTTCAGCAGCCTGAGCTTGAATCTGAACCCGAAGTTGAACCGATCGGAAACGGTCCCCAGCATCGAGCTATTGATATGTTGAAGGGTTGTAGATCAGTGGATGAGTTTGAGAAGCTGAATAAGATTGATGAGGGAACATACGGTGTTGTGTTCCGAGCCAGAGACAAGAAAACTGGGGAGCTTGTGGCTTTGAAGAAGGTCAAGATGGAGAAGGAGAAGGGTGGATTTCCCATGACTTCGTTGAGGGAGATTAATGTGTTGTTGTCGTTTCATCATCCTTCCGTTGTTGATGTGAAGGAGGTTGTGGTTGGGAACATGCTCGATAATATTTTCATGGTTATGGAGTATATGGAGCATGATCTGAAGGGCTTGATGGAGACCATGAAACAGCCGTTTAGTCAGAGTGAGGTGAAGTGCTTGATGTTACAGCTATTTGATGGGGTGAAGTACTTGCATGACAACTGGGTCTTGCACAGGGATTTGAAAACATCAAACCTGCTGTTGAACAACCGCGGAGAATTGAAGATTTGTGATTTCGGTCTAGCGAGACAATATGGTGATCCTTTGAAGGAGTATACGCACGAAGTAGTTACTCTGTGGTACAGGGCGCCGGAGCTTCTGCTTGGGGCCCGGAAGTATTCTACGGCTATTGATATGTGGTCGTTAGGGTGCATTATGGCAGAGTTTCTTGCGAAGGAGCCGCTATTTCCTGGGAAGTCGGTGCTTGACGAGATTGATAAGATATTCAGAACTTTGGGCACTCCGAATGAGAAGATTTGGCCCGACTTTGTGAAGCTCCCTGGCGTAAGGTGTAATTTTACCAAGCAGCCGTTCAACAAGTTGAAGGAAAAGTTTCCAGCGACGGCGTTTGCAGGAAGGCCAACCTTGTCTCAGAAGGGATTTGATTTGCTGAATAGACTGCTCACGTACGATCCTTTGAAGCGCATCACTGCTAAGGAGGCGCTCAACCATGAATGGTTCCGGGAGGTTCCCTTGCCCAAGGCAAAAGAGTTCATGCCCACATTCCCTGCTCGAAGCGAGCACGATAGAAGGATCCGGCGTCTACTTAAGAGCCCTGATCCATTGGAGGAGCAAAGGAAGCGTGAGTTGCTGAAGAAGCCAGATCTTGGAGGTGGGGGTTTGTTTGGTTAGTTTAGATGTAGGAATTCTGTGTAGAAGTTGTCATCGTAGCTTGCAAAGACAATTAGATGTTTCCAATTGAAATCACCCCACTTCTTTGCGTGTTTTGGTTCCATGTTTGACAGGTATTATGTTAAGATGTTGACTGTGGGGTCTTGCATGTGAGTTGGAGATCTGTTTCATTAGATGAGAGCCTGGAGCGATTTCAAGTAAGTTAGAGAAAGCGTTGAGACAAATCCATTGTTTCAAACTAAAATTACCCCCACTTCTGTATCTATCACGAACTTCTTCTACAGCTCTGCTTATGTGTCATAAGGATGCACCATGTTTTCCTGCTATTTCAAATTGGAGACCAAGTCCAAGTCTTCTTCATTTTGGTCACTACGAAGTTGTTTGTCCAATTCAATATTGCTCCTTGAACTTTGTCCAATCGCCTTCATTTTTAGTTGCTAATAAATGAAATCATTTTGAAATGTTCAGCTCCTCCGAATACGGCTACGCAGCTTACTTTAAAACGTTAGGGATGCACAATTTCGTTCAAAGTTGTTGCCAAACCTTTACAACTATCCAAAGGTACGTAACGAATGCATTGTGTGAACATTAGAAATGTTTTGAGTGCATGAAAGTCTCTCTTTGACTAAATTCTTTGATATAGCATCCAAAAATCGTACTTAGAGAGTTCGAAAGTCGCATTGTGTGAACTGGAAATCGTGTAAACTAATCTACATTGGACTAAACGCTTCAGTAAACCATTCTAAAATCTTATTGTGAAGAGATCTTTGAGTATGCGAGCCTTATGCGTTGAAATCAAATCCATTTGTCACTGTTGATTTTTTCAAGGAAAATAAACATATGGAACTACGAGGTTGTAGAGCAGCAGAAGTAGCAGTACACAACCCCATTTTCATTCGAAAATTGCTGGTAAGTCCAACATTCAATAACTGCTGGTAAGTCCAACGTAGTGTGTGAATAGATGAGTTGCTGTTCAACAACAGAGGTCCATGAAGAAGACGAAATCAGTCCTTCGCAGTTTTGGCATCCTCTACTTTAATGACTTGGAAAAGAGCTCGCAACTCCGCAGCCTCAGCAGCCATTTCGTCAAAAGTTCGATCCTTCCGGTCTTTATCCAAGTCCAGCTTCTCCGAGAGTTCCTTTTCCTTCTCATCAATCTGCGGCGATTCTCAATACAAACTTGATCAACCAAGATGATCGAGACACAGGCTGAAGCACATATTCAGACGCAGACACAAAATACTTGCCAATTCTTTCACTAAAAAAATAATCCACTGACAAGATGCTAAAAATCTCATGCAAAGATTTACAACTTCACGACCACACTAATCTTACTTAAAGGTCACACTGTTCAGGAGTATACTATTAGTAGGCTGGTGGACGATTAGCGTGAGAGGTTCATAGTCAGTGATATTAACACTAATTATCTTTGTCGATGTAGAACTGCTTTGATCTTGCAGGAGATATTGGGGATGCAAGCCTGATCTTACCACATCGTACACTGCATCGTTGTTCTCGAAATCCCCTGACTTTCTAGGAAGAATGTGAACATGAACATGTGGTACAGTTTGCCCAGCTTGTGCACCATCCTGAAACAGTAAAAAGGTAAATAAATGAATTTCACGAAAATGAATCGACAACATAAAACATCATCAGTAAAGAGAAGCGAATATCTCAATTGAATTGATTGCTTGATCTAGCCTCTGGAAAAAAAAAGGATCCATTGAGAGGTTAACCGCAAGTGCCGTAGCTAAAAAAAGGTTCTATTTGAAAAGTACTAGTTGATTGAATTCAATTTCAAACATTCAAAAACTTCAATTCCTATATACACGGAAGCCACCACTTTGGCCATTTGGACAGTTAATAGATGTGTATGAGATGATCCAGAACTGCGTGGAGTGGCAGGATACCTGGATCGCGAATGTCAAAGCTGTGGCTTTGAAGAAGGGCTCAATCTTCTGGCCAACTAGCTGAGCAGTGAGCCACAAGTCACAGGCTTCCTCGGGGGTCAAGTCCAAGAACCTGTGAACTACTCTCTTTGGACTGACCAACACGTGTGTTTACGCGTCAAGGGTAAAACCAAAATCTTATGGCGTACTCTACCCATCAGATGGATGACCAAGAGCATCTCAGCATAAAAGGAAAAAAATAAAATAAATTAGGGTTAGTCTCTGCAAGACTATTTGACAATGTAAACGTTGTCCTACATGCAATACCCACCATATGAACCCTGAGATTCCTTGATTCACACACCAATGCAAGAAATATTCGTGAGACAATTGCCAGTTCTGAAATTCAAACCTTGCCTACTTATTCAGTATAAAAGAATTACTTTAAGATGGTCCGGATCTTATAGAATTGGCAAGCAACAGCCTCTTTCGGTGTAAAGGATATGACCTGCGCCAAAAATACCACCCCCCCAAAAAAAACTTGTCAAAGATATTTATTTACACATTTGCGTATTTACAAGCATTTAAACATTGACCCAATCACCAGTGGCAATGTTTCATGAACATGTTAGGTAAAAACGGATACGAAATATGCTGGCATTTCTGAGTGAAATCGCCTCAAGCTGAATATCAGAAGAGTGGCAATTTAATTCCAAAAGGACGACAAAGGGTATCAGGATGACAACAGCCCATACCAGGAACAACAGGCTTGAGATTCACAAAGGCATATGAGTATTGCGTGCTCAAAAACACCTCCGTGGGGTCTATCTTGAACTTCCCAAAGTACAATGACTTCTCAACCTGCCAGTTCAACCAGAAAACTTGAAGCCTGGAAGATAAAAAGTACCACGTGAAGGAGCAGGAACATCTAGAATTTCCAAAAAAAATCGAGAAACGGAAAGAATCTATTTCTATCAGCAGGTCCTTGCAATTTATCAAGCATTCTTATAATTATCATTACACGTCAATAATCAATTGCAAAATTCTCAAGCGAAAACACATAGAGAATTGCAAAAAAAGTCAACTGCTAGGAACAAAAGATGCACGATCAAGGTGGAATAAATCATATAAACAAGTAAGAAGAAGCAGGTATTCTACTTTAACCTGCAAGTAGAGTGTGCTAGCCAACCTGTTCCGAAACCTCAAGAGGCGCATCAGTAGCAGCCATTCTGGTCCTTGCTTTGGGCGAGCCTTGTCCTGTCAACAGGCAACTTCCAGTTATGCCAATAGAGTCGCAACAAAAGCAACACACATCTGAATGCACTAAAATGGAAGATACCAATTAGCGACACGTGCCCAAAAAACCTTGTATTCATTTTGAGAATTTAGGTCCCCTTAACAACAGAACTGGAATCGGTTTCAGATGGTCTACCAAAAATTGAAACTTTAACAACATTTGCATATGGTAAGCTTATCCAAAGAATGCATTGCAATCCTCTTTACCAAAAAGATGAGAGTAAGAGATTTTCTCAGCCTTGAAGTGCCACATTTAAGTAGGGTTTCATATTTCTTAAGCAACCTGAAGAGCTACAGAGCTTACTGTTTTCTAAGGTCCCAACTCTCTTTCTCACGAGCTATGCAAACGGGAAAGGCACACCGTTAACATAAGGACTACAAAAACATACAAAAGAATTACAAACATCAGATACAAACTGAGCTCTCCAGGTCCACAGCAACCATAATCACACACACACAATTCAGAATCGACTTGGGAAGCCTGAACTTCTTACCAACTAAGAAACAAAGACTCCTTGAAGGTTGATTCCAAAATCCACGCAGCACTAGGGCTCTGGAATTTGTGTCCGTTTGAGGTCCCGAATGAAGGAAAGGTCCGCGTCGCCAAACACTGCTTGCAACTTCGATTACTCGACGCTGGCAAATCTGGCTTGGAAGCAGCCTACTTCGAAATGTCGAGAAGCTGAGCATCAGAACTGCTACAAGAGTGTAAACTACAGCGTCAGGAATACAATCTCCAATTCTGAAAGAATATTGTGCTCTCATTCTAAACCATCTTCAATCGATCTGGTCTCTAAACATTACGAATATTCTGTCATTGAAATTAGGTTGTGAACTCGGTTCCAGACAGGGTTTGCATTCTTTCGGAGAGAGCAACGTTAAATTGGATTCTACCTACCATTTCCGCAAGCGATTCATGACCAACCCACTACTGCAAGCAACAATTTGATTCAATTGAAAAGCAAAAAACGATGAGCAGGAATATCGAAGGACAGAGTTGCGAGATACACACCTCAAGAAGCTAAATTTGGTCTG
The DNA here is from genome assembly GCA_963920765.1 of Ulota crispa. Classification (NCBI taxonomy): domain Eukaryota; kingdom Viridiplantae; phylum Streptophyta; class Bryopsida; order Orthotrichales; family Orthotrichaceae; genus Ulota; species Ulota crispa. The sequence continues at coordinate 2,680,599 of OY987242.1, read as the reverse complement.
CCAAGAAGCAACTACGATGATCCAGGATTCATGACAAAGGTGCAGAGTTGGGATGCAGGCATTACCTTGAGAGAGTAATAGCAAGCTCGCGGTCGAATGTGAAATGTAAACCGCCGTCGCATGGAAATCTTACGTTCACATTTTGTTTGTATTCCGCAGAATTAGGGTTTCGGATCCGGTACGCAGGGAAACCTGCGTAATTGGGTTGGCGGATTCTTCGTTTCGTGCTTTTCATCTAATTCTACGAACTCTGTTCGTTCATTTCCCTTCAAAACTTAAGGCCATTCACTGTCCTTACCAATTATGACCTTGCTAATTAGGGTACGTTCACACTTGGTATTAGGAGGGGTGTTGGCAATATGAATGTAATCCAATATTAATGTAATCTAGAGGTGTGTCCAAATGTATATAATTTTTCTTCACTACTATCTCTTAACACCAAGTGTGAACATACTCTTAGAAGTATCAAAATAAGAATGTGAATTAAAAAAAAGGGAAAATTTCATGGATATCCTTGAAGTTTGCAATATTTTCATAGATATCTCTGCTTTCTCAGGAATTTCACAGATATCCTTGGACCCAATTTTTTAGGGGTTTGTTTTGTTGTGCATGTCACTTCCCTTCTTCTTTTGTGCGTAGACTTCTTTTTTGTTATGTGTACGCACAAATGAAGAAGGGAAGTGAAATACACAACAAAACAAACCCCTAAAAAATTGGGTCCAAGGGTATCTGCGAAATTCCTCAAAAAGCAGGGTTATCTATGAAAATATTGCAAACTTCAGGCGTATCCATGAAATTCTCCCTTAAAAACATATGGGAACCAATTAAAAATGTATGAAAAATTTCAAACCTCACCGCCTAAGGTACATTCGTGACTCCTCGTTGTTCCCATGTTCTTGAGAGTTTTGTCAAATCTCCTCATTGGTGGATGTAGATAAAACAATTTCCCTCTTTATGCAAATTAACTTGGGGATATGCTTTTCCGCACTTTACTTGAAACAAATTGTAATCACGTGCGTTTGGAAATCCGTCTTATTAAATCCCAAAATCCACATCTAAGAAGTAAATTCCATGAGCCACTATGCATGAGCCCTAAGTGGTCAAGGAAGCCATTTTAGTGTATTTGACTAGTTCAATTTGTTTGCTATAAATTTGGGTTTTTGGAATGAAAATAACGTTTTTGTGAGCCCACATTGATCTAAATCTGTCAAAATTGTTGGCATCATTTTGTAAGTAAAAAATACCTTAATAAATAAGAAGGGCTAATTTTATATATAGCACAAAAAAGGAATTTGAGTTAAACCCTGATGTTCTATGTTTTACTATACACCTCTAGTGTAGTTTTCAAGATTTTTTTGTTCCTAAACGTTGAGCTGGTCACCGTGACCAGCCCTTCTACATTGACTCAACTTTGTTTTATAATGGTGTGGCAAATGCCACCCATTATAATAATGTTTCTAAAAGTTGCAATACTCAACAATAATTCGTGGTCACCTCATGAAAATTGCAAAAAAGGCAGCATATGATCTAACATAGTATCTTTAAATCTTCTCACAATTTGGGTGAGCTCAAAATATGAATATATTTAATTAGATTTTTTTTTTGCCTTCCTTAGTAGACCATGTCTTTGTGATCATTTCTAAAAAAAACCAGTTAAAAAAAAATTCCATCTTACAAAATATTTTTTTACTCTTCATCAGACAAAAGAAATGTCCCCCTTTGAGTTGATGGTGGGATAACCAACTGTCCAACTGTCCAACTCAGTTAGCTCTGCCAGTTCCTCAAGTTTATGAAACGGGGCGTCACCTACATCCACTACCTGGCAAAATACTAGTTTTGTATCAGCCAAGTTAGCTTTAGCAAAAGTGTCACCACTCTCCCAAGTTTGCTCTCACTAGAAGAAAAACATGTCCTAAAGGACTTGACCACAATGACTGCAAATGTCCTAAACGACTAAAATTGAGTTGTTTAGGACCTTTGCAGTCATTGTGGTCATTTGTTTAGGACAAGATTTCTTCTAGTGTCTTCCGTGTCCCCATACCTTAGATTATTCTTGTGATGTCTCTGAATCAAAAATTTCAAGAGTATGAAATAGGAAAGCCTGAGGCATTATAGAACCTAAGTTAGGTTTTATTTATTTTTGGCAACTCATCTCCAGCAGCCCGTGATTTTTCCTTTTTGACAAGCTTTCTAATTCAATTTTCTGCCATGTTGTTTTTCCTCCTTTTTTTTGTCATACCCAACTTCAATGAATTACTAAGTACGTAGAATGAGTGAGAACAAATGTGGTTGTGGTATTCGTAATTGAGTCATGAGGTATTAGTAGTTGACTGTGTCGGTGTCAAGCCTTCTAGAATTAGGACAGAGAGGTTCTCCTTCAAGGATTAGGGTTGTAATGCTTGGTTGATCTTATTCTTTTGTTTAGTGATTTTTCCTTTTTTTTGGAAATCCAGGTTGCCGCTGATTGCAAAGGTGGGCAGGAGAAATGGCTGAAGAACGGGAGCCAGAGATGCACAACAAAGGTGGTGGTGGTGGTGGATAAGTAAGTCCCGGAGGGACTGATGTATGCTTGCTTAAACCCTAAAATCCAAATTTCAATGCTTTTAAAATGGCCAATCTTATTCAAAAACATAATTTGGATGGGGCTAAGTGTATGTCACTAGAAGTAATGAAGAATGTATTATGTTTAGTAGCATAAAACTCAGCAAAATTGAGTAAAACTGAGCCATAGAAGTCTTTTTTGGTCTCTTGGTTTTGTAAGAGTTGAAGAGCTGTGTGACCAATTTGTCATTGAATAGACCTCCTTATGGAAGCTCTGAGAGACTTTCTGCAGTAAATAGTATAGTCCATGTAAGCAATTGTATTACTGAGACCATTGTTTTATGTATCTAGCAAGAAAATCCTCTTTAGAAAGTTTTGAAGAATAATAATGAAAATATGAATTTTTCTTTTAATTTTGTAAAGATCAATTGTATACTTTTGACATAAATAAAATTTGAGCTGTTTTTTTTTATCACAAATGGTTCTCAGATTGACAATGTTATCATTGTAAACTTACTAGGCATTAGACTCTTATAGTCTTCATGTGCAGGGTTGCTAGCAGGCAAGCCTGTGAGCGAGAGCCTGTGAGCTTGTGAGCTTGTGAGCAAGAACTTATTGCCTTGAACACAATACAAGGGAACCTATAACCGTGCTTCTTGGGTGATTACAAAAGGAGGTAATGCCTATGACCGTGGGATAGGGGTTGATTACAAGGGTGAGCATTGACAAATAATGTTTGTAAAGAGACTATAGGGAATTGAGGGGTTTAGGATGAATAACACAATGTAAACATGCATCCAAACCTAACAAAGGTCTTCAAACAACTCAAGAAAAGGACATGAGAAAATGGAAAAGAGAAGAGGTTTATAAAATGAAAGCATAACATAATAAACTCCATAGAATATGGAAACACCAAAAATGAGATAACCTAACCTTTCAAAGAAATCTAGGATGTTAGGTATTACTAGAATTAGAACTAGAGTAAAAAGAAATTTGATCCAAGGAATCCCTCCGTGCTTCAGTTGCCATCACATCCATGAATTCTAAGACATCGTCAGAGTACTTAGGAGCTTTCATGGAAGGCTTCTTCGTACCAAATTTTGCAAAAGCGTCACCCATTTCCATTACATAAGATGGATAAAAGAAGGTCTAATCCGGGCTAACTCAATCATCAGAAACAATCATGCATTTAGATTTCTTCCTTTGCTTCATTTCTACTTGGCTAAACAAGCAAAAAATACAAGGTCAGAATCATTAGCAATTGCCCAATCAGAATGAATGATAAAAAAGGATACAGGCTACAAAAATCACTTACTTACTAGCTTTAGTCTTGCGCACAAACTGCATTGGAACTATAACACCTGTATCCGGATCCTCAGACATTGGATTTTGTGGCAATATCTCTGTCTCAATTGGAGCAAGCGCAGCCCGTGAAGGATGGATCATTGGCTAGAGAAGAGCCTGAAATATAGCGTCATTGGCCTTGAGAGCAAGTACACTACGTCCACTTGCACAGCAAGCGACAATAGACGCTCATACAAAAAGAATCAAATACTAGGAAATTCAATACCACAATGAAATAATGGATTTGGAAGAATAGAAAGATATGACATAGAAACTTACATGTTGATGCAATACAGTCAACAATCATGTCCTCATAAGCTAAAGTGGCTTCAATAAGCAGCTGATAAAAGCGAGCACCCTTCTCTTGCGGTCCTCTTCAAGGAATTGACCCATGTTTTGCCACATCGTTAAGACCAACAAGATTTAGGAGCATGTCATCTATTCCAACGTCAGTACCTAAGCTCACCAACGCCTTAGTGTAGCAAAAACTAAAGTTTGATTGCCTTCCCATCCCAAAATCTTTAACCAACAATGTAGTTGCAAACCTTTGGGTTTGCAGTGAACCAAAGGTTTTGTCAGTACAAGAATGAGGAACCAATTCAAGGAGAACTAGAATATGAATGGAGGATTGAAGATCTGATTGAGCTTACAATCTTGTATTTCTCAATGGCAGAAGTCAGGTGGAGACAGTTTGTTGCCTGCCACTCTTTCTTCACAACCATAGCATACATTTTGCATAAACCTGCAATACAAGACTTGAAGCTGACGCTGAAAAAGTGCACAAAAATGATTGCCCCGTCATCATGCAAATGCTTCTCAGCAAAGGCAAATATAGTGTTCATTAGATCATGTTTTGGGTCCAAATTCCATGTAGGGATGTCCGTTGCAGAAGTAGAGATTATTGGAACTACAAGATTCTTTGGACAATCCACAAGGACTAGGTCAACAACAGCGTCATCATCCACCTTTCTTGCTAAGCGACGTCCTTTGTTGCTAGCAGCTTGCAAAAACCATGTTACACATTCAATGATTGTTAGAGATCTGAATGAAATATACGTATGAAAATTAAAACATAACTTCAAAGATGGTATAAGTTGAGGTCAAAGTGAGAAAAAAGACATTGATTATGCACCTTCCTAAGGAAGTCCATGACCTTGATGTAGTTATTTGGTCCCTGAAGCTCCGTGTCATCCACCACATTGCTCATGGAGACATTCAAAATCAACTCATGCACGTTTGCGTCAATGATAGCATCAATGGAAATAACTTGTAAGCCTTGCATTATGATATCTTCCTCATCTGTTAGCTCAATAAGCTCGCTCTTTCTCTTAAGAGCTTGCTGAGAACAAGTTTGCATTTGCAAACCAAGGGTCTGAGAAGGAAGAACCACAGCTGCATTTGGCAGCGCCTTTGTCACTTTTGCTTTTCCTTTTAGCCCCTTCTCCTTCTCAACGGCACGTTCTTCCATCTTCTTCCTCTTCTCTACCTCTTTTGCAGCCTTTTGTGCCACTATGTTCTTTTCCTTGAGTGCTTTTTTGTTATCTGCAGATACGCGCTTCTCTATGGCCTTGGCCTTTGCCTTGTTGCTCAACCCAGCAAATTTAGGTAACTCTGGATCAATAGCTCCAACGCCCACTAATGATTTGCAAAGAGCCACCTCTAAGGGATGTGTGAAGTCAATGCTGCAATCTCGAAACCACGCTTCACTATCCAACTAAGCGGTGGTGAAGAGTTTCACTTGGCTAGCAGTGAACATGAACTCAAATGAGGTATGGTCAAGCTAGGAGGATAGAAATGGAGGCAGAGACTTGCAAGAAAGATCCTTCTTCTTAACCAACTCATGCTTGAAGTACCTGAAGCCAAAATGTGCAAAATTGAGCATCAATACATGCAAAAGTATTGCTAGTTATGTAGATCAACATCTATATACTCAGGATCAAGTTTAAAGATGTTAATTAGAAATTAATCCAATGACAAGATAAATGACGCCCACGCAACACCTTACTGACAGCAGAGCAGCCATTAAACCATACATATTGGAGATGTGGACTTTCCCACACAAGAAGTGCCGACGATTGAAAAGAAGGTTCAAGATGAATGAAAAAGAAACATGATGACAATTGAAAACTCACCTAAACAATACCCTCTATACAATTTGTTTAGAACCCTCAACATTGTTGAAATTGTCCCCTCTCTTAAAATTATTTGCTCCACACAAGACACTCACGTACACTTGGTCCTAGACTTTGCGTCTCCATCCCTCAATATATTCTGGCAAAGACTTTGGCTCAAGTGATGAAGCCATATCCACCTCAAGGTTGTCCTTCTTTAGCACATTGTCAAAGAAACTGACAGCCGCATCTTCAAATTGCAATTACAGATGAAGTGCCCATGAATTCCGAGATTAAGCAAAGAGCAACAACTATGAAACACTACTCAAACAAATAACTCAAATCAATAACCCAAAGACATGGCAATACATAACAAGAATACAAGTTAAATAGAAGTAATCAGCACATACCCTCGCATACCAAACACATTTTCCAAGAAATGATTTAAGGGGATCCTCGACAACAAGCTTCAGTGGAAAACGCCTTGACTCTTTGGATGGCAAGCTTGGATTCCACCACTTGAGAAATTTAGTTTTATGATGAGCTATTGTAGCACAACTTGCCACAATTTGAAGTTTTTTTAGTGTCATTTCTGGAACCTCATTTGAGCTGTATTGCTTCTCGACCTACAAAACATCAAGAAATTAGAAAACATTGCCCCAGAAAGAGATCCATTTTAGCAACCAAATAAAGGCTAGAAGTAACACCTCTATTAAGAAGTCTTTGCCATTAGCAAGGTTTGCTGCAGCAATAAGCTTCATGATCTATTGCACTTGAATCCTGTCTTTCTCCTTCACACCAACCCTCATCACATTTGCAGTTGCTTGCTCAATTTGTTCATCCATAGGCGTGTTCTCATTGTATATCCAAAGAGCATGGTTGGCAGCAGCTAAAATCTCTTGCTGCAATAGACAAGTACATAAATATGATGTCAACTAAGAGAGAAAAACCTAAAGGCCTCAACAGTCGTAAACAACAACGAATATACAACAATAGAATGCAAAGCCGTCTCAGTGGCGCCACCCATTGCGTCTCATTCGCCAAAAGGGAAGACACATATGCCAAGTGCTCGCGATGGTGCCACCCACCGCGAGCACCTGCGCCTTAATAACCCAAAGGTTGTATTGTGCTTGCTGTGGGTGGCGCCACCGCGAGCACCAGCGCAAGAAAATGGCAAAGGTTGTGTGGTGCTTGCGATGGATGGCGCCGTTGGAAGCATCCTTGGCGACGAGGATGCTTGCAGTGGTGCCACCCACCGCAAGCACCTATGCAAAAAAATGGCAAAGGTTGTTTGGTGCTTGCGGTGGGTGGCGCCACCGCGAGCACTATCTCAATTGCTTATGGTTTTTCGTCAGAAGGTTTGTGGTGTCACCCTGTGGAATCACTAGCTCAAACGTTTTTTTGGACTTTTTGACACCTGCTCGCCATGGGTGGCGCCACTAGGTGTCTCTCGGTCGCAATTGCGGTGGCGCCAACAGGCTTGACCTCCCATGTAGTAATGACAGGTTCTTTATGAGTTGGGATTGGACTCCAATGAGGGACGCACGCACTACAGCGACAATGACTGCAAATGGGAATGATTTACAACGTTTTCAATATGCCTGAGTTCTCTTGTCCAAATGCTCTTATTCGGAATATGAAAGATGACAGAATTTCAGCTGGTGTGGTATACCACGTCTTCCAAGTTGACATTTTTGTGCATTGGCTTAGTTTGCTTGGCCGAAGGGGATCCTTATACTTCTCCAGGGGTAGTAAGCCATACATCTGGACACGATACAATGTGTGCACAAGGTTTGTTTTCACATGAGAGTTCTTGGTGTCCCTACAAACGCAATGAAGGGAAGTTTAGTAAATCACATGCTAATTGATGTTCTAATATTCAATCCTTTGAATGTGCACTCATTGCATTAAAAGTATGCCATATAATTAGAACTTATTTGTTTATGTCGTGCATCACTTGCATCAAGACTTCATTTCTCCCTTTTGTCTCTAATACAATGCAGTCCATTGAGATGTGCCATGTCGGGTCACTTGGATGCTGCATCTGGATATGGTTCATCCATGCCAATCTTCTGTGATTGCCGTCGCATACAAAAAGCTTTGAATTTTTTAGAACATCAAGCTCCTGATGAGCACCAAGAGATCGTTGAAATGTGGCATTCTCTGCCTGCCACAGGACGCCCCAAGAAGCCACTTCCTCTTTTGAGAAGTCGGAACTCTCGCCTTCCTAGTTTGTTGTACACACATAAAACACAGATGATCCATCGCGGTAGCCATGTATGAATTTGTACTCCAACTTGGTGAGGTCAAAGGACAATGTTGGCCTCACCATTGGTAGGTATCAACCGTATCAATCGAATTCAGAGGCAAAAAAAAAGACTCTGGCTTCTTACGCAACCATGCAATGCTAGCCACAGCATCCACTTTCTGGCGATGGCGGAGGTCGCTTTCAAATAACTACTGCTCCTCTTTGTTGATTGCAGCATCTACGGGGATGTAATCTCCTCCATTGTCCTCTTCCCCAATCTCTGGTTGCTTACTTTGATCACTACCAGGGGTGTCAGTGCTTGTGAGCGTTGGCTGTCTCAACTGTAGAGGGGACTAAATCTGCATTAATCAAATTGTAGGGTCAATATAACATAATGCTCACCTATGACAAAATCAGCAGAGCAATTTTCACTAAAATTGAACAGTTAAACACAAAACAGTGGATGAATGTTTTAAGTAATCATTGTATGTGTTACCCCTTGGCATTGCGTGCTTCCTCGTCTTCTAGTAATGGAGGAGGGGTTTTCATAATGCTACTTTCAGCAAACGTACTATTTGCTGTCAGCATCTCCTCATCCCTGGAGACTTGAGGTACCTCGCCTATGGCAGCAGCTGTGGTAACAAATGGAACTCCTCTTTGCAAGCACTAGATTAGATCTATATATTTTCCTTACTGACAAAGGTAGAGGACAGAAACAATTTCTTCACCCATTGATGATCTGCTGAGCATTTCTTATTGCAGTGTTTAGAATACATGTTCACAATATTCTTACTTACAATATAGTTTTTGGTTACACTGTAATCTAGGTATAATGTCCGTGTTATGTTGGATTAGGTTTATTTTTGTGCTGTTCATAAGTTCAATGCTTAGGGCAGCAACTTCACTGACCCTCGCCTTTTCCGGAGCACACACCCTTTTCAACGCGTGCGCCTCGCATTGCAAAATCAGCTGGCATGACCTAATACAAAGAGAGAAAGCAGAATCTAACTTACAAGGTTGCGGGTCAATGTCTTAGCTGGTTGGAAGTGCTGCTCTCCCTTGGACTCCAGGTCTTGCAATGCCTGTTGTTGTTGCCGCCGTGTTGTTGTCATTTTTGCTGTACACTTCTCTCACTGACAATTCAGTGAGATCTAATGTTAAAAAATAGAACTACAAACTTGTAAAGAATCTTCCATTCCTCTTGTCTCATACGATTTCATTGCCTAACAATTTAATGACGCATTTAGCAACGTTGTTCTAAAGTCAGGGTTTTGTGTGACACTTTAATGTGGCAAGGTTGAATTGATTGCCAAATGTAGTGTCCATTTAGAAACCCTATCACGCATTCTCTGCAAACACACAAGATTTAAATCCTTTCATAGCTTGCCGCTAACAAGCACTTCTTGCCTCAGTATTCAAAAGTACCGCACGATATGCATGGGACCCCAAAATGAAGGAGCTGCGGATTGTAACCCAAAACCTAGAATGAAGATTTCAAAGCGAATGCGGCTTAGGGAGTTTCCCTCACATTTAGTTATCATGGGAAATGACATTACTAGGAAAATTCACTCACATTTTGAACTAAATAGTTTGATGACATGTTGTGACTCAAGGACATTGATAATTGGTAACAAAAAACATTTAAAGTGAACAAAATAAATATGAGAAGTGCCTAACCTTCTTTGCAGTGTCTATGCCACCGGACGCTGCAAACAAGCACTCTTTGTTACACCTCTCTCTAGTACCTCCTAGTCCCAAATTACAAATTACCTTGTCGTTCCCACCAACTGAGTCTTCCAACAACAATATTTTATGAACTCTATCACATGTCTCTAAAATATTGGACAATAGTTTTGTGCGTCCCCTCATTCTAAAGTGCAAACCTGAATAACAAAAATCGTGAACTTCTATGCTTAGCCGTTCATTGTCTCACTATAACTATACAATTGATTGTGATGCCCTCTTATGTTAAACCAAAGCGCCGCACGAGATGTGATGCGTCATTTTCAGTTGAGGATTCTCATCCATTAACATGAAACTTGAGTGATGTTACTGGACCATTTCCTTTGAAAGTGAAATGAAATTTTGATGCGTGATTTCAATTAGTTCTAATCTTCATGTCTATTTGGATGGATTTTATGTCAAGCAAAGTACTTATGACAGTTATTACTTTGGCTGCAATGATGCCAAAATCTTTGAATAGTTTCAAAGTTATACTAATATCTTTTTCTTGTAGAGATTCTATAGTAGGACAAATTGAGCTTGTATCTTTATCTAGCCACTCCAAACAAGTTGCTACCTTTAATGACAGAATCATTCATGAATTTCCTTGCAGGCGATTGTTGGATCCTAACAGTGAATTGCAGTGGCATAACTGAAGAGGCAACGGCAAATTTGGGTTTTCATTACCATTTACTGGTTTTGTTAGTTTTGACATCTTCCCAGGCCTTTATCCTTTTTTATAGAGTAGGTCCGTAATGTTAAATATGTTTGATATGTTTAGTTTCTTTTTAAGGATGCCACATATGCTAATGAACAGATCTTGTTGTTATATCTAGCTGTAAAATCAATGAAAACTTCAGTCAGTGTCATTACTAATTCTTGTTAGTACTCAGTGCAATTTCATGGTGACGATGACAATGTCAATGTTAGTTTTGTATGCACTACATGTACTGACAGATTTTTCAATCTGATTGGAATTGACGTTTGTAAATTAGATCTAATCCGTCACTATCCACACCATGTGTTCAATAACTACATCATAGGATTTTCGAATTTCAAAACCTATACCCTCAAATCAGTGACGAGCATTGATGTGGCCGGCAAATCCATTGAAGACAAAGTTATTTTTTTTGCAATGTTCTACTCAGAAATCATTCACCCAAGACCCGTGGAACCATGTTCCTTTGTTCTGAGGTAGACATCTATCTTTTTGTTGTCCAGAAGTTGTGTTTGCAGTCTGAAATGATCTAGTAGTTGCAATTTTTGTTAGCATGGCTTCCATTCGTGCAGATGGTAACGAGATCCCTTTGGTTATTCCTTTGGATTGTTGTGGCAAAGCTAAAGTGTTGAATCACCTTCTTCATGTTTGTTTCCATTTCACTGAAGCCTCAGTCTATGTTGAAGAAGAGAGAAGATTAGAAAGTGGTGAATTGCTGCAATGCAAGCTTGTTACAAAGTCAAAAGATGATGCTGGCAACTACTGGGACTTGTGCCCTAGTTTATTTTGTATTTATGGTCTTCCTCTGGGAAATCTCTCTTATTATAATCATAAGCCACAGCTGAATTCCAATGGGGCTAATGTGGATATGTCGTTCATTCCATTGTCTCCTCTTGCTAATGTTGTTCCTGAGTTAGTTCATGCAGTACCTTCTATACTCCCTCTCTGCGCAGTAAAAGTAGAAAAGCTATGCCCCATCTTAGAATTGTCTAGCAAATTAGAAGAAGAGAGAACTGCTAGAGATGTTCCTGACAAAGTTGGTCCATATGCTTCCCAAAAAGTCTCAGTTACTGCTGGAGTGTTGCAGCATCCAAATTTGTTTGCTTGTGAAACAAGGTCTAATAGTTCACGCCCTCCTTTGCACCCAAAGTCAGTGGGTGAGTTGAGTATTGTAGATTGTTTGAAGCAATTAGCAATCATGCACCGTTGTAGGAACAAACTTTTGCAGCTAAATTATTTGACTATTTCATACCATTGTGTGGAATATCTCCCGCCGGTATTTGATGGCAATGTCATTTTTGAACTGCTTGCAAGTCGTTTTGGTGCTTTTGCCTCTGCAGCAAAGAATTTAGAAGGTATGGACAAACAATATGATGGTCACTTTTGGTGTAAGTTGGTTACTACTAAAATTCACAATGTGAATAACTTCAAATTTGGAAAATCTGTCTGTGTTGGGCATTTAACATATCAGAATGTAAACTGTGACTATTTGGTGAGGGCAAATTGTTGTAATGAGACAAAGTGGTCTTGAAATAGCACTTTTGCGTTTGCAATTGCCGCTGATCCACCTAAAGAGAGTATAGTTGTGTGTAAGGCCTGCAAGCAAACTCTCGTATGTGTCAAGTTGTGTGATGCTTGAATGTATTATGTATATAGCGACAAGATGGACATGAGCAGGGCCGCTATTCATTTAGGAAACCATACTCACCTTGTTGCAAAGGGATTGTTCAGAGACTTATGTGAGATTCATAATCTTATTGCAGCAGAGGTAGCTAAAACTCCAAAAGCAAAGACCTCTGCTATGGCATTGGCAGCTGGAGAGAAGTTCTTATCAGATCATCTGTACCATAATGGAGATGTTGAGAAACAAATGCTTGATGAGAATGGTAAGAATGAGATCATGGACAAGTTTCAGTACCTGAGTAGCTCCAATATTTGCAAATTTATTTCATTATTACGATCAAACAATAATAGAGGGGTTATTGATAATATCATGACAATGAAAAGACTAGTCATGTTTGAGTTCATCCATGATAGTGTGTTTCCTAGTCAAAGAAAAGAGAAAGTGTACTTCTTTAAGATGTTGACAGACGAACCTGGGAGTGGAGTTGATTTAGTTAGAAGAATGCAGGTAGGAGGGGACTTGCAACTCTCATGGATGATGTTCAATCATGTTAAACGATTGGAAAATTGGACAACTATGGCGTGTCATGTGTATGACTCAAGGTATAAGAAGGTGATGACAATTGCCACCTGTAATATGCAATCAGAGAATATAGAAATACAAGTGCAATTCTAGAGATTGCTTATTATTGTAATGAGTAGATTTGATGTTGAAAATCCAAATTTTAAGGGGTTCATGGCAGATAGTGCAATGGCAAACTGGAAAGTGGTGCAAATTGTTTTTGGGTTTGGGAAACCTAATGAAGTCATGCCAAACAAAGAAAGGACTTGTTTATTGCATTGGACGACATCAATGGTGAAACATACAGAAAAGTACATTAAAGAGGCTTTCCAAAATCAGCACAAGCATTTGTGCAAGCAGTACAAGGACTCTGCCATTGTAGACATTGCTGAGACTAGGTACTTAGCTATCCAATCTTGGTGGTTATCATCTAGAGCTGCCACGGAGGATGCATTGTGTCATCTAAGTTGTTGGCTAGCTTTTTGGCACTTTCAATACTGGCAATGGGGTGGCCCTTCTCAAATGGTATGTTCATATCACCAACCTATTCAAGTAGTACTTCTACATCTACATGCTAACTCCTTATTTAGTGATACCATGTAGTTGTTTGTGTAAGCAGTTAATTTATCTTGTAGTATTGTTTACTATAAGACGTGATGGTAATTAGGTATTCTGCAATGTCATCACAAGCACATCCCTTGCCACTGCTGTCATTTATATTTACGGATTTGTTGAATGAAGTCTTTCATTTTTTGTAGTCAAACGGAAGTGCTGGCAAATATTTCAGAAGTTGGTGCAGTTTGGATAACCTCCCAAAGCACATTTGGCCACAAATGTGCTCCAAGCCAAACTGGAGTTTGCATGTTTTTCTTGGTTTTTTTCAAATTTTTAGTGGAATCTATGGTACCATCAATACTTCTAAATATAGTCAATGATGTTTTGCAATTGTGGAAGTGAGCATATCCTAAAACCTTATTTCTTTTTACTTTTTTCTATTTGTCATTGACAAATCCGTAGAGCTATTACTCCCTTGAAAGTGATAAATTCAATCATGTAGATTTTTGGAGTCGAATGTACAACTCATTCATTTCAAGTACAATGCCACCATGAGTGGATATGTTCATTTTGATTGTCTTTGGTTGGCACCTCAATTTTTTAATCATCTAGCCAAAAGTACCATCATAGTAATGAGTTTCTTCAGCAGTCTCTTGATCTGGCCAAAGCACATTTGTGGTCAAATGTGCTTTGGGGGGCAGCCTTGACTGTGCTAGTTTTTCCTTATTTTGATGAAAATGAAGAATGGTTGCGCACGTCACAAAAGAAAATACCACTTAATAATTGGATATACAATACGTGTTTTGCCAACAATATTTAAATTGATATTCCTAGTCATCGTTGGGACATTTCTTTTTATAGAGATGGAGACACAAAGATGCATTCCTAGGTTACACCCCTCCCACACATTCAATATTTCATTAAATTCAAAACTTTAAATCATATATCTCAAAATTTCTAATAATAGGTTGAGAATATATTGGTTTTAGATTGGGGGTGGATTTGTAATGATTTTAAAAGCAATTTAATCATACTTTGATGCTGTTTTCAAATGTTTTTTTATTAACACTTTTCCTTATTTGATTCAAGTCAAATTTTAGTGCATTATGTCCCTCTTTCTATCTTCAAGAAGCTTGCTTGAGTTGAGGCAATTTCAAGCTCTAAAAAGTGGTCAAAAGCTAAAAAAATTGTTAGTGGAAGATTAGAAGTTGATGAATTTAGCGTATTTGATAATGCATAATTGCAATTGACATGGGTTAAAGGTATGGAGTTGGAATATTCTCCTTTTCAAATTTTAATGCATATTGTCCCCTGTCATAAGCTTTTAAAATATGTAATTGGTTTTGGATTTGGTGAAGAATTGATTACATGGGAAGGGTTTGAGTAAGGAATGGATCATTTTGTCCACATCTCTATGAACGTTGTCAACTATTAAAAGCATGAATCCTTTCAAGGACTTCCGTGTGTATTTTTTATGTTCTGTTTTTGCCCCATCCATTATAGACCATCCTCTCTGTCATGCTTAATGAATTTTGATATCATATTTATGTTATGGCTTTGTGGATATATCTATTTAGGGAGGATATACTAATTATTTTTTTGCTTTAGAATTTCTTTATTGTGCAAAATTTGAGCTTAGATGAACTGGCGGATATGCACACCTACAATTTGTCAAAGACTGTGCATAACAAGTGGTTGCAAATGTTGGGAAACAGTGGGAAGAATTTTTTTGAAGTCACATGTGACGACAGCATACAAGCTTGGCAGCAGATGACAAACTTTAGAGCATATCTGCATGGACATAAACCAGGTTCTGGTCCTAATAAACATGAGCTACGACTAAGGGCTGCTTATCAAAGTGGTGATCCAAAAAAAGTTGCCGATGCTTTGAATTTGTTGCCAAGGGCAAAAAACATTGGAACCTGCATTCTCCACTTAGAAGGTGAAGAGGTGTTTGGTAGTTCTACGAGAAAAGTGGACACTCCTATTGGTGATGAGGGGGACTCCCTTCGTCCGGACAAGGTTAATTTCTTTGAGCCACGCGTGAAGAGGAAGACAACTACTGCAGTGCCTGACAACCAAGTTGGACCTAGTTCCTTGCTAGAGATTCAAGAAACAACTTATGTAGTCAAGCCACATGAAACTGATTGTGATACCTCAAAATGGCACATTGCAAGGTTGAAGCCTAAGTTAGCTGCGAAGTGCCATGCCCAACAGCATAGTTCAAACATCAAATGTGTTACAAAAGTTGGAAGAGGTTCCAAGGGTACTCCTGCTCCAATGTATCATGGCTTCAAACTTGACTTTCATTCACGTCATGAAGTTCCATTGCAATTTTGGTTTTGTGCTAATGATATTCAACATTGTGTAGAAGGCTCTAAACAAAGTTGGGTCATTGACTGGCCCGCCATTCTAGACGTGTGGCCTGTTTTATTAGGTACAAATCTTAGCAAAGATGAGTCTATGCTCCTGCAGCATACTGGCTTTTGTTTACAAGAGCAGCCAGCATTATCTCCGCGTCAGTTATTTGGCATCCCAACCAATTTTCAGTGCAAAGTATATACTGAAGTGCCTCCTCCTAATCCAGACTCATACCCAACAAAGAGGCAGAACTCTACAATTTGTTGTGGCACTAATGTGCCAACTCCTAAGCAACAGAATAAATGGGAAAGTGCTGCAAATGTGAAAGGGAAGATCTTGCAAGTTACTTTGTTGCCCTTGCCAGCGTTTGGGGCAACTATTTCTCTTGAGACAGGACCAGAGCAAAATAGAACGGTCTACCAAATTACAATTGGAAATTTTCCAACTTGTAATTGCCCTAATTTTGTGAACATGACAGTCTCTTCCATTGGAGGACATAAGCAATATGTCAACTGCAAGCACTTATACTATTTCTTTTGGTACGTATGCAAGATGGACCTTCACAAAGATAAGTTCATACATGCCCCTAGCTTTAGCTATATAGAAATTAAAACCCTACTCATCAAAGATTAGATCATCAAGGTGCAAGAGTAGGTGAATGCATTCCATAGGCTATTAGCAATGTTGAAACCGCTTAGTACTTACTAAGCGTACACCAAATTTTATAGCATCTTCTTTTGTCGAATTGCTCTAGACCCCTTCTTCAGAGACACTACGTTTTGGTAATACTCCATGTGGGAAAATAGTTTACTTTATGTCCGCATGTCTTTCTCTCCACCCTAAACCTGCTGAAGTTTGTTATCCAAGCCCTGAACCCTTCTCTCACTATTGTTGTCTTACCATGTTCACTCAACCTAATTGCTTACATTTATCCTCCATTTGATGAATTAGTACTTGATCTCCCCCTCTATTCAAATTTCTAGCTTCTCTGTATGAGAAAATGTCTATGTCATTGATCTGGCACAGAATTTTGTGATGTGTTTTCTATTTTTGTCAAAATTCTTCTGCAATAACTTATGCAACTAGTCCATCCAAAATCCTCTAGTGGTAAAGTGTAGCCAAATCATTCCTTCAACCTTTTCTTCAATTGTAGGTGTCACTTTCAATTCTTCATTGCGCACATTACAAATCACATTGGTTACTCACTTATATTTGTTTCCAGTATTTCTAGCAACTCAAGGGAATTACCATGACACACCCTTCTACACGTATGCTCTCTCCCTACGAACCCATTAACAAATTTGTGTGACAACCACATGGTCTTGGATACACCCTTGATTCCGTGGTTATAGGTGCCAAATCATTTTGTGTTTGCATTTTGACCTAAACCTGCAAATAAATTCAATATGAACTGCAAATTGTGGATTTTCTCCAAAAAATTCAGGTTTTAGGCTCCCCGCTCATGGATTTCAAACTTGCAGCTCACAAGCTTGCCGCTCTAGGCTTGCACGCTAGTGTTGTTGTCCTCATGTGGAGTTAATGTTGATGTAATGGATATGGTGTTAACTAAATGTTAGTGTCCTTGGAATTTAATAGATATTTCTATGGTACTAGCAACTATTATCCTTAAGTCACCATTAAGTTGGCCTTATCTTTGTATTGATCTTAGGATATGTTCACACTTGGTGTTTAGAGTGTTAGTAGTTGAGGATAATTAGATGTATTTGGACAAATTTTTAGACTACATTCATATTGCTAATATCCCTCCTAACATCAAGTGTGAACATACCCTAATATTCTGTTAGATAATGCTAGATTGCCATTAAGAGGAGAGATTTTGAGACCTTGTGCACTTGCAGTCGATTTTCAATTGTTTGGTATTGAATTATGCCTGCTTTGACATGATGGCAGACCAAACCTCTTTTGATTTTTCAAAATTTCAAGGACAGTCTTTTCCAAGATCACAAGAGACTACAGAGAGAGAAGAATTTGGTACTTGCTCAGTGCTTTTAGCTCGTTCATCCTAATTTTTTTTTCAAACTTCTATATCTCTTTAAATTTAAAACAGCTTTTTTGAGTCTTTGAATATTGGTATTGTGTCTTACGTATTGGATATTTTTGAAGTAACAAGCTTCAGAGTGGACTAGAAGAGTTGGATTGTGGGGCTAGTTGTGAGCAACTAAAAGGAGATATGTATTTAGTTGAGAAAGGAGACCTCTTGTACACAGTTGAGAAAGGAGATATGTTGTATAACATCTCAATCAAACACCATAGTTCTCTAGAGCTTCTAATGGAGGTATGGATAAAATATCAAACTTCTCTTTCATGTCTTCTATTGTGTCCCTAGACTAGTTAGATACTTGAAAAATAATAATTGAACTCTTCTTACTCTGCAATTTTCTTATTTTGGATTTGTGAATGGGTGAACAATAACATTTTTCATCTATTGTATTATTCAATGAAGAAGGTAGTTGATTAGAACTAGGATGTTGTGATAGTCACATCCTGAAGGTTTTTAATTGCATTTTATATTTATAATTTTTATCAACAGAGTTTGACATGGCATTTTGGTTTTGTGTAGGCAAATGGAATTGAAGATCCTCACAACTTAAATTTTGGACAAGAGATTTGGATTCCTTGAACCTATCAAGTTAAGAAGGTAATATCTTTGCTCAACTTAACTAAACAAGCTATTAGCATAGAGCACTGATTTAAAACAGGTTTACTTAAAATCTAAATTTTCATCTTACAGCTTATCACATAAGCTTGTTTCAAATTGGAGAAGATTAGTTTTGGTCTTAAGATTTGGCTTGAAAATTTTGTATTCTCTAGTTGGTGATCATGCTTCTGTGTCTTGCAATTTAGTTTTGGCAAAATGATATTCACCTTGCAAAAGTACCTACTATTTCTAAGTAGAATTAACCTCTGTTTGTCCATCAGTGTTCATATTATTTACAAGATTCAATGATTTTTACCTTGGTGTCAAATGTAGGGTGACACACTGTATTCTATCTCAATGCACTTCGGCATAAATATGGAAGCTATCCAAGAAGCAAATGGAATTGATGACCCAAATCTCATTTGCAAAGGTATGTCTATTTTGTTTAATTCCTTTTTGTCCTCTCTAATTGACTTTTTTTGGGAACGAAAGGGATATTTTCATGTTTTTTCACTTGGCATGTGGAACCTTCTAAAACACCATATTCATTGAATTGGGAATTTTGTAACATTTTGGGATTAAGTTGACCAACTTAAACCAACCATTAGGGTACAACTTGGGAATTTGGTTTTCCCAATTTAATGAATATGGTATTCTAATTAGATGTGCACAAAAGATGGCATACTTTAATGGTAAACTAGGATTGTGCAACTAGAGAAGATTGAATATACTTGCTTATGGTTGATCTAACCTTACTAGCTAGCTCAATTAATCATACAAGCACCACATATGAGTTAATTTGTTGACCCTGAACCAACTAGGAGGAGGCCCAATTGCATCAACCTAAGCTACATCTAGAGTGAAGTGGAAATGCTCAAGTTTGTTTCTATATAGAGGGAACTAGGAATTGAGCCTTACATCGTTAGTGTGAAAAAACTATAGTAATTAGTAAGATAATTCCTCATGAACTCTAGTAATATACTATGACGTTTTATACATTGTTCTCATAATCTGACGAGTTGTTGGCATGCTTAGGAGATCATATTGGTCTTCCACAGAAACCTGATCATGAGAATTCTTCATGATTAGTTCATCAGCTACTGATGAATTGGAAATTATTACAATGTTCAACGATTAAGGTGGATGATTACATTCTAAATATGATAAGCTATTGTCCAAGCTATGTTGAAGGCACATACATTTTAATAATCTTGTGTTTTTTTTTGTATGTTGATTGCAAAATACATCTACCAGGTTTTCTGGAGATTGAAAGCAGCACCTTGTATTTGAAAATGTTTAGATATAAGGCTGAGAACTTGAGCCCAAGAGCATGCAAGCCTTACAAATTTTCTTTATCAAAGGCCTATAATTATGGGTTTGGGGTTTAGGATTAAGAGTTCTAGTAAATGATAACTAAGTGTGTTGCATTAGTGTTTGGAATTGGAAAAAATGGAAATCAAGTAGTTGGATGTAACCAATGAATTTCAAGCAGTAGATTGTAACAAAGAGAACAATGAAGCAGTAATGAACACAAAGTGTGAATTAAATAAAAGCATTCCATCCAGTTCAGATTTTCTCATTGTATCAAGGGAAGTCTTTTTTTGCATCACAAAATCTGATCACTACTTACCATTTAGCTTGCTTTTGCTGCAAGGAAATGAACAATTCCTAGCACAATATGGACTTGTAAGAGCTTTGTTATGAGAAACATTATGCCAATCCGCAATAACGGTGAGAAATGGGTGTAAATTATTTTCATTATAAAATTGGACATCATTTCCATATCCGGCTAGTATTTTCATGTCAAGACTACAATGAGTATATCTTATATGCAATTTGCAATGAACAAATCTTGCCCAATCATGCAACTTCATGTTTTGAAAGGTAGCATGCCTATCCGTATGTAATGAGTGTCTTACCACTTGAACAAAGTAATGAATCATGCTATATTAACCCGTTCATATGTAGTACTACATTAGCCAAATTCAAGGAGGCCAAACAAGAGGAGGAGATTACTAACACACAATTTTTTCTTTTTTCAGTTTTTTTAATTAAAATTTTGTTGGTATATGTAGAAGAACCACACCATATCTAGCCTCGCTGACAATTGTGCAATCACATGTGTGTTACAACAAACTACTCAAAATTTGCAATTTTATTTGACCTACTATTGAATTTTGTATCTCTCAACAAATAATGAGAGGAGCTACTTTGTGAAAAGCTCCCGTAGAAAAGTAATCTCAACAAAACGTGGTTTTAATAACATTACTAAACTCACATGGACTTATGTAATATCACATTTCCAAGACTTACTAAGATTTTTATCTTGCATTTTATTTAACATATATAAATCTTAATAAAATTCTAATGGTGAATGCATAGTGTAGCAAGCGCCAACTGCTGGTGGTGTATACATTTGGAGTGCCTATGGGTTGGCTGGTGTTAGAAGAACAGGTTCAACAGCATTAAACATGGACACTGCTAACTCGCTGTAAAAGTGGGAGGTCGGGTGGAAGCTATCCCAAAATATGTGCTCATTTGGGTCGCTACAAGATGACACTAGAGATTTGCTACAAAACACGGCTACCTCAAGATCCCCTGTGCCACAGCACCCGTCCCTTGCGTACTTGAACCCTAAAGATTCAATACAAACAATCAAAACTTGCCAAAAATTCAATGTACTTTATATAACAAAAAACTAGATTTCAATTATTGGACTACATGGACATATATAACAAGAGTTGTTATCCATTTATTTTGGGAAAAAATATTTCCCAAAACAAATGATGAGAATACTGAGTTTTGCATTTGTGAGAATCTTTTGGTGATTTAAATTGAGTTTTTTCATAATTCCTTCAAGATATTTCATCATTGATGGAAGGTCTTGAAGAAATCATTATAAAATTCACTCTAAATCACCCAAAAACACTCTTAAAAGCAAAAATTTGGAAATCCCAAAATGCTTTTTCCCAAATTAACAAGGGTTAATTGCTATTTCTAATCAATAACACAATTTTACACTAATGAGAGATCAAGTTCTTGATTGCTTTCTAGAAATATTAACCCACTCAAATCGTCAATTTTTGAAATGGAAATTTGTTGTATATTTGCTAGATTTAGATCAACAATTTTCATAAGTCAATTTATCTGCAGGTGAGAGAGTGAAGTTAGATACTAGTTTTTATTTTATTGTGGCCAAGCCATGTCAATGGGAAAGGGTTGAAGATGGGAGTTTTACCGTATTTTTGGGGGTCTTGGAAGGCATTGTAAATGGGGTAGTAGATGTCAGTGTAGACCAACCTTGCTCCAGGGGTAATCTTGTTCAATTCTGCAATCAAACTGATAATCTTTTGGTTTTGGGTGAGGGCAATGTCATTCAATGCCTTCACACAGCCTTGCTCCCCTTTGCCATGCAGGGTAATCTGAGCGGGAACGCAACCTAGGGGTGGCAGGCCAAGGAGGACCATGTTGCGACCACCCAAGGAATACAACTTCTGCAACACAAACATGAATTATACCAGACTTAATCACCTCATAATTCATCCATTTTACTTGAACATGTCAATGAAATTTAAACAAAGTTTACAATTTTACTAAGACATGTCAATGAAAGTAACAGAACTTTTTGTTGCCTAGTATCTATCTAAGGTAGGAGGCTTGAACCCCATAAGGGCAATAAAACTAATCACCTCTCCAAATGAACTGTGCCAGTACATGTTCTTATTCATAATCTTTTAGTAATGTACATCGCATGTACATTTGAGGAGGTGGGTGGTTTTAGAGCCCTATGGCCTTTCCACTTCAAAATTTCATAATTAATTCCATAAAACTCCAAAAAATATGAAAAAACTTGGGTTAGATGCCAATTCCTCTTGTTTTTCAAATAAAACTTACTGAAAACTATTTCAAGAAATTCCACTTCCCCAAAATTCAGTTTCAGACCTTAGATGGTCGGTTTATGAGCCTCTTATCTTATACCAGTCCTCGTTCAAGAGCTCTGAGCTTCTTGAACACTTTAGATATTAACAGGCCATCTCAATGGAATTTTATTATAACTGAGATCACCCTTGGATAATTGAAAACCAGGAGTATTGACAATTTTATGATTGACACAAATTTTTTATGACTTATTAGCTACATGTGCAGAGAGCACCGAAATTTATAGGTCGAGTATCTTACTGGAACTGAGATTTTGGGAATCACATCCCAATGAGAATTCTTACCATAATGTTCTTGCGAATGTTTTCAATGAGGAAGTCGATGTATTTGTCCTCAGGGAATTTTTGCTTGAGCAGAGGGTTAATTAAATAATTGTTGACCCAGTCATTGGTTCCAGTGCTGATTGCGTACAACGCTCCGCTGATGACGAGATTGCCCTTCTCCGGCCCTACAAGGCTCACAACCTCAGCCTTCCAATTCTTGTACCACTCGAACTGGGTTGTCAAACTTATCACATTCTGCAACACAAGTATTTTCGACTTTCAGCCAAAAATTTCTAGATCTCTATGTTTTGGTTGATTAAAGGGCTCTCATTCTCAAGCCTAGGTTTTCTAGTCTATAATAATTACTCCTCATGAAACCAAAATATCCTGTCACTTTCTTACTTGTTGCTTAGTTTCTTAGATAAATTCTAGGTAAAACCCTATTAAGAACTAGTTAATAGTTATATTCCAAACTTTCACATTACAGTAGTGTTCGTAATTGGATTCGATTCTCTTATTTATTTTATGGACGACAGTAAAAAGTTCCTGAATTTGCACCAGCTTGCTCTTAAAGAGTAAGCAAAAACATCTAGCCTGGCTGACTATCGTTAGAATTCATGCTACTTGGGGTACTCTACTTGTGAGTCTGAGACGTGTGTTATACAGAGTACTCTAAAACTTAATTGTAAAGTACCCTACCAATAAACTGATATACACACCCCTGGGTGAAACTTCTGTCTGGGTGTGTCTTTTTGGAAATTACTTCCCTATTCCTAGTATCCTATGCTTTGGCTTGGTACATTGCACGTGCTAGTTTGTGAACCCTGGATGCAAAATCTTCAATTTGTTTACAAGCAAGGGTAAAAATTCAAATCTACCCCTATTTTGTAGTTGATAAGTTTTTTTTTTTCTTTTATAGGCACTTGACTAATTTAGAGTCTCTAAATTTGAGTACAATTTTGAAATTTCAAAATTTGTCCTCTGGTGGTAGATTTCTAAACATTTACGTTTCTTGCCAGGTGAACATTCTAAAATTTTCACCCAGATTCACAAACTAACTGGTACAGTATACCAAGCTCTCTTCTTCCGTTTAGAATATAAGCTCATCGACAAAAAAAAAACTCATCAAATTCGCAAGGTCAAAACTCAAAAGAACTTTTGGTCGCACACTCGTACACCATCTCTTGCTGAATAAAATCTTCCGTAGTAGACAGCAGGAAGTGTATGACTTTTATTGGAAGGACAATGTACACTACGGAATGTTGGGAATTAATGACAGGATGGAAGGACTAATTTCTGATACAGCATAGTTACGGTTTCATAGAAAACGTTGCTTGGGAGGCCTCAGAGGCTAGATTTGACGATAATGATGCGCTCTTAGTTGCAACGCATGGTCAACTTAATCTATGGTAATAAAGTACAAAATGCAATGTGTTGAAGAGAAGTTAGTAACGCACAAAGTGAGCCGCGGTGTTGTCGAACCATCCGGATGCTGACGAAGCAAAGTTGATGCCAGTGAGGATTCTTTCTCCGTGTGCTTGCGGTGACAAATAGGGGAGTTGCAGTGGGAGCCCAATCTTAAGAGCTGCAATCAACATCCACATTGATAAGAAAAGAAAACGCCAATTGCAACTGTGCTTGTATGCATAAAGGGGTAAACTCTAGAGCAATTTCTAGTACTATCTGTCATACTAAAACTGCAATTTTTTTACATACTCAAGAGGTGTGATACTCTTACTATTTGGGCACGCAACCTAGACACAACAAAATCAATACTCGTGTAACAATTAAACATTATTCCACAAATTTTATGCCTAAACGGCGCCTGGCTACCAAGGGGTGACACACATGATGTGCAGCTTGGATGGAGAACGATTCCTTGGCTAAGCAGAGCATATAATCGCTAAAGCTGATGAGGGAGTGACTCACAAACAAAATCCGTGACGAGCAGTCCATCTGTGAAGCGGCCAGTGGGAACGTGGCCTGCAAAATTCAAGCCATATGGCGGAAAGTCGGACTTGACAATGGTGGCCAGGTAGTTGTTGTTACCGGCATCCACTGTGGAGTCTCCGAACACCACCAACGCCGGCACAAGCAACAGATCACTAGCTGTCTTGGAAGTCCCGTTCAAGACCCGAATTCCAAATGCTCCCGTCACTAATCTGCTCACTAGCATCACCACTACAACCATACCCCGAATGATACTGGAGTTCGCCATGTCTGCGACAGTAGTAGTCACTCCTTGGCGGTCTTGAGCGAGCTGACTGATCAGACTATGGCTACAGCAACGATGAAGGACCCACCTACATGGACCATAGTACTCTCAGTGTTGCCGTGCAATATCAGAGATCGTAACTTGCTCTCGAAAAGCATTGAGCTTTGTGCTGCTTGAGCAGGCATGCATAGCCCTTGAGTTCGGCTGATACAACCTCACTCAACGAGAGGACTGGTTGAGCTTCAGCCTCGCTTCTGAAGAGCTCCAGATGGTATCACATATATACATGTGGTATTGCATTCAGGTGTTTGTATTATCACAAGTTAGTTCGAGGTTGAGGTAAATAATTTTCATACCGGTTTTGTATTTCTACCATTATTTGACTACATGATAAAGGTCGGGCCCTGTTCCGTCCAAAGGCTGGCGACTACAGATACCGGTGGTTGTTCACATTTACTCCGTCCCCTAGGTCTTCTATGTGCGGAGGACAAATTGACATTATCACCAGATCATGAGGACTACGTTCAATTTCCAACCGAATGTTCAGAGTCTAGTATCCCGCGGGTAACCAGCTCATTCTCCGTCTCTTTGGACATGCCTGAAGAAGCAAAACTCATATCATTCTAAGAAAGCTAGAGTCAAAAAATCACACAACCGTTTTCAAAATGAAGTCCATGTTTTTTGAGTATTACACTGTGTCTTTCTTCATTGGACAACAATCTAAAGAAAGGAAATAAGTGATATTTGCAAAAACCGAACTCCACTTTTATTTTGAAATATTGTGATTTTTGTATGAAAAAAAGTCTTTGATGCTTCGAGTGGAAGGAGCTATGCGATGGCACAACTGCATTAGAGTTTCTTGCAACAACACTTTGTCCAATTTTCCTCACAAAGTTATCGAAAGTTCATGTACAGTACTGTAGAAAATTGTTTGTAAAGTACGCAGTATACACAATACAGATACAATAATTTAAGTTCATTTATGAATTGTAATAAATTGAGAGCACTAGTAAGTGGTAACTAACTGTTTGTCTCACTGGCACAAAGGGAAGATGATTCAAAGAGAGAAAACAATTAGTATAGTTTGATTTGTCATGCTTCCTCTATACGTTAACTAACTATTCCCACTTCTTTTTGCTTTTTTGTTTTTTGTTTTTGGACACCAGGAGTCGACCAAGCTGAAGAGTGAAGAGGCCATAATGGAAAAGTATAACGTACAGGATGTGGAGATACGGAGGGAGGCCAAATGGCAGGTGCCAGCTGGAAGTTGGAGGAATACTTCGGATTCCTGCGCCTGCAGGTATCAGGCACAGTTGTATTCCTTGCAGTACCGGGTTTAAATGCCCCTGCAAATTTTCCGAATGATTTGCTTTGGTTTCCGTTCTACTTAGATTGGGAGCAGGTGAGCTCTCACTCTCAGATTCGTTCTGAAGATCACTCTTGGGTGGTTCTGCCGGACTTGCCCGGCTGGCAAGCCTGGGCATCATGAGCGGTTGCAGGAGTGTACATTTGCAAGCTTCCTTTTTCTTAAATGCTTCGCTCTTGGTGATGAGGTAGGAGTATGATCGGATTTGGGATGATGCAGTTGTGGAAACGTTTGTGATCGAATCGCCTCACGTTTGTTATCATGATTTGATCCGGGACGTGGACAGCCCTTGGTAAACCTGTCAGCAACTTTGCTGCAAACTCTGACTGAGCAATGCTAATGCATGCATGATGGGTATTTTTCACATAAGTTTACCAGGTAAGAAACCTCAAATGCGAATGCGTGTGTGCGGACTCTTGATGGTTGAAAAAGTGATAAGAAACTTAAATTGAAAATTCGTGTATGTTAGGATGGCAGGTTTAAATGACATTGGCGCGGTCTGAACATTGTTGAGTTTTTTGGATAAATTATTGAACATGAGGGAAGGTGAACGTAACAGTTAAGTTGGTGCATTTGAAACCAGTGTGGCATTCCCCATTTTCGCCACTGTTATTCAGCAACCAGGACACCATAGCGGAGTTTCATGGCAGCTTTTTCACACTCCTTGGCAGGTCACACGAAATGTATAACTTACATTCTTTATGGTCAATGTGAGTCCTTCGATCAACCGAGAAATTATGATTCGGACATTCCAGATTTAAGAAACTATATGGCATTCTTTCCCAAAACGTCTGAAGCCTCCCAAGCCCTGAGTATTGAAGATCCAACTTACGGGATTCTCCCAACAGATGACAATTTCAGCCGATTCGTCCATCCAGCACCCCCACACATAATTTTTCTCAATTATGAGCCATTTTGTTACCTTGGATTCTGTTGTATGCATGGATTTTATGGTTTTTCTCGACTTAGAGCAGCCCGTGAGCCTCGTGGATTTGTTCCGACCCATGAATACATTGGCAAGCTTCTCAGCAACAGTACTGAGATATCTGACCATGTTGGAACCGAAAAATTCCTCTCGGTACCTTGTACAAGGCAAGCTGGATTACTTTAGCAGATTGAAATTTCAGCTTATCGAAATTTGTGTAGCTTTCTACACTTACATTACTTGAGACCATCTCGATGCTGTTGGCACTTGGCAGTGGGCTTCTTCAGTTTGTTGGATTTTAGCATTTAAGCTCACATTATTTAAGACCATCACGATGCTGTTGACAGAGGGATACTGTGGTTGCTTGGAATTTAGTGGAAATTTAGTGTAGAGAAAGTTAATATAGATGTACTGCAGGGGTGCTTCTTCGTCACCATATGGTATTAATTCATTTGCATCAATAATACAGAGGCTAAGATGGCAAGCCAATTAGCTTCGCTCTCATCATAGATGACAGTGCATGAAGCATAGACAGTGCGCCCTGCAGGGGGTTCACACCCACTCACAGCCGAGTCTGAAGGCCTAGATAACGTTGTAGATTTGCGATGGTGCCTCGCAGTAGGTGCCACAAGCTCTCATTATTTTCTTATCTGGAGAAAATATTTTTGCAGATAAAGTACAACATATGCCAGTTTCCAGGTCCGACACTTCAATCAAATGAACTATGTAGAATTTCTGCCATTCTACCAGCAACTATGGACTGGAGCCACCGGACAAGCAAATCCAGCAGCAAATACTGTACTCCGTGTCCCTGATCGGGCCAAAGAGTTTCAGGTTTCAGAGTCCTCTGAGTTGGTCAGATTAAGCTTAAAATGTAAAGCAACCAAGTTTTAAATCTCCCCATAACTTTGAATGGAAAGAAAAACAAGCGAAATATTCTATAAACCTCGTCGTTGAATGGTGAATAGTGGCTTATTCACATTCAAGACGGTCGTTATTTTGTTTCAAAATAGAGATGTGGACAAAATGATCCATTCCTTACTCAAACCCTTCCCATGTAATCAATTCTTCACCAAATCCAAAACCAATTACATATTTTAAAAGCTTATGATAGGGGACAATATGTATTAAAATTTGAAAAGGAGAATATTTCAACTCCATACCTTTAACCAATGTCAATTGCAATTATGCATTATCAAATACGCTAAATTCATCAACTTCTAATCTTCCACTAACAATTTTTTTAGCTTTTGACCACCTTTTAGAGCTTGAAATTGCCTCAACTCAAGCAAGCTTCTTGAAGATAGAAAGAGGGACATAATGCACTAAAATTTGACTTGCATCAAATAAGAAAAAGTGTTAATAAAAAATCATTTGAAAAAAGCATCATGATTAAATTGCTTTTAAAATCATTACAAATCCACCTCCAATCTAAAACCAATACATTCTCAATCTATTATTAGAACTTTTGAGATATGTGATTTAAAGTTTTGAATTTAATGAAATATTGAATGCGTGGGAGGGGCGTGACCTGGGAATGGATCTTCGTGTCTCCATCTCTACAAAGTTCACTGTTATGAAATTCTCCTGAATCCTTTGTTACTTAAAACTTATATTTTGTAAAACTACTTTCAACAACTTATTTTTGAACGCTTTCTGGCACACTTATTTTTTACAGACATTAGTAAAAGGGCAGTAATGATGGTCTTGTGGAGATGAATTTGGCCAGTTCTTGGTGAGTCCATTTTCTGATGATGTGCAAATAGGGATTTGGTAAAGAGTCAGTTTTTGGTTACGTTTCTTTCAATTCAACCTTTTGCTAAGCAACATTTTGATATTTTGAATACCTTTTCAACGCATTACGCATCAGATAGATTTTGGATTTACTTAGATCTTTGCACTTACCCTTACAGCCTCTTACAACTTTACCTTGAAAGTTGAAAGTATATTCATTGTGCCTCCAAAATGTATTCAACCATTTGCATGTTCTAGATAAGCATCATCCAATTCGCAAAATTTTGTTCTGCATTTTTTTATTTCATAGTTCATGCCCATTGCCATCGAGTTTATTGGTACAGTTGAGGTATGGTTTCTCTCATCACAGGGTGGTGAGCGTTGAAACCCAGGAAATCCTAAGGTAAGCAAAAATGCATTTAGGAGCTTAGACAAGTGGAAGTGCGAACTAAACAAAAATCTCAACTAAAACTAATTTTGGTACCGTCCTATGATCTTGAATTTCTAGCCCAATTTGTCATACGATTTCATTCATACCAGGCGATAACAACTCAACAATGATTTTATTACTCTTGAATTGAGTCTAGAATCGATTATTCTTCAAATAATCTCAAGATTGACTATTCATTTAATCATGAAAAAGTTGTTCTATACATGGTTGTTACTTTGGGCAAGATTTGGCCAAAGTACAAGACAAGTGCAAGGACAATCCAAGTTGCATGGGCAAGCGTGTATTTCTAATGTCACATTTTAAGGGTTTTGACTTAAAAATGGAAGAGTCAAAAAAAATTCTGTACTACGTGACATGGCTTTAAATCTGTGTCTTGATTTCATATTGACAACCATGTGTGTAACCATGTACAAGATAAACTTTTTTACCATTTCTTGAAAACAACTGTGAGTTTTGTACATTGAATGGACAAAAGCTCAATCAATTGTATGGGGGCAGACAGGCAAGTAGATGGGCAATTTGTTCAATGTGGCAACCATGATTCTAAATGGAATATGGACATTTTATAGGTTTAGTACTCATGTGCTGTACTGGTTGTGCAAGTAGCAATAAGGTAGACACACACATACCTGACCATTTAAGGGTTTGGGTACATGAAGGTCTCAAAAAATTCAAGAAAAAAGTTAGTAGGGTTAGCCTTTCAACAAGCTATCATGGAACATATATTTTGTGAAAAAAAGTATTGTAGATTATCTTACATCAAAGGGCAAAGTTGTAGCTCATAGGGTCCATAATTATTAGCGATTCCAAACTATCCTTGAAACTGCTTGGATGTGTTCTTATAATGGCACTTGAGGGTCCCAATCCCAACCATCTCAAAGTAACTTAGCACCTAACATGTGGCAGAATTTGCTTGTGCAAAAGGCATTCATTGCTCCACTTTGGGTTCAGCAATGGGTGTACAAAAGCCCTCAAAAGTAGGGTACGAAATTGGGGAGGGGTTGGAGAACAGTGTGTTTACCTTAGTTGGACATTCATGTTTGACTAAAGATGATGTAAGGCCTTCAAATGGCTTGTAGGGGTCACGTCCCTTGACCCGCCATAGCCAGTTTTATTAAAAGTAAAAATGTGTAAAAAGAGATGAGATTAATTGTGAAATAAAACACACCACTATCATGATTACAAAAATGAGGAGACCATTCCTCATGAAATCTTGATTCTAGTTCTAGGAGAATGTCTGTGTTGTTGACTACCTCATTACTAAAGAGCAAAAGAGAGTGGGGTTATCATCGGAATTTGGATGCAGCATAAGCAGAAATCCAACTTGGAATGCAAATGCCAACCACATATATTTCGGCATTAGATACTCAGGCGTTCTTTATCATTTCGGTTGGCCGTGTGCAGAGGTGGGATCTGGACTTGTACAAGTTAGTTGGGGCGTAGGACGTGTACGAATGAACCACCGGCCCCAAAAGGTGGAACCTGCAAGGCGTAGTTACTGCGTAACGTGCACAGGCAGCAAGGGCGTCAGAGAGAGAGAGGGCAAAAGGAGCTACGTTATTCACAATCAGCGGCTGGTGCATTTCATCAACATCTCTGCAGTTAAGTTACACTGAGTTTGAACGACTTCCACTCGATCTCATCATGGAACAGAGGTAAGGTTTCGACCACCGCTTCCGAACATGAGTGACGCCGACGATGCACGTTTATCATACCAGGCTCCGACGCACCGCTTATTTGTGACCTCACTGGACATGAACTCTAAACATTTGAGCTGGCACATTACATTATTTACATACAATCCAGCACATCCTTGAAAGCTTTCTCATCCCATTCTCAGCCTCTGCCTCAACCCGAGCCATGGTTATTACTTCTGGCAAGATTTGGCCAACAGATAAGACACTGGCAGACTTTAGAGAAAATATGAACTCTCCACAAGGTCCTTAAGAGTTGACGCTCTTAACATTTATTAAGCCTAGGTCAGGTACATTAAAAGTGTGCGTAAGGTGTCTCTACCTTTTATGATTTTTCTATTGTACATCACAAAAATTATGAATAGATGATGGCAATCTAGTACTATGTCACAATTTCTTAATTATTCTCCTACTATTGTACACAATCATAACTAATGTTACCCTCACAAGTACTATGTTAAAGATTTTAATGTAGAGAAAAAGAACCATGGTAATATGTACATGTAATTGTGGCACCCAATGAAAATTGGACATGCCAATGTGAGCCATTATTGTAGTCAAAGGCATAATAGGGTGTAAGGAATTTTTATTACTCCAAAGTACAAATTAAAACAATTAAGGAGACCCCTTGAGAGAGGTTCTTAACAGCCTTTTGGAGAGCTCATATTTCTTCTAATGCAAGCGGTTCACACAACAAGGGCAAAAATGTCTCTAATGTCACATTTTTGGATTTTGACCTTAAAAAAAGGAAAAATCAAATTACCATTTTTTATTTTTTTACTATGTGATATGGTTTTAAATTTGCGTTTTGACTTCATGTTGATAATTATAATGTGTGTAACCACTGTGTACAAGGTAAATTGTTTGTTTTATTATTTTTAAAGTCAGCTATGAGTTCACTACATTGGTTAGGCAAGAGCTCAATTGGACATTTTAGGCGGGCAAGCATGTGGGTAGACAACTTTTCCAATGTGACAACCAAGGTCCAAGCATAGCAAAGTCACCTAGGCTTGGTGAGCAAGAGAGCCATTTGTGTTGAGAGTATTAAGAGCACCCGCACCCTTACTAACTTGCCAAACATTTACATCTTTTTGAAAAGGCCTCAAAATTCTTGTTCCTCATCCTTGCTCTTCAAGTGTGCCCCAAAAATAATCAATTAACCAATCATCAAGTGAATTACATAATAAAGCTCACTAAGGGTACGTTCACACTTGGTGTTAAGAGTGGTAGTAGGCAAGGAAAATTAGAAGCATTTGGACACACTTTTAGACCACATTCATATTGCCAATACCCTTCTTAACACTAGGTGTGAACATATCCTTAACTTAGAATGAATAGTGATTTCAAGTGTCATTATTTTGCATGCTTAGTTTGAGTGTCAAGAGAAATTTTGAGAGACCCTAAGCACTTATCATCCAAGTATTGTGTATGTCAGACCTTGAGCATGTAGCCATGTGGATGCTCTTAAAACAAATCACAATTCACACAGCTTCTCTTTTCCAAATCTACAAGTTCCAGTTTAATTTCAAATCCTAACCTCATTAGATAGCAAAGGGCCAAAAGAAAATTTAAACTGATTTTGGAGATATTCTTCTTTCTTATCTTATCTCTATAATAGTCTTACCTTTATTAGTTGGGTAGTTACAAGCAAAGTATGATTTAAAAATTTGTGATTGGCCAAGTGCCAAGAGGCAAAGTGAAAAATTGTGATAGCCAACATTGTGTATGAAAGGACATCTTTGATGGAACCCATTGAATCTTTTTCCACCTTCAATTTGGAATTCACATATAAAGGGGTGAAGGGGGAGATGAAGAGGCAAATTGATTTGAATCTAAGATTGAATTTGAGTTTATATTATCCCACGGAATATTTTTTGTGAATATGGGGTGGCATGGGGATAGCATGGGCACAATAGCCTTCCGCCCAAATGGTGGGTGCACAAGTCCACTAGTTGGGAGATAAATGACTTGAAGCCAAGTTACTTGTTCTTAAGATTCAAATTTTCAAAGCTATTGCTATATACTAGGCATTTTAAAGTGAACTAGGATTTGTGTCATAGGATTTTTGTTGAAGACTTAGTGTGAAATAAAAGTGCAAAATGTTATGTTGTTCAGCTATTCATCTAAGGTAGTCTGCTTGAGTTCCTACCTTCTCACCTAGAGCATCCTTATAATTAGCTCAAGAATGGATGTGGAGAGGTCCTTAAATGGACCCTCTTTAGCCATTGAGTGCATTAAAAAAAAGGTATATTCTTTTGCAAAAGCCAATCAAACTCTTTGATTTTACCAGTATCTCTTTACAAGTTGCAAAGGACAAATTTTGGGAGACCTAGAGTCACAAAAACTTTAGGTGTCTACTACATAAAAGTTTGAAAATTCATCAACAATTCAATAATGCTTCAAAAAATATGAAAAAATTGTATTATATTTGACATCTATTTGTGTTTGTCTAAAAATTAGACAAAAAAATCTTCATGTCTTTGGAAGACCATGAAAAATCCAACCAGCCCTTAAAAGTGAGGTTTTCAAGATAACTACCTTGATTAGATTTTGAGAATTGAAGTGAATATCATATTGGTGTGAAGTTAGAAGGTTGATGTTCAACCTTTCAACCAATAATATGTTGCTTGTGAAAACACCAAATCTAAATGCAATGTTCTCATTAACCCCAAAGCACCCAAGCGGACCATTTTGGTCCGTGATCTTGTCTTATTGTAAAAGGTTGGGCGCTCAGGGGTTAAGGTCAATCAAATTTGATCATACAAATAGTGGATCTAATTGTTTGTATGCAAAAACCCAAATGTTTCATTGTTTCATTCAATGGATAAATTTGGAATAATTGTGATTTTTGTAAAACATAAAACACTTTATATTTGTTATAGTTTGTGACCAACCAATGTTGAACTTGCTCAAATTTCAATGATGACATATGAACATTGTATTCTTGAAAACATCATAATAATATAATTTATGAAAACTACACATAGCACATGAAACTTTAAAAAGTGATTTTTTACAAATTCAATAAATTGCCATCACAAGTGTGCACTACAATCAATGTCCTCCATTGCTTAGGGACGCTAAGTTATAAATGCCAAGTTACACTATATGTGATAGTGCCATGCAGTATTTGGGGAGAAATTTTAGCTTCACCGGCTGAAATCTGGTCATTCCCAATTTTGATCGGATTTACACTAACATGCACTAGTTATTTTTTGCAAAATTTCTAAATTTCTATTGCAAACATATTATATTTAGAATTTTTGGAAAAATAAACCAGTATTCTAGCTGGTAGTTTCAAGTTTCAACCAATTTTTTTGCAATTTCAACCGGCTGCCACTATACTAGCCGCCGGTTCTCCCTAATCACTGGTGCCATGAACAGGGGCATTGAATATCTTTGTGAAGGCAATTCATGAGGAATGACCATTTTCGTAAATAGTGTCGATAAACATTGCCATGGGAGTTCACTTGCAATGTTCATAAACTGGGACACTCTTGAAAGCAAGCAAGTTTGTTGTGCCTTGATAAAAAATTATTGAAAAGTTGGTGTTATGTATTTATTTATTTATGCAAGTTAGCAAAAACTTATTTATAATATGCAAAATCAATCCACTCATAACCATTGAGAATTATCATTGTACTGTACGTACATAAGGAACTTAATCCACGAGTGTAGCCTAAAGTTTGCTTGTACTCAAAAGAGAATGTCACAAACCAATGCAAAGTTTCCGCCAATACAATGTTCATATATGAATGTAACATTTTTGAAAGGCTTGTCAAAATCAATTGTATAGACAATGGCTTAGATTATTCACATCCAAAATAGTTCACTGTTTTTGTCAATGGATACTGTAAGGTTTGACATGTTTTTGCATTAACTTTGCATTTGTCACAAATAGTGGCTTGACTTTCTTGAACTTGAAAAAAAATCCCTTGTGACATTTTCATATGTCATGTGGCTTTTTCAAGAATACAATCCATATAATAATAATAAATGATTTTGAAAGTATAAGAGGCGGTCCCACAAGGTGTCAACTTTTTGTAATTGTTTACGGCCACAAGGTTCCCACCCAAACGTGAACAAATAACTTCAAGTGCTGTTGAGATACAAGCAGAATTACAACCATGTCTCTTCAATTCAAAGGATAAATTTGAGTAGGTGCACAACAATGTGCAAATTCAACTAAAACTTCACCACACCTGATTTGAATGACGTTCTTCACAAACTACTTTGCTAGATATTGCTTACAAAAAACAACAAGAATCAAAGTATGCATCACACGCAACAAACCTCTCAAAGTTCTCTTACCAAATAAACAAAACTCTTTGTTGCGGTCACAGGGTTTCCACCCGAACATGAACCGAATTGACTTCAAGGGGTGTTCTCAGAATTAAGGTAAGAGGCTCATGAATGGAGCATGTAACTTACGGGCTGAAATTAAATTTTGGGCAGGCGAAACTTCTTGAAATAACACCATATTACGTAAATTGGGAAAAATAATACATTTTGGGACTTCTGAAGGATTAAGGTGATCACCTTGATTTGTGCTCCAACTTTTTTTTTGGGTACACGTGTCCTCACTTGAGAGGAGGAATTTGGGAGGGAAAAATCTTAGTGGCTTAGATTGAATTTGATACTTTTGAATTTGGTTTAAGGCAACTTTTTGGGTTTAACCCCTACAGGACTGATTGTCTATTCAAGGGACAAATGGGATTTTGGGCATGTACCTATGACCAAACTACTTTGGGTGATTTTTTGAAACTTTTATGGAAGATGGGGAATTCAAAGATTTGAGTGGGCATTTAACTTTTTCTTCATTCCAATCTGTTTGAAGAAGTAAAAAATGAATTTCTGAAGCTTTTTGGAGTTGGGGCAGTTTGGGCAGCCCAAAAACTTCTTTAAAAGTTACGTTTTTTAAAATAAAAATCTGAAATTGATTCTTCAAGTTTACTTATACATGGGAAGCTTTGAATCACTCATTTCCAATAAATGAGATGAAAGTTATGAGGACTTTTAGTTACCTAGTAGAGATGGTTCCATATATACCAGTTAACTAAAAGTCCTCATAACTTTTATCTCATTTATTGGAAATGGGTGATTCAAAACTTCCCATGTATATGTAAACTTAAAGAACCAACTTCAGATTTTTATGTTAAAAAAACGTAACTTTTAAAGAAGTTTTTGGGCTGCCCGAACTACCCCAACTCCAAAAAGCTTTAGAAATTCATTTTTTACTTCTTCAAACAAATCGGAATGAAGAAAAAGTTAGATGCCCACTCAAATCTTTGAATTCCCCATCTTCCATAAAAGTTTCAAAAAATCACCCAAAGTAGTTTGGTCATAGTTACATGCCCAAAATCCCATTTGTCCCCTGAACAGACAGTCAGTCCTGTAGGGGTTAAGGTGGAGTATAAAATGGGACCCATATTTATCCCAATTTACCTAATATGGTGTTAAATATTTTTCAGTAAATTTCTCTTGAAAGACAAGAGGAATTGGCATCTAACCCAAGTTGTTTTATATTTTTCAAAACTTTGTGAAAATTTGAAGTGGAAAGGCCATAGGGCTCTAAAATGGTGCACCTTGTGAAATGTACATTGCCTGTACATTGTTGAAAGGCTATGAAAAACAACATATACAAATTGAGTACACTTGAGAAAGTACTCCATTTTAGAGCTTGCACACTTTTAGAACTTCCTACCTTACAATCATAATTTTGCAAATTAAAAGAAAAAAAAAATCAAAAAGTGCACAACAAGGTGGAAATTCAACTAAAAATTTCACTACAGCACGCCGTCCATACGACGGGTATCTACACTTGTGTTCAATAACAATTTTAGAATTGATATAAAAATTGCGACGTGAAAGTAAAAGTTCCAATGTTAAACCTTTCATCCAATTAGATTTGGAGAATTGAGATAAATATGATTTGGCTGAATTTGAGATTGGGACATAGTGTGAATGGGCCATTAGTGTTAAAATCACCCTCAGACTTTGAGTAGGGTAGCACCGGCACTTTCTCACCAGTTTGTACAATTTTTGCAAAACAAGGACTGACAAACGTAAATTCTAAATATTTTTGCAACATTGTTTTCCTCCAAACTTTTTTTATTGTTGAGAATAGTGATTTTGTAAACCTAGAATGATGAAATATATCTTCAGAATTATTATCGGCTGACCCTGCCCTCTGGGTACGGTACATTATTGGGTTGAAGCATAAAACAGTTTGGGTCGTTCCGTTGCCAGTCCACCTGTAAGCGCAAACTCTAAAGGTGTTGCCAACCTGCTTCTCAATCTGTCAAATTTTATCGGAAATCAAAAGAACTGACTTTCATTTCTATCAGAGACAAAACTAAATGATACAAGATGTGGTCAGGTCAACTTGTATATCGTAGAATCGTACCATATCCACAGTGCTAGGAATTTTTATTCCTGCCTTAAAAAATGAAGGGAATTGATATGTGCACACCGGGATTGATATTTGCACACCCTCCGGGTTAAGTTTTAGATTTCTACCATCATAAAGCTAAAATTGAGAATTTTGAATTTAGATTTGGATCTAGAGACCATGATTTAATCTAGAATCATAAAAATAAAGTTGTAATTCAACAACATTCAATGAAAAAGATTATTTTTTTTACAAACAAAAGTAAAACTAACACTTTTCCCTTGGCTAAATTTTTTCATTGGGTGTTGTTGAATTGCAACTTCTTTTTCTGATTCTAAATTAAATCATAGTCTCTGAGTCCAAATCTGAACTCAAAATTCTCAAATTCAACTTTTTGATGGTAAAAATCTAAAACTTACCCAAGGGGGTGTGCAAATATCAACCCCCCGATGTGCATATATGAATTCCCAAAATAAAAACCTAAAAACATTAAAAAAAGCACAAACATTGTTGCAACAAAATCCTTTGTACTTTGAGTTGCATTATGCTTGTGAACATAACCAAAAATTGCAAAATTGTGCCTTGCTCTTGCTAGCAAAAAGGATATATGATCTTCTTTTTTTCTTTTTTCTTAAGCAATGTTTACACAAGCTAAGGACCTCAAGCACGGACAATCTCACATTTACATCAGTGATTACTTGATTCCCAATAACTTGACAGTGAGAATTCCCTTGCATGAAGCCGTACCTCACATATAAATACATAAAAGAACAAATACCAAAATATAGAAAATAGGGCGGTGGCCCATATAACCTCCTGAATACCAGATTGGGTACTGCTTGTACTCGGAATGAGAAGTTTTGAGAACCTTGTTCAGAGATTTTTTGAAAAATTATTGGCCCACTTTACGTTCTTAGTACGGGTATCTTCCAGTCGGTTAGTCTGAAAGCACGGAGGCTCAAGAGCATTATTGGACATTGTCAACATAAGGTAGGAGGCTCATGAATGGAGCATCTAAGGGCTGAAACTGAGTTTTGGGTAGGTGAAACTCTTTGAAATGATTTTCAGTAAATTTTCCTTGAAAGATAACAAGAATCGGCATCTAACTCAAGTTGTTTCATAATTTTGGAACTTTATGGAATTAGTTATGAATATTTGAAGTGGAAATGCCATAGGGCTCTATAATGGAGCACCTCCTCAAATGTACATGAGCTGTATATTGTTAGAGGGTTATGAAAAACAAGATGTACGAAAGGATTACATTTGAGGAGGTGCTTTGAATTTGAGCCTCCTACCGTAGAGTCAAAGGACTTCCTGTAATACAGAACATTCATGTCATTATCTATTGATTAATAGACTTAGAGTTTGTTTGGAACTAGACCATGCTAAGTTTATTCCTATTCTTGCACCAACTTGATCAAATGCACTTTGTGTTGAGTCTTTTTCAAAAAAATAGATGTGATTTTAGGGTTTTTTTTTAAATATATGATCTTCCTGCTACACCTAAGACTATTATTGCGGTTGTGGTCCACCCCAGAGCTTCCTTGGCTCGGTTCAGACCAAGACGTCTAGAGGCATTGAACAAAACAATAAGCATTCTCATTGGTCAATCCTAGGATTTTGTCCAATACAGCATTCATATAGGAAGGAAGTCCACTTGACTATGAGTCCATGTTATCAACCACTCCCGCCAAAATTGGAGAGGAATTCACTTGTAGTGAACAAGATATAGGGTCACCTTGGGAGGTGATCCCAAATCTTGTCCACTAGACAAAACACTGCCTCTCACTTCATGTGGGGTGAAGGCAAAATCATGTCAAGTCCACTAATTGTTTGGTGCCTGGTGTGAAAACCATTCAGTAGATAGACAAATCCATGACAAATCCATGATGATATGACAGTTCCTCTCCAAACTCCATCAAACAAAGCACTAGAAATGGGCTTTTGTCTGTTGGCTCTACATGTCCTAGTCTGAATTGGGTCTTTGAGTATGTTTGTCTTTTGAGTGGATATGGGAACCAATTGCATTGGTAACAATAATAAGTTAAACCCTTAAACGTCAATAGAGACAAAAATTGTCTTTTGGCCACTAAAAATCAAGCTAAATTACAAAAAAAATTTGCTTTTCAGCTAATTTTTTTGTAGATGTGATCATAGACACACATGGTGCATCATGGAAGGAAAAAAAAGATCTCATCAAATGTAATCATATTTTTTGATAACCCAAATTGTGAGAAGGTTCAAAGTCACAGTGTTAGGTCCCATGCTACCCATCTTGCACTTTTCATGAGGGCACCATGCACTATTGACTTTTGCAACTTTAAGAAACAAAATTTTAATGTGTGGGCACTTGCCTCACCCCCTTGTAGAAACCACTCTAGAGGGCAGGCACGGCCACCCATCCGACGTTCTAGGGCTAAGTGCAAAAAGGTAGAATAAAAATGTTATTTGAGAGGGAAAATGATGGATTATAGGTACTCAATATAACATCATGACAAACATAGATAACTTGAATATGGACTTATTATTTTGGATTATAAGCTTAATTTCAATTGAAAGAGAAATGTGAATAGAGAAATACACCATGAAAATTTGCTATTAAAGAAACATGAAAAAGTGATATGAATTATTTTGTGTATGGTGCCAAACTAGTTTTTGAAATAGAAAAAAACATGAAAAATACTTATTGGAACCACCTTGCCAAGTTGGAATCATGAAGTTGGAATTATGATTTTAGTAGATGAGATTTTTACTGCAATGTCCAACTTTCTTGATGCCAAAACTTTAAAAAAATGTAAATTGTCATATAGGCCTTTCTAAGAGAATCAAGCCATCCAACTTACAAAACATTGTAAAGCTAAAAGTTCCAAATTCTTACTTTTCAATCAACTAAAATTTGAAATTTCATCAAGACTGAAGACAATGTGAATTGTCTCTCATAATTAAAAGACATTGCATGTAATGGAAACTAGTGTAAAATGATTTTTGAAACTCCTACATGTGCATTTTTTTACAAAATCTTTATGCAAGACCAGCCAAAATTTTGATGTTTAATATACAAGATTTTTAGCAAGATTGCCAAAGAAGAGCTTTCCTCCAAAAAAAAATTGATGTTAGTGCATAAGTTATATTATGACATCAAACTTAAATTATCTTTTATGTATTTATGTCACTTTGGAATGAAAGATAGAAGCTAGTGAACTTCAATTGATACCTTGCAATTAGAACCTTAATTTCCCACATTATTATTTTTTGCTACCGTGGTTATAAAGATGAATAGATCAATCTTTTGCATCAAATTTTGGCAATAGAGTGGCGTATAAACATAATCATGAAACAACAATTTTAAAGTTTGATCTCAAAGCAAAAAAAAAAAAACATTGTGCATTAGAAAACGATGCCTTTGTCTATTGTATGTTCATCTTTTGTTTCAAAAATTCAAATTTACAAGCTTTTCCTATTATTTCTATGATTCAATATTACATACATATATATATATATATATATATATATATATATATATATATATATATATATATATATATATATATATATATAAACTAAAATAGTGTGAGTTTTAAAAAAAGTTGTAGTTTTTTTTTGCTATCTTTGAGTCCTAGACAATGATCTTTTTGGATTTAAATTGAATTGAATTGAAAAAGTCATGTTGCAAAAATAATAAAAACTCAAGTTTTGTATACCACATTTTTGACGTACTTATATTTGTGTTTTGTCTTTATTCTTCTCATGTATGAGTATCAAAAATCAAATAAAAACCTTGCTTATGCACCTATAACTATTGTGGTAATGTGTACCATTGTTGTCATTTATTTTATGTTTCTATATTTGAGTTTTTTCTTCAATATTTTCTTGTGAATGCCCAAGTACTTTTTTTATACAAGTGAGACAATTATAGGGATGTGTATTATCTTATGTCATTTATTTTACGTTTTTATGATTAAATTATTTCTTCACTCTTACCTTGTTGGTGCACAAGAACAGTTCTTGTGCAAATAAAACTATTGTAATAATCTATACCATTTTATGTTATTTATTTTACTTATTTTATATATGAGTTTTATATTTATTCTTCTTTTGTGGGTGCACATGTTTTTTTGTTTGTACAAATAGGATTGTTGTGGTAATCTAATTTATTGTGTGTTACTAGTTCTATGTGTTTTATATTTGTTTGTTTCTAACACTTTCATTTTATAAAATATGTATGTGAACCATCATAATGACTCACTATTTTGTTTAAATTAATGCTTTTTTGGAACGTTTTAGCATAGTTAGACACTTATTTGAACTATTATAAGCTTGTAAATAGTTTTTCCTGAATATTCCTTGGAACAAATGTAATAGTCCCAACTAAGACCTTGCACTTAATCAAGTCAAAGCCAATATTCAATTCCTATATAGTCTCATTATCATGATACAAAGTCAATTTATAAAGAGACTAAATACTTGATTGTTCTCAAGAATTCTCAAAACAAGAAGCTTTGCAAGGCAAAAAAAGTTTCATTCTTGTGGTGTATTTAAAGTTATAAAGAAAATCATACATGTTTTGAGCTAAAATAAAATCTAGATCAAACTTAATTGGAAGAGATGAAACACATCTTTTTTAAACATGGATATATGCTCAAATGATCAAACACAAAAAAAGGTTCCAAAGGAGTCTCAAATAGACATAAAAATAGCAACTTCCTAGAGCATAATCATAGAAGGAATAGAAATAGGAGTAGAGTAGAGAAATGTTGGAGTTGCCATAGTCTCCGAGAGGAATTGGGCCTCTCTTGTGCCCATCCCAAAGATCCAAACAAGCCAATGTTAGACAAGAGAGGATACAACATCTGTCTTAAGCCCAATATGTGTGTTATAGCTTTTGCAAGGAGAGCAAAATAGCAAAGTAATCAAACTACAAAAAACTCCTCAAAGAACTAAGAAGAACTTGCATAGCGTTGGTTTGTGTGGCTGCCATTGTGATTAGTATCACCAATTCCAAAACCGGACTAGAAAATATCGTGTCAAAAATGCGCAAGGCTAGAGTGCAATTTGCGATATAGGCAGCGTATGGGTGAGCTCTTGCATGTGTTAGGTGTAAGTATAAGGATGTGCGTACACCATGGTAT
Source organism: Ulota crispa (assembly GCA_963920765.1). NCBI lineage: Eukaryota > Viridiplantae > Streptophyta > Bryopsida > Orthotrichales > Orthotrichaceae > Ulota > Ulota crispa. The sequence goes on along the minus strand of OY987242.1, from coordinate 2,638,048 downwards.
GTTCAAGCATAAAGCAAAGTAAACAAATACAAGTAAAGCTGGAATGCAATAGCCTAAGAGTGCGTATAGAGAGCAAAGCTTGAAATACTGAAAGAGTAGAGCGAGCAATAATTAGAAAGCAAAATGTATCAAGCCAACAGCTTGAGAGCATCAGTTTCCAAAGAATCAAAACAACCAGAAAGCAGAAGGCAATGAGCCAGTAGCTTGAGAGTAGCAATTTTCAAATAATCAAAATAACCAGAGAGTAAAAGGCATCAAGCCAGCAGCTTGAGAGCTGCAAAAAAATCCAAATAGCCAGAGCAACCATAAAATTAGTAATAATCAAAACACCAGAATAGGCAGAACCGCATAAGGTAAAAAACATTGAGCCATCAGCTAGCAGCAGTCAAGCTTACCCTAGAATCAAGTGTACAGTAAATTTATAATAGCAGCATTGAGACGCGCAAATCAAGCCTAACAACACCTTGATACAGCAAGTGTGGCAAGGAAAAGACCTCAAGATTGTGTGAGAAATGTTGCTAGCTTGAGAGCAAGCATGCCTACAAGCCTAGGCAACTAAAGTCTCCAAATGGTAAAGCATGCTAGACTAATAGTTCAAACATTGGGGCTACATGCAGCCATAGCCCAAACTCAACGATTAAAAAAAAAATTGGACCTAATCTCTGTTATGTAAACGCAGGTTATTATAGGGAGATCCTTATCCGGTAGCATGCAAACTCAAGTTTTACAAGCGGATCCTACCCAGTAGCATGCAAACTAATATTTTTACAAGCGGATCCTAATCTCTGGTAGCATGCAAACTCAAGGTTTTTGCAGGCTGATCTTTAGTAATCTCAAAAGAGCATGCAGACTTGAGAGCTGATCTAACAGCATGATCTTAAAGCAAGCCCTAATCTCAAAAGAGCATGCTAACTCAAAGAGTTGATTCTAGAAGCATTGTGAAAGTAAGCCTTGGCATGCAAATTTCAAAAGTGCTTAATTTATGTAGCTCTCAAACCTTACACAATTATATTAAAAAGTATATACACTTTTTTCTATTCATAGAACTTCTAAAATGGTTTAAGAACCATTGGTAGTATTTTTTTTAAACTACTCTTAATAGAAAATAGATGTCCGGCTCATTTTTGTAAAGGAATAAGGTGTCAAGCATAAGAGCTTATTGAAATAAATTTGATCTTTTTTGATTTAAAGTGGAGTACAAAGTGATACCTCTATTTTTCCCAATTTACTGAATATGGTGTTTTTTATCTTAAATCTTCAAATTTTTAGCCATTTTGAAGGTGTTTTGGATCTCAATTTTGAAAGTTATGAAAGGGTGAAGCTTGACGTACAATGAGTCATTTTTAGGCCAAAGTAACCATAAGATCTTGTAGAAAGCCAAGTCCTTATCATCTCTACAAAGCTTGGTTTCAATCCAAAGATTAGATTGGAAGATTATAACAAAAATGTAAAGGGTACTACAAGGAAACCTATGTTTTGGAGCAGTTGAAATTGTACTTTGATTGGCTCTTTTGGACACATAACCTTTTTAAAAGGTGGCATCTTATGCTCATTCTCAAGGTAATCAAGTTCCACACGCATAGAAACAAGTCTTGCATTTTTAGGGTAAAAAATGAGTGAGAAAATGATCTTGCAATAGTGACCACTTCACCCTTAAATTTCAAAAATTGTGAGTAAAATAAAAGACTTTCACAAATCTAGGGTCAAAATTTAACACTACAGCTCCAAGACCATCCATGGTTTGAAAATGTAAATTCAATGGTGACTCTTCTTCTAAATTTGAAAACATCCCTACTTAGCTAACTCGTTTCTCTTTCAAATGAGCTAAAGTTCAAGTGACTCTTCACATTCCTAAGTTCATAAATGGCCACACTAAAAATCAATCAACCCATTTTGGGTTGCTGAAAATTTTTAGGATTAAGTGGCTAATAACACTACTAAAAAGTAAAAATTTACAAATTTAACATTGTAAAGTTTCAGAAAAAATTAGTTTTTTTGGTAGCAATCTTGCTAATTTAGCCAATTTAAGGATTGCAATGCTCAAAGCAACCTTGAGCCAGGGGCGCTCTTGGCTCTAAAGGATTAAGAGCATCTACACCAGTCAAGACTTGTTCAAAGTTTTCCATCCGGTTTGGCAAGGTTTGAAGGCTCTCAATCTCCACCCATGCTCTTTGAAAAGGTGGCTTTACACTCCAACACACCCCATAAATAAGCAGTTGACCACTTATCTAGGGAAATAGAGAATAAAACTCACTAAACTTAAGGTGAATAGTGCGTGAATAGTGGCTTGGAGAGTGGCTTGCTAGACTGGCCAAATAAGAAAGTTTGAGAGGGACGTGAGAGAAGCCTGGTTACTTTTCATCCAGTTTGAGCGAGCCAGAGCCACCGGTGGAGATGCTCTAAGGAGAATGACGTTAGGGTTTTGGAGGAGGTGATATTAAAGAGACCTGGCTATAATGTAGAGAAAATGCGGATAAACAGACTTCCAAGGCATTGCGGTTACGGAAGGGAGACTGCAAGCGGGAGTCCGAAGGACGTGAAAGCGTCCGACGGGGATTCAATTTGTACGCAACTGAAGCTCAGCAGGGCAGCAATGGCGAAGGCAATGCGCATCGTGCAGGCCAGCAGAATTGTGGTACTGCAGATTACTGTAAGCAAGTTACGCCGTTGCAGAATCTAGGTGCAACAATTCTCACAATTCTCGCTCTGAGAATTGCTGGTGTTCGAAAGAAAAGGTGCGCACCGGTGCGTTGCACAAGACCGCTTTTCTCTTCATCCTGGAATCGTTCTTTCCTGTTCACTTCTACAACTTCCATGTTCCATTTGGTGTAATAATTTAGGGTTTAACAGGGGTTTTGAAGAGGTTTTACAGGATTTGAGTCAATTCTAGGTCGCAGAAGTTGATTTATCGAATGATTTTTGGATAATGAAGTAGAAGTCGCCATTTTCCGGGCAACTGACATTTCTGATAGGGAAAATGGTTGTGGACTGGTTTTTTCTGATCACTTCTGCGACTTTGTATTGGTCCTGCTTGTGGGAAAATTAAGGGTTTTCAAGGGTTTGTGAAGAGTTTTACAAATCAATTCAATTCTAGGACGCAAAGTCATTTGTTCGGGGATGACGAAGCGGAAGGCGTCATATTGGCCTTTGTGTGCATTTTATTGAGATAGGGAGAAACTAAGCGGAGTGGTGTATGAGATTGTCAGAGTGCAAGTTTGTGTCAGTCGGGCGAGGAAGAGTAGAGTGGAGCAAATTAGGTCCAGAGGGAATGTAATAGTCGAAGAAGCAGTAATGGAGCTGTGGTATTTATCGTTTTAGGCCATGACGACAACAGTGGCAGCCGGTTTGCAAGCCATGGCAGCCACCGTGCATCACAGTGGAGAACTGGTGAAATCGGGATGGCAAGGACGTGTAGCCGGGAGTGGTCCAACGTCGACGTATCTTTCTCGTAGTGCTTGGAGAACGAACAACCCTAGGAAGCAGCCTGTGCGGCTGTTAACGAGATGTGAAGCCTCGGGCAAGGGCTTCCATGGACTGGCGGAAGAAGCACGTCGAAGTGCCGGTGAGGCAGGTCGTGCTTTTGGCAGGAAAGCTGACCAGGTTTTCGATGGTGTGCAAGACAAGGTACGAATGGCGGTTCCTTATCCTCCATAGATGTCATGCCTTTCTTTCCCTTGCTTGTGCTGTATCCGAGGTTTGTATTGAGAACGAGGAAGAGAGCTGAGAATGTATCATGAATCGTTGTGCTATAGAACTTGGTTCTGTACGCGTCAGCACATCATCTCATGTGTACATCGATGTCGTTCTCTCTGTCTTTAGATTAGGGGGTTAATGCTTGGGGAGTCCTGCTCGCAACGAATGTGTCTTTCTTGATTGGGTGACAGTTCAGAGCTACTCCAGCACTCTCGTATGCAATGATATATCTTCTCTGTCGACATGTTTACTAAACTCACTGACTGTAGTGGAGTGAAGCAATAGTAAATTCCATGTTGGCAATAGGTTTTCGCTTGTAGGATGTCAAATTTTTGAGATCAGATTCTGTTCTTGAAATATGATGAGGTACGCAGGATGGTCTGGCATCTATTCTTCCTGTGAAAATGCGTTGGTTGATCTTGAGAGGATAGGAGAATGCTGACTTAGCAGTGAAAATGTTTCCACAGGCTCAGCGAGCAGCACAAATTGCGAACTCGAAGGTTGAAGGGATCGTTCAAAGGCTTGGCATAGAGGAGCCTTTGTCGCAGCACTTGGCGAAGAAAGGCAATGAGATAAGGTCAGAGATGGTGGGCACCGCTGAATCCGTGTACAACAGTACGTTAGCTATTTCCAGTCGGCCCGTGGTCAGACGAAGCATCATCGGGTTTCTCTTGTTTTACGCTTTCTCTGTCGTGTGGGCTGCGCGTATTTTGTTCTTCGATAAGAAGTCTGAAGAGGCAAGGGAGCGGTTTGGGCGGGAACTTCGTCTTCAGAAGCTGAGGGAAGGAGGTCTATCGGCTTCTACCGCAAGAGCACCTCTGGATTACACAGAAATCGAAGTGAATGGTCGAAAAGTACCATCAGCCAGTGATGACGGGTTTCTAGACAAGGTGCGGAAAATTCAGGAAATGGCCCGTGCAGTTCGTGTTTCTGAGCAGGAAGTGTTCTCTCCATCCGAGAGCGGTTTTGTCAGCATCTCAGATACGGGCCCAATTCCAGAGTCGGAGAAGCAGCAGTCTTCCATTCCTTCTGACAGGAAAAATTTGCAGAAGAACAAGACGCTGAGGAAGCAGAGGCCCCTTGAGATCCAGGATGCGCCGGCTGGTTCAGAAAACAGGTCCAATGGTGCGGCAAGGTCAGTAACCCCCATGGCCAGTCGGCCACAGACGTTTAAGTCTATGCGCGTTATTACATCTCCCGAGGAAGCACGAGCCAGAATTGCTGCTAGAAAGGCCAAGGATGGGAATTCTTCTGCGAAAACAAGTTCCTCAAGGCCTACTATGTTTCCGAGGATCAACGTTCCAGATGTGGAGTCGGTTGCAAGCGAATTGGGAACAGATTCCGATCAGTCCGGGTCCGAGGAGAAAGCCAACGGTGATGTTAGGGGGGTCGACAGTCAATCCTCTAAAAAGAACAGTGCGGATTCGAAGACGTCTTCGGCACGGGAAAGGAAACAAGAGCCGAAGTCAGCTGAGCAGGATGAAGAAGAGGCGTGGATGCGAGACGAAGTGTTGCGAAACATTGTGCTGAAGGTTCAGGACAACGAGGACGCTGGTCGCGAGAGTTTTCATGGTCTGGACTCGAAGGAGGAGCAGAGGTTCTTCCAAGGGCTGGAACGCAAATTCGACCGTGAAGGAGAGGCTGTGAAGAACTGGATCCAGGATCGTGTGGAGAATCTGGACTATGGGATAGGTGGCGTGGGAGTGGATGACCCTCCCGAAAGCTTTGTGGCCAGATGGAAGGATGACGACGACCCAGAAAGGGCCAAAAGGTTTGCAAAGTTTCAGGAGGACCGCAAAGGAATTCTCGAGAAGCAAATGGGCATATCAACACCTTCTCAAACGCCGGATCACACTTCTGGTGCACCGACATCGTCTTCTCCAAGCTCTGCTCCAGAGCCTTCTCAATCTACCGGCCGCCGTTCCAGTGCATCGACATCCTCACCGTCTGCTCCAGCGCCTGCTCCTACGAAAGACAGAATGAAGACGGATGAAGCAAAGGAGAGATTGCAGTCGAATGGGAATGCATCGGGTAGCAAGACGGTCGTCACGAGCAGTGGTAGACAAGCCAAGCCTGTTGCACGAGAATGGCAGCACACGAAGAAGTGGGCGCAAGACCTGCAACGGAAGTACGATCTAGAACCGGACTCAGAGAAGCGCGCCTTGATAGACGAGGTGGGGCAGGACCTGGAAAGATGGATCACGGAGGATGAAATCGAGGAGGCCAGTAGGTTATTGTCGCAAGGATTACCAGGGGAGCAAGAGTACGTGCGAATGCACTACGAAAAGACGAAGGAGAAGATCCAGAAGCAGCACGAGATGTTTGGATCCGAAGGAATGCTCAACAAGTACGCGGAGTACAAGGAGCCGAAGAAAGAGCCAGAGCTCTGGTGGTTGGATCTGCCGTTTGTTTTATGCGTTGGGCTCACGACCTCTGCAGAGGATGGTAACAGCAATGCGGGCTTCTATTCTCTGGATATGACTCCAGACTTTGCAGGAATGCTGGAAGGCCCAACAGCGACGTGCAATCATACGGTAGCTTTTCAAGATCAGAAGGATGCGCTCAACTTCTGTGGGTTGCTGCTGTCGGAGCAATACTCGGCAGACGTCATCCCCATTGCTCCCAAGGATCTGTACCAGGACGCGAAGGAGCAGGGATTCAAAGTCACGGTGATCAAGAAAGGGCAGCTAGGACTGTCGCCCGGGCAAGCCTTGGATGATGTGGAGCAGCGTTTGATAGAAATCGGAAGCTCTATTTACTGGGAGGAGCTGGAACGGGCACGCTCCATTGACATCGATGCAGTTCTGGATGAAGGCTTGGGTTACGGGAGACCATCTCGTTAATTGGCGGTTTAGGAAGTTTAGATTATGTTAGGGTGGAGTTGTTCTGCAATCTTTATGATCCACATCAATATTGATGGCGTTTAACAAGGTATCTTCTCCTCGAGCGAAGTGACTAACGTTTGCATATTCTGTGTTTGGAATGGCTGCATATCTTTCATGAAAGGAGCTCCCTCGCACCTTGACCCCATCTGCGAAGGGTGTGTTTCCATTGGTCTTAAGAGCTGTTTTCGCAAAGCAGCTACTAATGGCAGCTGCTAAGAAGCCTGCGAGCTGCATTTTGTGAGCAAATGACCTAGTAAATTTCGCACCCAAGGTGATCTCGGTTGGTGAAGTTGGATGTCTGTGATCATACAATTAATGATGTGACCTCGGGTGGTTTAGTGTGTGCTGGGGATTGTCGTGAAACTAGTGAAATGATCAACTCTTCAATTGATGTCAAACTGAGTCACTCTTTCTGGATAAGCAGGTATCACTATTTGGTAGTGGATACCGTTTGCTCTAGTTTAATCACTTTTAAGCATTCTGGGAGATGTATAGAGTGGCGGATAAATTTTGGGTGCATTGAGACAAATTGTTTACCACTATGCAAGAATTTGTTATGCAATTTCAAAGTTGGGAGTCATAGACTACTTACAGTATGGCACCTTGTAATCAATTCATGGCACATGACGTTCCTCCCACATTCATACAGGTTTGTGCTTGTGCGAAGATGTTCATCCCAATTGAGAAATTTTGGAGCAATTTTGCGGCATTATTGATATGTGTGATTTTGACAAGGTCTTTCGTCGGGACAGAAAATTAGAAACAAGATACTCTTATCTCTCTAATCTTGCACGCTGTGAATGCGGATGGTATTGTTTCTATCCACGACTCCATGATTATGGACTGGAAGTTGGAGCACGCAATCCGACAATTCAGTGAGCTGTGGACTTTGATTCAAATTCCACCATGCTCATTGAATGAGCATTTCATCTCGGTTCCACAGCCCTAGACAAATTTAATTTAGTCTCCTACTCTCTGGGTTAATTTTGATAATAAAATTAGCATTCGTAGACTCCTGTTAGCAATTTCCATTGCGTTTGTGCCTTTTTTTCCTTTCCCTTCTTATTCCAGATGAACAGTGTGGTATGTAGAAATTGTACACCAATAACTGCGGCTAACTTAATCTGCATGATTTCATTTCGACTTCCAGATACGCTACACTTGTGTTGATGCTAAGCAGCACGCTGTAGTTAAAGCCATGGACAATGGTGGGTTCACTGCAACGCAAGCAACTCTGCCGTCTTCGACACCAGAAACCCTAAAACCTAAAACTACTTCTCCAGGGTTCACAAGACTAAAATTCTTCGACAGCAACCTGCCCAAGCACTAACAGTACCACATTCTTCGTAATGTCTTGCTCTTTGTTCAATCGGCCCTGAAGCAATCCTCACTCCCTGATAAGATATTGTCTACTTGTTGTTTTGACAGTTTTGTGCCTACATTGTACCTGTGTATGAAGCTGATGTAATCAGGAAGGGTGCCTTCTAATCATCTCCCTACTAATGCTTGGCAGATGACAACACAAATTTGGTTACCATTCTGATTGCGTCCGGCACTTACGGGAAATCTCTAGTGTAATGAATACTGTGTTTCATTGACTGCGTTTCCTTCGGTGATTGGGTGGAAGTGGCCTTCTTGGCCGCTTCTAGAAGGGTGCTGGAGAGCGTCACCATGCCTTTCACCGCCTACTAAATCTCGTTTGATTTGGTGGATGATCATGACAAGAATTGGAGGAGACGAGCAGCAGGCACGCTTCACTGCAAGCTGAGAAACTCATCTAAACGATATACCTGCAAAAGCAGACCAAGAATGTCGTCCGGATCCATGCGGGTATTTGGGCATGTGTCAGTGAAGTTGGCATTGTTTCAGTCGTCCAACCGAAACCTCAAAACTTACACCTGTTTTGCGCTGTTTCCACTTTAAAATGGCTATCTTGGCAAAATCCAATCATGCCATAATTAACTACTTATGGACTATCCAAAGTCCAAAAGAATTTTTCAAAAACTGTCTGGTTTGCAAAAACGTTTGGAAGGTAATTGCACAACATACTCGCAAAATACTGGTAGATATGTCAAATACGTAATGATTCTCATTTACTTTACAAAAAGCTTCATCTTTTGATTCTTCATTTACTAATCTATGATATGTAAGTTCTGAAGAATCGTTTTAGTCCGTTCCATTATTTGGCAGAATTTCTAAACATTGGCAAGGGTGCCCTGAAAAGAAACCTATACCAGACCTAGAGTTTATAGCTTTGATTGTCACAATTGTAGCATCATTCTGAATCAGGCTAATAGAAGGAAATCGATACTTTTGAACTGACTCTTCTTAAGTGAAACACAAACTACTCAAAAAGCTCCGTTACCACCACCTTTCATCATAGTTGTCACCAGTTCTACAATGCAGTGTTTCTTCCCATCTTATTATGTTTCATGGAATTCTTTATGTTTCAATATGAACATTTCTATTGTGCAGTTCACGATATAAATGAAATCACAGTCTTAACAAAATTATATATGGCAGTCCTGGGAATGTTCGAAAGTGATTGCACCAAAGAATGAGTCACTCCTTTTCATCATCTTTGATTATTAGAATTGCATAATTCTCCTGGTGGTAGCGCAAGAAGGCTTGGGATGCCAATGGAGGTTGTTCTGACGAAGTCCGGCAACCGACCTCAAAACGGAGTGTAGTAGCTGCATGAACTGACGAAGAAGGACGAGTTTGAAAGGTTGCATGGATAAATCCGTTAACTGTTGTTGTTCAAGGCTAGTCAGTGAGACCTGTGGATCTGTGCCCGGCCCCGATTCCTTGATACATGAGCAATCACGGCAATAATAATTTACTTAAGCAGAACCAGGCGTACCTAAAGGACCCGAGGAGATTCTTGAAAGCGGAAGTGGATTAAGCGCAAGTTAACCTCCCCGCAAACCAAATTCTGGCATATGTTTACTTCAAGGGAAAGTTTAACCTTTGTTAACACTGTAAAGCCATGATGGCTTTGGGAGCATGTGTTGTGTTAGGCTGATGAATTCAGTTAGCGGTTCTGATTGTTTTGTTTTATAAAATGACTCCTGTTTTTCTTCTTCATCAAGTTCTCTGGACGCGGGAAAGACTCAAAGCTCTAAACACCATATCAGGTGAATTGGGAAAAACAATACATTCTAGGACTTTTCACTTTTTGTCATTATGTACGCTTTAGCATATTACAAAAAAACAAGCGTGCACCTTCTTGTACAATAGCGAGGTCTCAATGATTGCCTCCAAGAACTTAAGATAATTACAACTTTGAGCTGAACTTAAGATAATTACAACTTTGAGCTGTAGCTATGCAGATATGCCTACATTTACTGTAAGTGGGATTAAGGTGGAGTACAAAATGGTCCCTCTGTTTTTCCCAATTCGCCTAATATGGTGTTTCTTTCATGTTGCCACTTTGGGAAGCATTTTGTGACTGCTAGGTTGACAACATTGCTTTTCTAAAAGGCAGGCCGAGTAAGTTAGTCCTTGTGACTTCTCTGAAAAAGCTCCACAACAACGATTCCAACAGCACTTCTGACACATTCCACGTTTAATCTTTTATCACGAATTCAGCCATCATTCTGTACAAATCATTTTTCACAATGCAAGGAAGTCCACTAGAACAAGCCTGCCGAGCGTTTTCTAGGTAGGCAACACAAGAAATGGAGCTAGTACCCAAAAAAACTAAAAAATCAAATATAGCTATCTCATTGAAAGGGAAAGTCAAATGTGTGTGTTTGGTAAGTTGCAACATCCTGACGATTGTGAAGTAATCGTGAAACTCGATATTCAAGACAAGAAACAGACGGCATTTGAAACAAATCTAAACACCTAAGGCCACCTCATTCACTTAAACATTATGTGGATTTTCCAGTTCATTCCTTGATGTTATGGGACACCGACACATCCGGGTAAACTATGATTTCCATCCATGCAGGGAATTAGGAGAATTTCCCTCTAAACTAATGACGATTTAATATAAGGTAGGAGGCTCTAATTCGGAGCAGGCTCTAAAATGGAGAACCTCCTCAAATGTATTCTTCTTTTACATGTTGCTCTTTTTTTGCATGTTGTTTTTCATATATAGCCCTTCAACAATGTATAGCTCATGTACATTTGAAGAGGTGCTCCATTTTAGAGCCCTATGGCCGTTCCACTTCAAATATTCATAACTAATTTCACAAAGTTTCAAAAAATATGAAACAACTTGGGTTAAATGACAATTCTTCATGTCTTTCAAGGAAAGTTTACTAAAAATCATTTCAAGGAGTTTCACCTACCCAAAATTCAATTTCAGCCCCTTGATGCTCCATTTATGAGCCTCCTACCTTAGCTAACTGACACTCAGGGTATGTGAGTATGTCATCACGGATACTAATTTAATTTAGGAAAATTTTATGGATATATCTGAAGTTAGCCATATTTGTATAGTTACTTGGATACCTTTGGTTTTTCAGAAATTGCACAAATATCCTTGGACCATAATTTTTAGGCATTTGATCTATTGTGCATGTCACTTTTTTCTCCTTTGTGCGCAAGCGACTTTATTTTTGTTCTATTGCACTTCTTGCTTTACCATTGGTCTTGAAGGAAGTAGTGTGCATAACAAAACAAACACATGAAAACTATGGTCCAAGGGTATTTATGCAATTTTTGAAAAACTAGGGGTATCTTTAAAAATATGGCACACTTTAGAGGTATCCATAAAAAAAATCCTTTAATATATTGGCTTTCCAATGGTGGAACAACATGCACCCTCAAATGCACGCAAGGTAAGGTAGGAGGCTCTAATTTGGACCAGGCATTTAGAACCAACCATGTAGGGTCACAAAAATAGTGCACACAAGTTTTGGGTCACATTTTTTTTATGTTCAAAAATTGTATTTATGTATGCACTATTTTAGGAACTTAAGATAGTGACATGAGCCACTGTTGTGTGTGCTTAGTGGTCATAAATGTGTTCAAATTTGTCTTAGGGTAAAATATAGATATGTGTCGTACTAAAATAAATGAAAACTTGTTCTCAATCATGATTTGAGTACTAGAATAATATGGAATGGGTGCTTGCATGCTTTAAGAGCCTTATTGGAACATTCTTGGCTTTATAGTGGTTGCTTCTAGGACTCATGTGCTCCATTTACAAACCACCTTTACATCATGAATGCTACCACCTATGATCAAGAATAGCTACCTACGCACCTTTTGCTTTGATAAATTTTAGGTAATTCACACTCACTCAAAAAATTCAAATTAAATGGCCATAGGAGTGTCTCTTCTTTGACTTTCTACCAAAAATATTTCCATTTTACAAAGTTGCCCTGATTTTTCCATTTTTCCACAGAAACGCACTTTTGCTTAGATGGTCCATTAACAAGCTTCCTACCATAGTGTAGGCAAGCACGGAAAAATGGATAGAATCATCCATGGGTGCTTGTTCATCCATAAAACCAGCTATTACTATTAACTTGATTTTGGCGCATGACTCACCTAAAATTTCTTTGAGAGCAATTTTGCAGTTTCATCCATAATTTCACCCGATTCTTTTAGTTGTTGAGGAAACCAGTGTCAGAATGAGACAAGGTTGTCACTTGTCAGTGGCTAATATTTGCATTAAAAAATTCCTTGAGCGGGCTCTACCTTATATTGGTGTTTCTGTCATAGAGAATTTCATCTCTTACTTTGTTTTTCACCCAATATTTAGGTAATTTAGCCAGTGTAGGACTATGGCGATAACTCCCTGAATGAAAATTTCCCTACACATAACATTCAGTAACCTGAAGAGAGGCTGCATTTCCCTCTCTTTAGGTATCATCCATGAACTTCATCTTGACGAAGAAAAAAAAAAAAAAAAAAAAAAGAATTCTAGCACGTCTAGCCCCCTTGATGTGTGTGCATTGAACTAAGCCTCCCTTTCATAAACTCTAACAAATTCAACCAAGTGTCCCTATAACTAAAGAAGGATGTGAAATATTCCACACCATTCTCTTGGAGGGAAGGCAGCCTTTATTAGTGCTACTGAATGTTACGCATGTCACACTAAGTTGTGGAGCATCAAGGCAGCACCCTGTGCGTACAGCAAGCTTGAGCACATGGTATGATGGCATGCAACCCATAATGAAAACATAAATAAATGTAAACTAGTGCATTCCGAGATGCACTTGTCAAAGAGAAAAGGCAAATGAAGGTGTGAGAAGCCACGTAGGCAATGAGCATTAAGTTTCCAGTCAGTATGTTTCCAGTTGATCAACAGCAGCAATCAGCGGAAATACAGCCAGGGTTGGTGGCCCTTGAGACTATGGAGATGGCATCCAATTAATTAAGGGTGAAGCCCTGCAAATTATTGAAGTTCAGTTGCCTTCTCCCCAAGTGGTGATGCCACTGAGCAATTTCATGGATAGCTAACACTGAGCAATTTCATAGATAGCTAACACTGAGCTTCCAATTGCTCGCCACGTGTACTGATTGTGTCTAAGGTCTTGTGCGTGATCAGCGGCAAATAGGCCTCTCTGTCAATGGGATAAAAAGGAATTGATAAAGGCATACCCAAGGGAGGTAAATTTTAAATATTTACCATTAACAAGTTGAATTTGGAAACTTTGAATTCAGATTTGGATATAGAGACTTTGGTTTAAACCATGAAGAAGGAAATAATTGAACAATGTCCTATAAACAAAACTTAGTTAGGGGGGCAAATTATTATCTATAGCCTTGTTTGTAAAAAAAGTTAAATTTTTCCACTTGACATTGTTCAATTGGGTCCTCCTTCTTGATTCTATACTAAATCAAGTGAAGGTCTCTAAATCCAAATTTGAATTCAAATTTTCCAAAATCAACTTATTGACATATCTAAATTTACCTCCCTCTGTGCATATAACAAACCTTGAATGTGCCTATATCAGTTCCCAAAAATATAATAAAGGGGAAATTACAAATAGGGGCATGAAAACGTAAAATATTACACAGGGGCGCAATTTAAAAATAATTACAAATAGGAGCACAATTTCAAAAAAAATTATAATTTGTAAATTTTTCTGGTTTGGACATTGACTGATTTAGATATGTCACATTTAATGTTAGCTAATTTCCAAAAAACTCAAAGGTCTCTCCAAATCAAGCCTAAATAAAGAAGTTTTAGTAAAGGGGATGGCAGTTTTTGAAGACTTACAAATTTTTTGGAAGTTAGCTAACATTTAATGTGAAGTGTTACATCACTCAATGTCCAAACCAAAAAAAAACACAAAAAAATGAAATTGTGCGGCTACTTGTAATTTTTTTGAAATTGTGCCCCTGTGTGTAATATTTTACATTTTCATGCCCCTATTTATGTTTTTCCCTAAAATAAAAGCAAAATATTTGACAAAATCTTAGTTTTACCTTATTTTGACATTGGTGTAGCTAATTTCATGAATGAACTTGCCCTTTTGGACCATCTAGATGATCGTGATTCAACTTAACCCCTAAAGGACCAAGCAAAGTTTTCACCAGAAACTCTTCAAAATTGTCATTTTTAGAACATCAACCAAATTTGAAAACAATTTTTTTTTATGCATATGTGACCGTAGGATCTTCTAAAAGAATGGTTATAGAAGATGTGGAAAAAATTTCAGAGTTTTCCACCACGTGGATTGGAAGTTAGAATGGTTTAAATATTCAAAAAACATCTTGTGAAAAACCGGGCAGCTACCCTTTAGAAGGTGAAATTCCTAAGGAAAAAAGGCCATGTGGATGGTGCTTCTCTAAATTCCTTATTCCACCTCAGTAAAGTACATGTCAAAAAAGTTTCAAATCATTTGGAGTTGTATAACATTTGGAAAAAAATTAGTAAGTAAAAAGAAGTAGAGAATGATTCAAAACACTAAATTGTTAAGAATATACTTGTGGAAATGAAAAATGCCAATCCCAATGGTCATAACGTTGTCATAAACAATCTCATCCTTTGCTTTTGTTTTCTTTTCAAAATGTTGAAAATTGAGTAAAATAAAGGACTTCAAAGTTTATTTTGGAGTAGAGAATCCATAATTGCCCGCAAACAAAAAATCTTCATAACTTTCATCTCGTTGATACAAATGGAATGATTTGAAGCTTCCTACATTCACAGAAATTTCCTTAACCAATTAAACAAAAAAAAAATTGAAAAAAGGAATTTTCAAAAGTCTGCCCAAGCTGCTTGACAAAAATAAAAAAACAACATATTAGGTTATAACTTTTTACTCATAATTCCAAATATTATGAAATTAAGTACATATGAAAGATAAGCCTTCCCCACATTCTATTAAAATTTCAGCCTAAAATATGAAAAGCTCCAATCACATGTACTTGCCCAAAATTGCTATGTTTCTTTAAAAAAAAAGGGTCTGGTCCTTTAGGGGCTAACAGAAGGTTTCAAAGTTTGGTACATTTTGTAGATACGTTATTCTCTCTAAAACTTGGCTAGTAAAATTAGGGATTCCTTATTTCTCACCCCAGGAGAGGCCTTGCTTGCACTATTTTGCATCTTGGTAGGCGTTTAAAAGAAAATTGTTTTTTTGTAAAAGAAAAGGGGGCAGTTTCCTCTTGCAAAAACGCTTTGAAAAGCTTTGCTTTATCCTTAGATTTGAAATCCCTGATATGAGTTCCTGACTTCCTGAGCTAAAGTATATATAAAAAGTGCACTAAACCCTTACATCAAATAAATAAAACTGTAGACTTGTACTGTTTGGCGTTGTATAATATTTTGTTTTTTATTTTTTCTATAGGTGTATTGTGTGTCTATTTTTATTTTTTAAGAATTCATGTGATGCGTAGGTCGGTATAAAACTGGACAATTTCATCCAACTTTCCAAGTGGATACTTGGATTTAATTTTAATTTTCAAATTGCTTTACCATCTTAGAAAAATGTATGATATCATTGATATGATTATTTTGAACACAAAAAATTTCTAAAAAATTCGAGTGCTGGCTTCTTCTTCTTTTTTTAAATTTACACTTATTATTCTTGTAATATGCAATACAAATTATGCAATTATATTATCACTTAAATCTTAAATAAAAATCTCAAAAGCCTTTTAATGGCCTGACGTTAATTGCATGTCAAACAAAATCAAAGTTTTATTAGTTGATTTTCCAGTTAATTTAAACGAACATACAATTAAATTAGATCAGAAAAAAAAAAACAATACAAGACACTTCAAGTGTCTAATTAGTTAACAGTATTAGCCAAATAGCCATACATTCTGATATATCGATTCCTTCTAGATGTAGGTTCTTCCATTTGAATATAGTGTTTTTAATGAGCTTTTTCTTTAACCCCTAAAGGACCAGATTTTTTTTTTTTTTTGAGAAACATAGCAATTTTGGGCAAGTACATGTGATTGGAGCTTTTCATATTTTAGGCTGAAATTTTAATAGAATGTGGGGAAGGCTTATCTTTCATATGTACTTAATTTCATAATATTTGGAATTATGAGTAAAAAGTTATAACCTAATATGTTGTTTTTTTATTTTTGTCAAGCAGCTTGGGCAGATTTTTGAAAATTCCTTTTTTCAAATTTTTTTGTTTAATTGGTTAAGGAAATTTCTGTGAATGTAGGAAGCTTCAAATCATTCCATTTGTATCAACGAGATGAAAGTTATGAAGATTTTTTGTTTGCGGGCAGTTATGGATTCTCTACTCCAAAATAAACTTTGAAGTCCTTTATTTTACTCAATTTTCAACATTTTGAAAAGAAAACAAAAGCAAAGGATGAGATTGTTTATGACAACGTTATGACCATTGGGATTGGCATTTTTCATTTCCACAAGTATATTCTTAACAATTTAGTGTTTTGAATCATTCTCTACTTCTTTTTACTTACTAATTTTTTTCCAAATGTTATACAACTCCAAATGATTTGAAACTTTTTTGACATGTACTTTACTGAGGTGGAATAAGGAATTTAGAGAAGCACCATCCACATGGCCTTTTTTCCTTAGGAATTTCACCTTCTAAAGGGTAGCTGCCCGGTTTTTCACAAGATGTTTTTTGAATATTTAAACCATTCTAACTTCCAATCCACGTGGTGGAAAACTCTGAAATTTTTTCCACATCTTCTATAACCATTCTTTTAGAAGATCCTACGGTCACATATGCATAAAAAAAAATTGTTTTCAAATTTGGTTGATGTTCTAAAAATGACAATTTTGAAGAGTTTCTGGTGAAAACTTTGCTTGGTCCTTTTGGGGTTATATGGTGATCAGTTGATGAAAAAAAGGAAATAGCATTCATGATCTTTCTTTGTGCATACATGTATTGATCATCAAGCAAATGTAATGATAAATGTTTAGAATTTTTTAATTGTAAACTAAATCCCATACCTAATACTAATGCACTTTATATTTTACTTGAGCTAAAAGGCAAAAAAACTCTTTTATGTAATCAACTTTAGATTCAAACAAGAAGTACACATCTTTAGAGCCATGTAACACTAAGTAACACACAATTGTTTATCTTCATAGAGGAGTTAACAACAGAGATTTTTGCTTGTATAAAATTACTGCTAGAGCATCCATTTCCAAATCAACATAGAGGTTTGCCATCTATCACTGGTCAAACTAATTAAAGTTAGGCGCTTTTTGGAGCTTGCAACCAAGGTTGGTTTGCTTGTCTAGGGCTCTACCCCCACCCTCTTACACAAATGCACATGTGCATATATCTTTACTTTTATTCTTGCACAAATAGTGCTGCAAGATTGGGCCTTGAAGACAAAAATATGATCACATCAAGAAAACATCAAGGGATTCCATTGAGAGTCCCAAAATTTAAATGCACAAACAAATTTCTCAACTTGAAAAATTGACGTGTGGGCCTTGAAAGTTTCAAAAGCAAGTGATTTTCAAGTCTTGGCTAGGAGGTGGAGGAGAGGAGACAATTGAAAGCCATCCACACTAGGAACCAACGAGGTCCTCCCTTTTGCGCATAGGTGACAATGCTTGTTATTATTGAATTCCTTTCTTAACACTATCAGAACGAGGTCCTCCCTTTTGCGCATAGGTGACAATGCTTGTATTTATTAAATTCCTTTCTTAACACTATCACTATACAACATTGATAGTGATTTGCAAATTCAAACAATACAAGTCACTATTTGTGACAAGTTTGAAGTGTATTATGATTTATTTTTCATTGGGTGTTGTTTAATTACAAATTTTTTTTGTAGCTCTAAACTAACTACATCATGGTCTCTAAGTCCAAATCTGAATTCAAAATTCTCAAATTCACCTTTTATATAGTAGAAATCTATAATTTACCCCTGGGGGTGTGCAAATATCAATCCCCTGTGTGCACATATTAATTTCCTTTATTAATCATCAATTTTATCTTGAATCTATCCACATCAACAATGAAAAAAGTGATATGAACAACCCAAATTCATTTTCTACATGGTGCAATTTAACGTCCCTCAAGGAAAAACCATCAAATTATAATGTGTGTGTTTTTTCACAAATAGTACTTTTGTTTTGAAGTTATTTGCTTCTTCTTTTTCCACACGTGGTTTACTGTATATTCATTTGTGTTTCAACATTGGACATATATATAGGAAAATAAATGCTCAAATCGAGTCAGAAAAGGGTCCCACAAATAAAAAATTTGCATCACAACTTAACGAGTGCTACAATGAAACATTGTATGAAATCCAATCCACAAAAAAGGCCGTAAGATAGGAACACCCATAAGCATCAGTGTCCCCATAACCGTCATCTTTAAAATTTTGGAAAATTTGTGGAAGTGAATAGATGTAGTGACAAGAATGTACAATATGTGAACATGAAATCTTAAAAGTGGTTATGGGTATAACGGCAGTTTGCTCTTTAAAAATTCACAACTTATTCTCACAATATCCAAATGATACATTTGGAAGTGCAAACTCATTTTTTTTTCTGTTTTTAATAGGATCCTATAATTTGCTAGTTGTTTATTAATAGTCATCATGATCAAAACCCTTAATTTGACATTTATGGGTGCTCCTACCTTAAATCCCTAAAGGATTGAACTCTTTTTTCTGCAAAAGTTACTAAAAACTGCCACTTATAGGGCAATGAGTAGAAAGGTAGAAAAAATGTTTTTTCCAAAAATCCAACCATAGGATCTTGCACTAGGTTACAAGAGGTATTTGATGGAACAAAATCAGCTCATTTCAGATGGAGAGGAGTTAGATATTGACATTTGAAGTGAAAAAAAAAAAAAAAAAAAAAAAAAAAAATCCTTCTTGCCCAAAATTTTTAGAAGCCATTAATGGCTCCTATATCAAAATAAATTCTCTACTCAAAGTTGAGGTTTATTTTTTCCATGTAAAAGACCAAGTTACATATATGTAAATCTAAAGAACCAATTTTAGATTTTTTTTTTAAATACAATTTTTAAAAAAGTTTTTGGACTCTTGCCCTTGCCTATTTTCCAAAAATTCATGCATAACTTCTTCAATAAATTTTGGAGTGAAGAAAAAAATAAATGCCCACATAGATCTTTGAATTCCCCACCTATAACAAAAGTTTCAAAAAATCACACAAGGTAGTTTAGCCCTTGGTTTAGCCATAGGTACATGCCTGAAATTTCATTTGTCCCCCAAGGGGACAACAGTCCTTTAGGGGTTCAGGTATTGTGTTCTAATTGCGACCCTCTCATGTAAAGCGTCCCAGAGGTAACTCAAGAATGAATATGAAGTGGTTCTTGAATGAACCTCTTTAAGTCATAAGAGAAAGGTATATTTTATTGTAAGAGCCTATCATACTCTTTGGGTTCTCCTCAACTTTTTACAAGTTACATGGGAATGGCTTTTGAGAGACCTAAAGTCACAAATAAGTGTCTACTACAAAAAAATCTGAAAATTCATCAACAATTCAATATTGCTTCAAAAATTATAAAAAAAATTGTGTAACATTTGACATCCATTTCTCTTTGTTTGAAAATTGGACAAAAAATCTTCATGTCTTAGAAAGCCTATGGAAAGGTAGACCAGCCCTTAAAGTGACTGTTTTAGAGCATATTACCTTACTATGAACACACCCTCAAGGCTCAAACCATGTGGGCCACAAGCCACCCCACGTGGCGTGGCCCCTCATGCATTCATGCTAATTGACAAAAGCAAGCAATTCAACGTCGTGTGAAATGCAAGAAAAGTATGCAATTCGTGAAATACAAGCATCATAAAACCTCAGGTAGTTGAACAGTGTGTTATTGTTCCCACCTTACATGATGACCTCAACATGGTTACCATTAATATCCAAGGACCGCGGTAGTTAGTAGGACTCCCCATAACTGACCCTTTCTGCACAACAGTCCTTGGACCCCTACTACTCCGAAGGACCATGGATTTATGCATGATTGTTAGAGGAATGAAAAACTCTCATATTTCTGCACGTACATTCAGTTTACGAACTGCGGTACACTTTTGCTTTCTGCAAATTCTTTTGCTTCAAATATTTTTCTGACTTTGAGTCGGTTACAGTTCCTCAACAAATTAGAGCATCCCCAACGCAGCCTGGTACATGGCCCCTGTTGTAGTGCAGGTTCATCTCATTTTCATTTTCAAGGGATCCAATTAGTGTTTGGGGAGTTTTATTTATTTATATATATATAAATAAAAATAAAGATTCTAAAGCTAGTCTTATTGAAAAATGGAGGAGGTTATTTGTTTGGTGGTTTCAAGTTTCAATCAAATTTTTTTTACAATTTCAACTAGCTCACAATATATTAAATGCCGGTTCTCCTCTAAGATTTGATCCAATCACTTAGCAAATGTGCATTGGACTAATCAAGATTTATCTTATTTTGAATTTTGAAGGATTTAATATTGTGACGTGTAATTAACCCCTAAAGGATTGTTGTCCTTTCAAGGACAAATGGGATTTTGGGCAAATACCTATGGCCTCAATTTTTGTCATAATTTTTTGAAACTTTTTTGAAGATAGAAAAACACATTAGCTTTTGGGGAATATAGTTTTTATTCCGATCTATGCTTATGAGCAAAAGTTATGCCTAGATAAACAAAAATTTATGGAGATTGGGCAACAATTGCTTTACAAAAACTTGAATATTTTTTTCAAATATTTTTTCTCTCATAGTTTATAGTTCTGTCTACATTTGAAGCTTTGATTCATTCCATTTGGGCTAATTATGAGAAAGTTATGCACAATCTTGTTTTTTGGGCAATTCAAGCATCTTTTTGAAAAATAACTTGCAAACATCATTTTTGAATGCAAAGTTAACATTTTTTCAAAAAAAATTGTTGAAAAGGGTGAAGTTTGCTTTCTAGAACAGTCTCACTAGTGGGATTATTGTGTTTCAATTCCATTGCAAGGTTATTAACAATTTAAAATTTTATTTAACCTTACACCTTCTTCTATCTATTGTTTTTTTAAAGAATCAAAACTAGGGTTTTCTTTTTTGGCGACAAAGTGCTACGTTGTCTCCTCCACATTGGATCAAATCTAGAGGGAAGGAAGTATAGTGGGCTAAAACTGCAGCTTGTCCTAAGAAAAAATAAAAATAATAAAAAAATAAAAAATGAACCTTGAAAAAAACTAAGTGTTTTTTGTTTTAAAAATTCTCCAAAGATTCTCAACTCAATTTCCACCATTGAAAAATTAAACCTCTAAACTTTGTGGTGCAAAAATTTGAAGTTAAAAAGTCCAAAGTCAAATAATCTAACCATGCAAGGTGTAATTTTTTTTGTTTTTTACACTTTAAACACAAATATCTTGCAATTTTTGTAGACAAAGTTTTTGAATTTTTTTTGCACATTCTTATACTAGTCTAGTACAAGATCTTGCGGTTAGATATGGAGAAAGGCCAGTTTTCAAACTTTTTTACTCTTTGCTATAGAAATGGTAGTTTTGAGTGTCATTTGACAAAATAAAGACCGCAATCCTTTAGAGGTTAAGTACAATAATTCACATAGACTTAACCCCTAAATCCCTAGGCCTTTATTTTGTCAAAAAACACTCAAAATTGCCATTTATATTGCAAAGAGTAAAAAAATTTGAAAACTGGTCTTTCTCCATATCTAACCGCAGGATCTTCTACTAGACTAGTATAAGAATGTGGAAACAAAATTCAAAAACGTTGACTGCATAGACTGCAAAATATTTGCATTTAAAGTGTAAATTTTTTTTTACACCTTGCATGGCTAGATTATTTGACTTTGGACTTTTTTAACTTCAAATTTTTGCACCACGGAGTTTTGGGGTTTATTTTTCAATGGTGGAGAATTGAGTCAAGAATCTTTGGAAAAAAACTAAAACAAAAATACTTAATTTTCATTCCTAAAAAAAACATTAGGTAGAAGAAGGTATGAGATTGAACAAAAAACTAAATTGTTAGTAACCCTGCAATGGAATTGAAATGCAATAATCCCAATGGTGAGATTGTTCTAGAAAGCAAATGTCATCCTTTCTAACAATTTTAAAAAAAATGCTAAACTTGCATTTAAAAATGAAGTTTATAAGTTATTTTTTCAAGAAGATGCTTGAGGTGCCCAAAAAACAAGATTGTCCATAACTTTCTTATAACTAGTCCAAATGGAATGAATCAAAACTTCAGATGTCAAAAAAACTATAACCTATGAGAAGAAAAAAAATTGTAAAATTTTTTTTTGCCTGATCTCCATAAATTTTTGCTTATCTAGGCATAACTTTTTCTCCTAGGCATAAATTGGAATATAAGTTATATTCCCCAAAATCTAATGTGTTTTTCTATCTTCATAAAAAGTTCCAAAAAATCAAGACAAAAATTGAGACCATAGGTACCTGCCCAAAATTCCATTTGTCCGTCGTGGGGACACTCAAGAATTTAGGGGTTAATCTTGGAAAATAGTTTGAAGGGCTAGCTATATTTACAAAGTATGAATTTTTGGCTTTAGCAACTCGTGCAAAAGGATCGCTTTTCATCCATTTTTGTGCGTGTTACATGCTGCATTGGGGAGGCTCTCAAGTAATAACATCTGCCCCCTGGCCTGCAAAATTTCAAAGCCTTGTGATGTATGGCCAAACCATGATGATGTAAGCTTACAAGCATATTCTGTCATTCTTTCAGGACTCTTGAGCTACCTGAAATGGCAGCAGGGTTATGTTTTAGAGGTTTCTTAACCCTTTAAGGACCACACTCATTTTCAGAAAACCCACTAAAACCAAGGATGACAAACGTATATCTGCAGTTGCAGTTGAATTAGATATGGACCCAATTTGAACAATCCAATCATACAAATGGGGAGAACATCTTGTTTGTTGTTACGTACCAAAATTTCAGCTAAATCTATCGTTGGAGATAAAATATTATAATGATTGAGTGAGCCATATGAGGAGAATCTTTAGTTTTTCATGCTTGTGTGGTTTTGGATGTTAACACTTCATGCAAGCTTCGATTGAAAAGAGCCTTACATTTCTAGAAAGCCAAGGTTCCCACCTTCCCAATAAGACTAGTTTCACATGAAATAAATAAAAATAACAATCACAAAATGTAGCTAAGTGGACAAAGTGGGTCAAAAATCCCACTTTCTTGACTACCCTTAAAAATGTTCTAGAGGAAATTTGATAATTGTTATGGAAAATCTGACTAGTGAAAACAATCAAGAATTGACCTTAATTGTAGAATGTTAAATTTATAAAATGAAATGACAACACCATTTTAGTAGATCTTTAAACACTAAAATTATACTACTACTATATAGGAAAACAATACAAGCATATTCCTTAAGCAATTTCATTTTTTTAAAGATTGTGCAATTGAAGTTTAACATTCTTCTTGCATACTTGATGTATTGTGTTGTTGCTTTGATCCATCTTTGACAAAAAAATGGATACATATTTTGAGGCCATGTTGTATAAACACCATTACTTGTCAACTCATGTACCTAATTCCATTGTTGTTTTTTTAGATGGATGCAAAATTCTTGTGATCACAAGCGTACTTCAAGACTAATTTCCAAATTGTTGAGTGATTTTGATATATAGGCCAAAAACTACCCCCAACAACCAAAATATGGTTGCGTGGTCCTTAACCCCTAAGCGCCCCAACACCCCATATATGGCCTCCTACTATTTTCAATCCCTATTTTGAGGGACTAGATCTAACTTTTTGGTGTTACTTTACACTACAATTATGAAAGCATTCAAGTTGTCCATGTCAATGGAGTAATGGCAAGGAAAGCCAAATGTTGCACAAGTGCTACAAGAGATTTGATTGGGTGAAAACATCATATGGGGAGTGGTGGCACCATACAAGGCGTGCTAGCAAGTAGCGTTTTACAGGCTGCAACTGGTCAATATCCCTTGCAAGCTTCCTTGTGTAAGCTTTGTGGTAGTGGGAAGGTTGTTGGCAAGGGTTCAAGCATGTTCTAGACCCGTATTATGGCAATAGTCACCAACTATGCTGGTCATTGTTTTCCGTGCAATAGCCATTTGAAGCCCTAAAACTTGACATAAAAGGAAGTGCAAGTTTCAAGAATTTACAAGTGTGTGCATTCACATCTAATCTTGTTGCTCACAAAATTTAAGATGAATAAGAGGCTCATAGAATTTTGTAAAAATCATCAAATAGCAACTACCTACCAAAAAATGAGATTTTGTCATCACATGTTGTTTGATCAAATGTTATAATCTCCCATCTCCCACGGTCAGTTGTTCCCAAAATTTACAAACCATTTTCTAAGTGGGTGCTCCACTACTTTCAATAGTCACTTTTTGTAAATCATCCAATAAATGAAAATACAATGCATCAAAGTGGTCGGTCTCCAAAAACCCTGATTTTCGTGAAAACGGCCTAGGCGCTCAGGGGTTAAAGGGTTAATCAACTGCTCAGTACCCACATGTACTGAAAGAGTTTGACCACCTTTTTCCCCAGATTTTAACACGTCCAACTATAGTAGGACAATTTATCCTGAAAGGAGGTGTAAAGTGAAAATCGTAAATAGTAATTTCTGTGTCAGCATAGTACTTTCTTCACTATCAGAAGATGAGCTTTCACAGTTGTTCTAATTGTTCATAAGTTTGGAAAGAGTTTGTGCTTAATCCCTAAAATTCTTTTGTGTTCAGAGGTCCAAAACTGCTTCAAAATGCTAGTCCCCAAATCAGGGTCAAAGTTTTCATTGAAACTTATTTTTTAACAAATTTAATTGTAGGATCTTTTGGTTGACTTGCACAAGTACATTGTCCCAAAATTTCAAAATGAATATCCCCACCAATTGCAAGATCAATGTGCCTAAATTTCAAAATGTAGGGTTTTTAGTTCTTTTAAAGGTGAAGTTTTGATTTTCAAACTTTTTAGAAAAAAGCACATATGTTGTATTTCTTGTGCAATTTTTGTAATATTTCGGAAAATGGGTTGAAAGCATATATAAAAAAATTTAACCAAAAAAAAGTTCGGATTCATTTTTACAAAAATTGCAAAGTGAAAGGTGTTGATGAATGAAAGATATAACTAATATGCTAATAAGTTTTGGAAGAATTTGAAAATTGTTAATCCCAATGGTGAGAATGCTCTAACTAACAATTAGTAACTTTGTTTTTCATTTTCATTTGTAATTGTTCAAAATTGAGAGTAAAAGGTAACTTAATATGTTTTTTCTACCCTCTTCCTACCTTCATTGCCTGCAAAAGAAAACTCCTTTCAACTCTTATCTCATTATTTGGAATTGAGTGATTCAATTCTTTTTGAGTAGGTATCAATCTATACAATTCTATTAAAAAAATTTAAAAAAATTTAGAATATGTTTTTTGCTGCCCGATTTGACATTGAAATTGAAAAAACCTTCTATATTTTACAATACGTATCCAAATGACATAAAGTAAAACTTCACATGTAGATTATAATGAGTAACATCCATCCTAAAAGTTTCATGAAAATTTTCCAAATTATGGAGTCAATAGAACCTCCCCAAGTTCTCATAAGCCCAAAGTGGGCTCCTTGGTCCTTTACGAGTTAAATTTGTGTATTACGATAATCATAAATTATTAAGGGTATTTGGGTGCAATTTAGAAATATGGGTGTTTAAAATTTGTATTAAAAAAAGGTGCTTTATCCTCAAACATGAAAAAAGTTGCTTGTGAAGTAAAGTATTTTAGTTAGAAGCTCCTTCAACTTCAGACAATTATGTGACAAGCGCCTTGCCTGCATGATTTTGGCGTATCTTCTCCAATTTACCCACTTGGCTACTTGTGGGAATTTCAATGTTTAGCAATCAAAATATGTTTGCTTCTCACTTTTTTTGATAAGAGGGTCTTTTGCCTTCGCTAATCGAAAGTTTGATATGATATTACAATTATGGTAATTCACAAGATTCTTCAGCAAGGGTGGAAAAATCAATCGCACTTCAAGAACGTAGTCCAACATGTCAAGTTTTAGAGCCAATAAAAATAAGCCATAAATTTGGATTAGAGGCTGGCTTGAGTATCCAAGACAAAAGGGTTCTTCATTCTATAATATTAACTTGGGAGGCATCTGAATTGTTGTATGATTTTATACTATGATTTAAAAGATCGTATTCAAAAATTTGTCATTGATAACATTGTTTTCATTGCAGATTATGAAGTTAATTCAAAAGCTGTATTACAGTTAATGTGAGGGCAAACAATTACTGATTGACAACATTATCAACATTGTTTTTCTTCAACATTTATCCCAGTTGGACAAGTCTTGATACCAATATTGCAGTAACAAATGTCATGAAAGTTGAAAACCGAATTTTAGTACAAATTTGCACTTCCATTCAATTTATAAAGTCTTGGATTAACCCCTGAGCGCCCAATCAACATTATACTGTCGATGGGCCCACAAACTTTATCTCATTTTTTCTCTCAATTGGTAAGGTGAAAATAGTCATGGTTGGTCTCCATTAGCAAAAAAGGTAGTCCATTTTCAAATCTTGCGACCACTTTTTCTGAATGTAATTTTCCAAGCTGTGGTGGTCATTAAATCCCCCATTTTCTCCTAAATCCTAAAATAACTGTGGGCGCTCAAGGTTTAACCCTTAAAGGACCATGGCCTTTATTTTGTCAAAAGACACTCAAAACTGCCACATCTATGGCAAAGAGTAAAAAAGTTTGAAAATCAGGCATTTTGGATATTTGACCGTAGGATCTTGTGCTAGACTACTATAGGAATGTGTCATACAAAACTCAAAAACTTTGACTGCACAAATTGGAAGATGAAAGCATTTAAAGTGTAGAAAAACAACTTTTTTTGCACCTTCTTTGACTAGATTTTTTAACTTTGAACATTCTTAACTTAAAATTTTTGCACCAGAGAGTTTGGAATTCTATTTTTGCATGGTGGGAAGTTGAGTTGGGAATCTAGGGAAAAAAATTTAAAAGAAATACTTAATTTTTGTTCTTTAAAAAAACATTGGGTAGAAGAAGGTATGAGATTGAACAAAAACTTAAATTGCTAATAACCTTGTAACAGAATTGAAACGCAATAATCCCAATGGTGAGGTTGTTCTAGAAAGCAAACTTCACCCTCTCCAACAGTTTTTTTTGAAAAAATGTTAAACCTGCATTCAAAAATGAAGCTTATAAATTATTTTTTCAAGAAGATGCTTGAGTTGCCCAAAAAACAAGATTGTCCATAACTTTCTTATAACTAGTCCAAATGGAATGAATCAAAGCTTCAAATGTAGAAAAAGATATAATCTATAAGGAGAAAAAATTCCAGTTTTTATAAGAATTTTTTGCTGCCCCTAGTCCCCAAATTTGTGCTTATTTGGGCATAACTTTTGCTCCCTTGCATCAATTGGAATAAAAATATATTTCCCAAAAGCTATTGTGTTTTTCAATCTTCAAAAAAGTTTCAAAAAATTAGGACAAAAATTGAGGCTGTAGGTACCTATCCAAAATCCCATTTGTCCCCCATAGGGACAATGGTCCTTTAGGGGTTAAACAAATAGTAGATTGTTAAATGGAATGATTGTATTGTTGATTTGTATGTTTATTATAGTTGTCAAAGGACTACATCCTTTATTGCGTACTAATACTACATTAATATTTGCTTATAGCAAATTTTGATAGTTTATTACCTTTGTTAGGAATGAACTCTCTCACTGTCCTATTTGACATGTCTGAATTGACTAAATGTGTCCAAAATGACAAAAAAACAATCAAATTGGACAATTTCTGTAGATTTAGCCATGTTAATTTGGACATGTTCTTGTCATTTAGGATAGTTTCTCTTGTAGTGACTGAGAATTTTATTCCAATCTCAATATGTGCTTCCATTTGTTACTAATGGAAAAAATTGATCAAGAAATCTACTTATACAAGATATTAGAGCAACAAGCAGTTTAAAAGTTGTAAAAAGCCACTAAAAAGAAGAGTTTATAGGTTCAACCATGTTTACATGTATTTCTAGCAATCTCAATTTACATTTTATTGTAGGTTTTTTGAATCCAATTTCATGACATTCATCATGGTGATGATTGAACTTTTGTTGATGCTTAGAAGTAGGTCTTTGCCTTACGAAAAGCATTTGAAGTATTTCAGGAAGATGGTATGTAGTATCGTGAAAAACAATTGACCTTTGACAGAGGTATGTCTCTTCCTTTGTTTTAGATTTTAATTAGGTGATGTGAGTGCGTATGTACGTGCAATACTCTAAAATAATATTGTTCTATGAGTGCTTGTGAAAACACTATATGATTTTGATACCACACATTGCACCTTACAAATATTTTAGCATATTTGTTGGGATCATGATACAGGTAGTTTAAAATATAAAATATAAAAAATAATGATACATGTATAATCATCTTTTTTTAGTTTAAAAATTTTAGTATTTATTTATGCTATTTTACTTTGTTTAACTTTTTAACTTTATCGGTCAATAACGTTTTTGAGTATCCTAAGTATACTTACTAAATATAACCAATTTTTGTACATTATAGTATTATGTTTAAGCCTATGTTGTTGGTGACCTTTGGGTGATTGCAAGAAACACTTCTCCTATTTTTTGTCCCCTTCACCTCCTGCAAGTGTTTTTTGGTTTGTAACTTTTGCGCAACAAGTTCTTTTGAGTTGAAATTTCAGAAGAAGGTACATGTCATAATTACAAACCTTCCATAATTTTTGCGGTTTTTTTAATTACCATTTTTGAACAGCCTCCAAATAGGTGTCTACCTTGGCCATTTTGGGGGTTTTTAGTACTATTTTGGGTCCAAAAAAGCATTTCTAGGGCTATAAATCAAGGATGTTGTTTATGGAGCATGCTTACATGCATTTGTAAAAGGGTTTTGCAAAATCATAAATTCCATGGCATCTACATTGTCTCAAAGTGGGCATCCTATCTCCCTTCATTGGCAAAATACAAAGAAATTCCTCTGCAAAGCAATTGTACCATGTGAATGTGTTTAATGGGTTCTCAAATTTCCATTTTTTATTTTATTTTTTTGAATTATTTTACTATTTTCTAAAAAGCAAGAAAGAAATTGGGTTTTTGTTGGTGATTTTGTTTTGTGCATAACTTTTAGAATAAAAAATTTCTAGGTATGAATTTAGTGAGTATGCTATTTTAAGTGCTTTATAAAATTTCCATATATATATATATATATATATATATATATATATATATATATATATACATATATTTTAAATTATTTCAAAAGCTCATAGTACTACATAGTACTACCAGTTTTAAGGGTGTTTGAGACAAAATTGTGAAGTGTTTCTTGCAACTACCCCTTGCCTATCTAGTAGTTGGTTGAAATACAAACTTTCCTTTAATAATCCATTCTTAGACAATAAATGACAATTTTCTACATACATTTTGAACAAATTCATTTTTTGCAAATTTTGTCAAAATAATAACTCAAAACTTTGCTACGTGGAATTTTTACTATTTGATCATCTTAACTTGATTGTATAGTTTTGGGCATTGTTTAAGCTTGTGCTTTTGTAGTGTTTTTAATGCACTAAATTGGCCCCTTTCTAATATTTCTCAACCTTCCTTGTTATGTGACTCATGGATATGTAGTAGTTTCCTTATCATCTTCATGTACCAATGAAAACGGATTAACAATGATTATCTTGATTCTCAAAGAATAGAGATAATACACAAGACTTGTAACTTTTCTCTATCCCCAAAAGACGTTAGAATAATCCTTGTATTCAAGGAACTAACTACAAACTTTGAAAAAAAAACCAAAAACTTACTTGTGCTTTTCTGCAAGCTCCCTTAGAGAAATTGTTCTTATATAGTTGTAAATGGTTAATTCATTTACATGTTACTTTGCTTGCATCTTTTGCTCATAAGATTCTTCCTTTACCATTATTTTCCTTGCTCCAAGATATAATGTAACACAAAAATATAGGTATATCATTTAGCTCATCTGTTAAAAAGTTAAAACTAAAATGAAGAGAAAAACGGTTTGCTATGCATGTGGAACTATATGAAAGATTTCAAGCCAAAGTACCATGGAACTAAAGAAGTTGTGAGACCAAATGGCAAAGTCACTAATGGTTGAAAATGAACCTAGCATATTCTAGGATGTTTTGAAATATATTAAAAATCAAAAATTGATAGTTCAAAAGGTAGAAAAATGTATTTCAATACGTTTTTTAGTACCCATTTTATAAATGGATGAAATTTTATATTGCTACATCAAGATATATGACTTTATAAACTCCAATAGCAATCATAGAAAGACTTTGACAATTAATCATTTATAGATTTACATTTGTATCCTTGCTAGTTTATATTGTTATAGAAGGATGTTGATAACCATCAACTACATACTTGTTGTAAACCAATGAATTAACACAATGAATATAGACAAGATAGTAGATAGAGATGTTTACAAGCCAAATGTTATTAAATTGATACATAAATTCTTTGCATGTTAAAGGAATGCCTAGAGTCAACAATGAGAAATGCACGTTTATGACTTGCATGTAACTCTTAGCTTTATAGACCAAATGATAGATCTCAAAATTGTTTTTTCTTCTAAAAGGTAATATTCACAATTTTGAGTAAGATTTGTAAAAATTGTTTTAAGATGTGATAGTTTCAAAGTGAAAATTTCTAGCAACTTTGTTTTAGTATATCTTTTGACTTCATATTCTCAAAGTCATTTTAAAACTAAAATGAATTACTTGTTTAAAATTGACTCACAATATATATGGAGTTTTAATAAAATTAATGGATAGATACTTTTGTTTGATAGGAGTAGCTTCCAAGACCCTCATTTACTTAGAAGTTCCTAATTGAGTGAAGACAATAAATCAGTTAATATTAACCAAAGACAAAACCCTAGGTCACTCAAAACCTTTGGTTGTATTGCCCTAGCAAATGATTGTATTGAAAATATGTTTCGAATCATGTTTTTTTTTTTATAACTATTTCAAATATGTAAGTGTATTTGTGTATATGTGCTTAGACACATGTATATTTTACATTGATAGTTTCTTTATTTTGAATGCAATAGTGTACCTCTGATTCAACAATCCCATTGATTGGAGGTTTCGTCAACACAAATTATTGCTTTAAGTAAGACCATATAAAAAGTTTAAATGGTTTAAACTTTTGACAAATTAATTTTTTTATACTCTCAGTTCTTCAAATATTTCCTTCTTTACATTTAGTTTTATGTTCCATTTCACCTTTTCTAATGTCTGATTGATGCTAAATTCAAATGATCCTCAACAAAATGCACCAATTATATATGATAAAGTTCGATTGAAGAGTAGCTGTTTCTAAGATAGGAGGCTCAAATTCTATTAGGATATTTAGAATTGCTCATGTAGAGTTGTCAAAAATAGTGCAGAGAGCTTCTTAGGTGGGTCACACTTTCTGTGTTCAAAAATTGTCTTTGAGCATGTATGGTTTTAGAGATTTAATCCCTAAAGGACCGAGTTGTAATTTCACCAAAAACTCTCCAAAACTGCCATTTTTGGAGTATTAAGCAAATTTGAAAAAAAAAACATTTTATGTGTATGTAACCACAAGATCTTGTAGTAGAATCGTTTCCAAAAATGTGGAAAAAATTTCAGAATTTTCCACCTTGTGGATTGGAAGATAGAATGGTTTGAGTATCCAGTAATTTTTTTTGGGTCCTTTGAAAAACTAGGCAACTACCCAAAAGGCCATGTGGGTGGTGCTTCTCTAAATTTCTTATTGCACCTCAGTAGGTTACATGTCAAAAAAGTGTCAAATCATTTGGATTGTAAAACACATGGAAATAAAATAGTAACTAAATAGAAGTAGAAAATGGTTCAAAACACTAGATTGTTAAGGGAAATTAATTACAAAAATGAAATATGCCAATCCTCACGGCTGGAATGTTGCCAAAAACAATTTACATCCATTGGCCTTATTTTTTTTCCATAATATTGAGATTTGAGTAAACTAAAGGACTTCAAAGTTTATTTAGAGTAGAGATTTCATAATTGCTTGCAAATGAAATTGCTCATAACTTTCATCTCATAGATCAAAATGTAACAATTCAAAGCTTTCCATATATATAGAAATCTCTTGAACCTATTTCTAATTTTTGTTTCTTCTTTGACTTTCTACAACTCATCAATTTTTTCATAGGTGTCTTCTTTCCCTTAGATGGTCGGTTCATGAGCCTCCCAAGGTCCGGGAAGAACCAATCGGTAGTTCAATGCTAGCCGATTGAAATGAGAAAAAACTGTTTGCAATTTATAAACTTCGGCTAAAAACCGGTCAAAAAGTTTTTAAAACTTTATTTGCAGTATAAAATAGAGAAAATAACTGAAAGAGCTCTTGATAAACCGATTCAATGGAGGAATTGAAGGAAATCTACCAAAAAATCTGAAACATTTCCCGGACCCTGGAGCCTCCTACCTTACTGGTATTGAGAACCTTCTTCACCATTGTTTGTACTCATGTAAACTTTTCTAATTGTACCTTTTTTATATTTATGTAAGTGGATTTTATTTCGAAAGCCCACACAACCACAATAAATGGCAACAAATGGGGCAAGTGAAATTTTAAGTACGCACGTGTAAAATGGCTTTTCTTTTTGCACTTGATACACCTCCAGCATGATTTTCAAGCTTTGCAACAAAACCAATTTGCAAAGACTTGACCACTGAGGTTAGGACAGAATGATGAACCCGTACAGTACTTATGGGTACAATTTGGATAGGGTAAGACGATGTAAGAAACGTATACTAATTTATCCATTTAGTTTTTGGCCAATTTGAGAAAAAAATATGAACATGTAGCTTTGCATCAGCTTTTGAGTAGTGAAAATGTTGTATAGCTTGCTTTGCCTCTCGAAAACAGACCTTGAATTTTTTAATTTTAAAAATAACACGCAAATGACTTTGTGACCTATTTTTGGGGATTTTAAGCTACACAACGCCACTAGTGCTCAAGAACTAAAGAAAACCTACACACTCAAATATTTTTCTCAAAAATTAGTCAAAAAGGAGCAAAAGGAAGAAATGTAGAAACGTGGGACGCAAACTTTGGGAGTGATGCCAAAATAAACTTAAAGAGTGCTAATTTATTACCATGCTCAATATCTTGTTAATTACATGTTTGTTAACAGTTACCAATTTTGGTGTCTCATGATTGCAAAATCAATTTTAGTACATTGCTCCAAGTTATTCGTGGGTGCAAGTGGAAAACCTTAGATATAGAATACATTGATTTCTAGAATTTACCACCAAAATATCGGATTTGGAAAATTTGAATTTGTCTTTGAATTTTAAAAAAAAAAATCTAGTCTAAAAGCCACAAAAAAGGCAAAATTGATACACACAAAAATAGTAACAACCATTTACCTTCATTTTTGTACAAAAGAAACCTAAGATTTTCCATCCAAAGTCCACAAGTATGTTCAATCAATACACCAAGTCACAAGATTGTACAAATATGTACGTGACCCATTGAAAATTTGCACTCCTCATGAACTTTGAGAAGCCAAAAATGCAATGAA
The DNA here is from genome assembly GCA_963920765.1 of Ulota crispa. Taxonomy (NCBI): domain Eukaryota; kingdom Viridiplantae; phylum Streptophyta; class Bryopsida; order Orthotrichales; family Orthotrichaceae; genus Ulota; species Ulota crispa. Next base: position 2,604,545 of record OY987242.1, on the reverse strand, counting down.
TATATTTTACCATGTCTTAACATATCCAACTTATAGTAGCATACACAATTCCTCACTTACACAAATGGAACAATAAGAACATTGGAAATGATAGCTAAATTTCAAATATACAATCACTAGAAGAAAACATGCAATGAACAATTGGTTCTAAACAACTTAAATTGAGTATTTGTACAATTATTTAGGATGTTTGCAGTTGTTATGAAATAGTAGTTTAGGACACTATTTTCTTTTAGTGAATGAAGAATTAAAATAGGGAAAATATCAAAAATGGGCTTGATAATTGGCCGTATTTCAAAAACAAGCCTGACAATTTCAAGTATTGAAAATAGACAATATTTGATTTGGTTCTAAGAAATGTTTGAGTTTTTGTGGTTGACTTTCTTTGATTCCCCAAATTGGTTTATCAAGGAAAATTTTCCGTTAGTTTCTCTATTTCATACTATAAATAATGAAAAATTAAAATTTCAACTGGCTATTTAGCCAATATTTACAAATTGCAAACAATTTTTTCATTTCAATTGGCTAGCTTGGAACTAGCCACCGGTTCTTCTTGGACATCTCATCATATATAAAAAGTAGGCTTTGCAAATAAGGTGAACAAAATTTTGTGCATGTTTATTTATGGGAATTGATATGAGCACACCTGGGGTTTGATATATGCACACAAGGAGAGGGGTAATTTGAAGTATTTATCATTAAAAGTTAAATTTGGAAAATTTGAATTTAGACTTGGATTTAGAGACCTTGATTTAGTATAGAACCACAACGAAGGGTACACTTGAACTACGCCCAATGAAAAAGCTTAGCTAGGGGGCAACTTATTACTTTTACCCTTGTTTGTAAAAAAGGTTAAGCTTTTCTATTGGGCGTAGTTCAAGTGTAACCTCCATTGTGGTTTTAGACTAAATCAAGGTCTTTAAATCTAAGTCTAAATTCAAATTTTCCAAATTTAACTTTTAATGATAAATATTTCAAATTACCCCGCTCCTTATGTGCATACATCAAACCATAAGTGTGCTCATATGAATTCCCATAAATAAACATGCACAAAATTTTGTTCACCTTATTTGCAAGGCTTACTTTTTATATATGATGAGATGTCCAAGAAGAATTGACGACTAGTTCCAAGCTAGCCGTTTGAAATGAGAAAACCGTCTCTGTAATTTGTAAACACTCGCTAAAAAGCCAGCTGAAATTTTAAATTTTAAATATAGTGTGAAATAGAGAAAATAACTGAAAAAATTTCTTAATAAACCGGTTCAAGAAACGATGAAAATCAACCGCAAATCTCAAACATTTCCGAGACCCGGACCGGATGAGGCCTACTTTTGATATTTTGAAATTGTCAGGCTTGTTTTCAAAATACGTTCAATTGTTCGGCCCATTTTTTATATTTCCTCATTAGAAATTTACAAAAACTTTTCACTTCCTTTAGGTGCTTCATTCTCTCCCTTCCCTCTCTCGCTAAAACTTGTGATTTTAATAGAGAATCATATTGCATGACATACGGATATTTGAGGGTTTATATAATATAACTATATACATTACAAGGGAAATTGTCCAAAATGACAAAATTATGTCCAAATCAGCATGGCTTAATCTACAAAAATTGTCTAATTTGACAATTTTTTTTGTCATTTTAGACACATTTAGTCAATTTGGACATGTCAATTAGGACACAATTTCTTGTGGTGATACTCAACTTTACATAAAAAAGAAATTTGGAGATAAGGTAGACATACTCATTGTCAACCACCTCCCAATGCTGCACATTGCATTCTACATTTGAGGTGTTCTCCACACATTCTTGAACCCAAAGTGGAGTAGTGAATGCCACAGTTTGCACAAGAAAATCTTGCCACCTGTTAGCATAGGAGTTTGTTGGGAGGGTTGGGATTGGAACCGTCAAGTACATATATAGGAACACATCCAAGCAGTTTCAATGTTAGTCTACAGTTGCTTTTAGGGTTCTATGAGCTATAAGTTTGCCCTTTCATATAATGTATTCTACTATACCTTTTTTCACAAAAACAACATTCCATGATAGCTTGTTGAAAGATTAATCCTAGGGATTTTTTCTTGAATTTTCTGAGACCTTGGAGTACCCCAAACCCTTAACCCTTGAACGCCGGACGGGTGGCTGTGCTTGCTCTCTACAATAGTTTTTATAGTGGTGCAACAGGTGCCCATCCATTAAAATTTTGTTTCCCAAAGTTGCAAAAGTCAACACTACATGGTGCCCGCATGATAATTGCAAAAAAAAACAGCATGAGATCTAGCACTGGGTCTCTAAATCTTCTCACAATTTGAGTTATCAAAAAATGTGAAAGTGTTAGCTGAGTTTTTTTTTTTTTTTTTTCTTTTTTTCTTTTTTTCTTTCTTCTTTCTTCTTTCTTCTTTCTTCTTTCGTGATGCATCACGTATCTATAATCACTTCTACAAAAATTCAAGTGAAAAACAATTTTTTTCTGTAATACAGAGTGATCTCTAGTGGCCAGGGGACGCTTTTCGTCTCCTTCGTCGTTAGGGTTAAATCGTCGGGTATGGGTAAGCTTATGTCTACCTTAGTTTTCAGTTGCTTTTATAAGCTTCGGGCTGCTTTCCACCAGGAGTTGCAGGCAGTTTTAAATCCCCCAACGGTCCCAATCCTTGCCCTTGCCTTTGAATGGTTCAAATTTTAAACTAGTTCCAAAGAAACGCCAATTTTTGTGACAAATATATTAATGCTTCAAAATCACAATTTGAAATGATCCTAAGAAAGATAATCGGGTTTGCAAAAAATGGAAGGATAATCTTGTGGCCTTTGAGCGGTTGTTAGATTTCAGTAAAATACAAGTATTTTAAGAATACTATATTTTTGGATAACCAACACCCTGGATTAGAATTGAGATTTCAACGTGAGGTCTCTCGTTTCTTTTTTTGTTTCTATTGAAAATTTCAAGGCTTGTACATATGGCCTTAGTGTTTTGACATCAATACCTTTACACAGAAGGGAAAAGCCCCCCCAAGAATACTCTTATTTCAATGAGTACATAATCCCTAAAGGCCTAAGCAGGGTTTTTTTGTTCTTTTGTTTTTTGTTTTTTGTGGCAATATAGCGATTTTTGGATAGCTCAGTAGCTCACTACAAATGGATTTTTCATTTCTTTCTTTGAAATTTTCAAACATAATGTGCCCAAAGAGTAGCTTTAACCCCTAAAGGACCACTTGTCCCTACGAGAGACAAATGAGATTTTGGGCATGTACTTATGGCTAAACTACTTAGTACAATTTTTTGAAACTTTTATGGAAGATGGCGAATTCAAAGATCTATGTGGGCAACTAATTTTTACCTCATTCTGACATTTATTGAAGAAGTTAAAAATGAATTTATGAGAATTTTAGTTCAGCGGGCAGCCCCATTTTGTTTTTTTAAATTAAAAATTTGAGGTTAGTTCTTTAGACTTACGTGTATGTGGGAAGCTTTGAATCATTCAATTCTAATTGATGAGATAAAAGTTATGAGAAGTTTTAGTTTGCACATAGGCATAGTTTTGAGATTTACCACACCTACATGCAAACTAAAACTTCTCATAACTTTTGTGTCATCAATTAGAATTGAATGATTCAAAGCTTCCCACATACACGTAAGTCTAAAGAACTAACCTCAAATTTTTATTTTAAAAAAACAAAATTTTAAAAAAAGATTTTGGGTTGCTTATTGAACTAAAATTCTCATAAAATCATTTTTAACTTCTTCAATAAATATCGGAATGAGGTAAAAATTAGTTGCCCACATAGATCCTTGAATTCTCCATCTTCCATAAAAGTTTCAAAAATCACACAAAGTAGTTTAGTCATAAGTACATGCCCAAAATCCCATTTGTCTCCCGTAGGGACAAGTGGTCCTTTAGGATCCAACAACTTTCATAACTTTTGACCACATGGTTCAAAAGTTATTGCATGATGTGTATTTTTCTTTGTTCATTGCATATCTCAGGCAGCTTAGAGAAACTTCCGTAAAATTTACATTATTATCATTATTATTGAAATTGGTTCTAGATATATGCATATAAGGAAATCTTTGAATCATTTAATTTTAATTCATGAGATGAAAGTTATGAGAAGTTTTAGTTTGCAAGTAGATATGGAGTTGATCATGATCACCTCAACATTAAAATGTCTATAAAAGGAATTTTAAGCTTTTTGGAGATTTTTGTTAAAAGGAGAAATATGCATATGGATTTTTTCTACGTATTTGTGCAATCAAATCTCAAAAATGCATCACCAATTATTTTAATCAATTATTTTAATCAATTATCAAATGAAACCATGAATTTTATATAAAATAATTCAGCAAAAATAGGGTTTTTATTTTTTGGAACTCAAAATTTGGTATGCTTGATTGAGATTGTGTAATAATTAAAGATCAAGAAAACAAGACAATAAAATGTCAATTATCTTTTATATTGTACAAAGTGGCATAATAGGATGTTGTATACTTTCTTTTGGATAATGTACAGGATTCACGCAAAACTTTTTGTTACCTTCTTCTTCCAAAGAACTTAACATTTTGTAGAAAACAATTGGCATCAATTGGCATTTTATTAAGTTACACCATTCATATTTAATTCTTACATGCAATCCCAATGAAGCATAGAACTTAGTTCCGAAGAAGCAAAATTCAGGTTTTGGTGGATTATTTTACAAAATCATCATGGTTTTACAAGAAAATTGATTGAAAAATAGTGGTGACTAATTTTTGAGATTCGAATGCATATATATGTAGGAAATGTCCATATGCATATCTTTTATGCTAATTTTTTTTCAATAAATAACTAAAACATGATCTATGAAGTGTTTAATGTGAGGTATGGCATGACTAAATTATGTAAAATAGATGTCTCTATTTTTTTACTTGGTTTTGGCAAGATAAATTTATTAGTGTGCTCAAAAGTACAAATGTAATCATAATGTATGAGTCAAATAGCAAAATCTAATTACCATAATTTATTTTTATTTTTATAAAATTTGGACATGGGCACCTCAACATTATAGTTTCTATAAAAGGAAATTTGAAGTTATATTGAGATACTTGTTAGAAGAAAAGATGTGCTTGTGGATGTTTCACTAGAAGAAAAAATTATCCTAAACGACTGGTTCACAACGACTCAAATGTCCTAAATAACTATACAATGACTCAATTACAGTTGTTTAGGACATTTGTAGTCATCGTGAACCAATTGTTTAGGACAAGATTTCTTCTAATGTTTCTTGCACATCACATAATGAAATCTCAAAAAGTCATCACTCATTTTTTTCTACTAATTTTTTTGTAAAACTAGATAATACAAAAATAATTCATCAAAAATTGAATTTAGGTATTTTGGAACTGAATATTGATGTGCTTGATTGAGATTGTTGGTAAGAATTCAATAACAATTGTGCAACATAATAAAATGTCAGTTGATGCTAATTGTATTCTGTAATATGTTAAATTTTTTGAATGGTATGGTAAAAGAGGGTGACAGAAACTTTTGTCCAACAATTGTACTCGACTATATAGGGCCCTCCAACAATTCCTCGTATACCTTGTTTTGCCTTTCAAAGAACTTTGGTAAAACAGAATGTAATTGGTATTCCCTCTATCCAAATATAAAACTCCAAATTAGGCATAGTTCTTGTCCCACTAAAAAGCTCCTTTTTGCTAATTTCAATTGCTGAGAAAGTGTTTGTCATGTCCAATGATCTCATGGGGGCAAGTTAAGCAATTAGAGAGCATTCCTCTCCTAACAAGCTTGGCCTTGCCCATATGAGGTACCATTGTTGCTACTAATCTTAAAATTATCAATAATAAGGAGCTAGCAACATGTACAAATATGGTACTTTTTGTATGGAATTTGGGTGCCTCAACGACAACATCCAAGCTGGAGATTTTGCACAAATTTGGTAGATGGTATATTGATTCTAGAATGCATTTGTCATTAGTACAAAGACTAGAATAATGAGGAGGCAGCAGCCTTCCTAAACTATGCACAAAATATGATACTTTTTGCATGAAATTTGGGTGTCTAAATGGGAAAATAAAAATTTAAGATTTTGCAAATATTTTGTAGGTGGTGTATTGATTCTAGAATGCATTTGTCACTAGCATAATGACTAAAAATACAATTAATCCCTCATGGAGAAGTTTTTTGGAGCTTTATAATGGGACAGAGGGAGTATTTTTTTTAGCTTTGAATAAGGCTTTGAAGCATAGAAATTTTATCCTTATGCAATCTCAATCAAGCATACCAAATTTTGATTCCTCAAAACAAAAATCTCATTTCTGGTGAATATTTTGTATTAAATTCATGGTTTTACATGATAAATGATTGAAAAATATTGATGATAAAATTTTTAGACTTGATTACATGACTTTTGAAAATGTTTGTAAGAAGGAAAGATGTGCATATGGATGTTTCTTACATACTTATGAAATCAAATCTTGAAAATTCATCACCAATATTTGTCAATCAATTATCATGTAAAAACCACGAATTTAATACAAAATAATTCATAAAAAATGAGATTTAGATTTTTTGGAATTAGAATTTGGTATGCTTGATTGGGATTGCATAAGAATTATAAAACTAGGATGTTAAGACAAGAAAATGCCAACTATATTCTATATTATGTAAATTCTTTAACTTGCAAAATATGTAAATACCTATCTTTATTAATTGGTACTATACAGCAGAATAGAGACTCTAAACAGAGACCCCGAACAGAGACCCTGAATATGATTATATTAACTGGACCACTCCGGGGATAGCGTGGTTTCAGTTAAATAAAGAAGAGCTTGACAGACTAACTTCAGGGTTTCCTCCACTAAACGAAGTTAGATAATTGAATTATCTGCACAAACTTGAATTGGTCAAATCACGCTATTGAAGCCTTCAGGAGTTCAGGTGCATTCCCAGGCATTCCTTGTGAGTAAATCTTATAAAACCAGGCCCTCAAGGAGCTCATGTAAGAAGATCTCAGCCGTCCAGACTCCAGAGCATTGCGGTGTAAGAGCCGGTGATCCAAAATTTGATTTCCATAATTAGCTCAAGTAGCAAAAATGCCCTGCTAAATGTACTAATAAGTCTAATTCTAATATTGTGATGTTCAAGTTAATATTTTAAAGTAATAGAAGATAACTGGTTGAAGGTTTGGTAAACTTAGCCATATTAATTGTGAACAATGGGAATAATTAGGATTAATTTAAGCTGATTCTATTTCTAAACAATCATACTGTAAAAGAAAGGAATAGAGAACAACACCTTTGTAATGATTCCACTTGTTATTTTGAGAGTTTCAATTAATTAGTGATGTTTGAAGTATCTTTTATAATGCAAAACTCAATATAACATCACCTTAAGTGTCATTAACGTCTTCTGTGGATCATGGATGGTGTGCTTTTCCAAAAGATAAGGATGTTTTGTGGAGTGCAATTTAGAAGGATATTTGAATGATGATTTCTAAACAAAAGTTTTTGATTATGATCACATTCGTGTGGTTAGATCTATTGTTGCACTTATCAGTAAATAATTAATAAAAGTGAAACCAGTAACTCAAAAATCTATCTACAATTGATTGTGAAAGGAAAACCAACAAACTTAACAACATTTTTTTGCTTTTGAATATTATGAACAAGTTTTGATATGATTTTGAAATTATTGTCATACTTTTTGAAGTTGTTTAAAAATTGCATTTTGATGTGACAAATTTTGAACTCAGAAGGCTAGTTCTTGAGATGATGCATACTCTTTTCTATTATAATGTATAGAATAGTTCCAATGACAGTTTGAATATCTATGTCATGCAAATGTTACTAAGCATACACAAGAATCCAATCATAAGATATGGACTAAAGCATCAAGCTACTTCTTATGGAATTAAGTCAATTAACTATTAAGAGGTTACTATAATTGACATCCCAAAAATAATATGTGGATGGCATTGTTAGGATGGTTTTTTTTAATCCCCGTTTGTTCTAGTGAATACTGAATACCAAAACGTAAGGTCAAGTGCAATCAAGCTCAATCAAAGATCTTAATATCTTACATAAAAAACACCATATTCATTAAATTGGGAAAAAGAGGTGTCCCACTTGTTTTCCCGTCAAACCTAAAAAGTTACCTATACCAGATTCAAAGGTATTAAATTCAGTCAGAGCTATTAAGATTTTTTCCTTTGCAAATTCCTCCTCTTGAGTGAGGGCACATGTACCAAAAAAATGCTGCAAGCTCAATTTGAGGTGATCACCTCAAAGTCCCAAAATATAGTCTTTTTCTCAATTTAATGAATATGGTGTTAAATAAACATATGCCTGATTGCCACCTCTACATTATTGAGCATATCAAGGTGAACTCAAGAGTGGAAGGATCTTGTTAATTCTTGTTTCTGAGAAACTTTCACTCTTAACAAAATTAATTAACTAATTCATTAATAAGAACAATGGAAACAGCCTCATTTAATCAATTTTAGCTCATGTCTATTGGACTCCTGCAAATTCAGTTATGCTGAAAAAACTCCCTTAGGGGAAAAAACTGGCAAATTCAGTTATGATATTAAATCGCATGCTACTCTAATCAATGCTTCCCACCATGAAATTGTACCTCGGATAACCAAATACGTATCACTGTGTTAATTTGATGATTTTAAAGTAGATACAAGTCTAACACCTTCTTCAGTTTTACACTTCGACCGTAGTAAATAAGGTAGGAGCACCCATAAGCGTCAAACTAAGGGTTTTGAACATGATGACTACTAATAAACAAATAGCAAATTATAGGGTCTTATTAGGAACAAGAAAAAAAAAGAGTTTGTATTTTCAAATGTATTATTTGGATACTGTGAGAATAAGTTGTGAATTTTTAAAAAACAAACTGCCACAGCACTCATAACCACTTTCAAGGTTTCATGTTCACATGTTGTACATCCTTGTCATTACATCTATTCACTTCCACAAATTTTTCAAGATTTTAGAGGTGACGATTATGGGGATACTGACAGTTATGGGTGTTCCTACCTTACTAACTTAAATACTAGATATAGGGATTGAAAAACATATTAACCCTTAAACGTCCATAGGGCATAGTATATATGCTGACTTAAAATTGTCATGTGCTACCAATAAGGAATTTTAATTTGGAATCTCGAGTAGTTCACTAGAACTGCATTGATCTGTTCTCCAACTTCTTTGTTGGTCTCAACTATAGTAGAGGTGTGGATCCATTCCAAATACCAAAAAAATATCCTGTATTATACTAGTCAGAGCGGCACGCTCAGACATTTAGGGGTTAAAAACTAAAGCAAAAACAAAATACTTGCGGAAAGAATTAGAAACATTTGTACAGTATCCATGGATTTGTAGTTATACATGTATGCTAGTTGGTGGCAATTGTCAAAAAAGAATTGCAATATCAATCTCAAAATTAATTATTTAATACAGATTAATAGTAAAAAAAAGTGTGAATCCAATATTTTGATACTTGACTTAACCCCTAAACATTCCATGAGGATAGTAGATAAATTGATTTATAATTAGTATTTGTTACCAACAAGAGGTTTTAATTTGGGATCTCAAATAACTCACTTGAATTCCGTTGATCTATATGTCAACTTCTTTGTTGATCTCGGATGTAATAAAAGTTTGGATTCATTCCAATTACAAGAATAATACGTTGTATTGTATTTGTATTAACCACAAAAGCCCCTTCAGAAATTTAGGAATTAATTGTACTAATTTTCATATATAACACATGCTGATATCAAGATGCCTGCTCACTACTGGTTCAGAAGTGAGCAGTAATTACCAGAGAAAATTCAATATCTCCAGTTGAGCAATTACGCAACAAGAGAGGTAGAGATTAGTGACTAGGGAGTAGTTCCGTGCAAGTTATGAAATTTTGGATGATTGTGGGCTTGATTGCCATTACGGAAGTTGTATGTAACATGATGTTAAATAATGCAAATGACAATCATATTAATGGACGACCAAAATTCAATCTAAGTTTCTATATGAGGGTAGTTGCAAGAATGACTTGTCAGTTTTGTCTCAAACACTCTTAGTACTATGTAGTACTATGAAGTATTATGAATTTTTAAATTTTTTAATAAATAAAGTAAAATAAGGAAAATTTGTAAAGCACTTAAAATAACAAACTTGTGAAAATTCAAACCTAGAAATTTATTATTCTAAAAGTTATGAGCAAAACAAAATCACCAACAAAAAGTCAATTTCTTTCTTGCTTTTTAGAAAATAGTAAAATAATTCAAAAAAATAAAATAAAAAATGAAAATTTGAGAACCCATTAAACACATTCACATGGTACAATTGCTTTGGTGAGGAATTTCTTTGTATTTTGCCAATGAAGGGAGATAGGATGCCCACTTTGAGACAATGTAGATGCCATGGAATTTATAGTTCTGCAAAACCCTTTTACAAATGCATGTAAGCATGCTCCATAAACAACATCCTTGATTTATAGCCCTAGAAATGCTTTTTTGGACCCAAAATAGTACTAAAAACTCCCAAAATGGCCAAGGTAGACACTTATTTGGGGGTTGCTTAAAAATAGCAAAATAATTTAAAAAAACGCCAAAAAATCATTGAACGTCAATAACTTGCATGTTCATGTTATTTTAAAAGGACAAGTCAGTATGACTTCTTTTGCAAAAATTACAAGCAAAAAACAAGTTGCAGAAGGTGAGGGGGACAGAATGTAATACATGTCATTCTTGCAATCACCCATGATTGTTTTTGTTTTCTTGATTTGAAGTACTTGATCTTATATCTTAAAAATTGTACAAAGTTGCTTTAAACAATTTCAAATTTATCCTTATTGATTTTGAGAATAGACGTATGTAGTATGGTAAACATCACTTCCAAAACCTTAATTTTAATTTTAGAAATAACATGTTCTTTGTGAAAAAAAGTACATGGTATGTGAAATGTCATAAGCAATTCTTTTACAAATTCAAAAGAGTACTATCACAAGTATGCACTACACTCCATGTCTTTCATTTTTTAATACTCATGTTGCTCATATAGATGTCAAATTACACTATGTGGATAGTGCCATGAACAATGCGTTTAAACTACCGCTAGGCAAAGCCTTAAATGTAATTTGTGAATAAAAACTATTTTTACAAACAATATCAAAGAACAATGACATTGGGGCCTTAAAAAACCTTTGCTAAAGCAATTCAATGGCAATGTTCACAAACTTGAAGATTCTTACAAGCATGCAAGTTTGTAGTTATTTGGCAATTGTTTGTTGGAAGGTTGCCATTATGTAGGCTAGCAAAAATTAATGTTACTACTAGCAAAACAATCCAACCTCGACCAATGAAAATTCAGATTTTTCATAGGGACCTAATCCATTGGTGGAGTTTGAAGTATGATCTACCTTTAAAAAAAAATGTTACATGCAAATGTGACAATTCTGTTACAAGTCTACAACGCCAGTTGTGAAAGTGACTAATTTTTACCACCTTAGCCATCTTTTCTATTACGTTAACCTAAGTGCTAATTACATTATTAGTTTATTACCCCACAACAACAAAAGTTTAAACAATTAGCCCCCTGCCTGCAGGTCTCCAAGACAGACAGTATTAGCCTCCTTTTGTCAGTTTAGCCCCGAGGGTAATCCCCAATCCTCCTGATGCATGGGGTTAACTGAAAGGTTGCCGACTCAAAAAAAAATCTGCTGATGAGATCAAACACTAGAATCTCTCAGCGGAGACAGGAGTGTATGGCAAATCTCTTGAACTGATTCTTGAGGGTTTTCAGCAAGTACCAATGCTAACAAAGTCGAGCATTAGTATTACGGGTTGTAATCGTCCTTCATATAAGCTTAACCATTGACACCCTAACACATCACTCTTTCTAATCCCTGCATCAGCATTATTAAAACTTAATCAACGGGGCCAGGCAAATAGCAATGTACCCGGTTCATTTGATCATCATATGTCAGCTTCCTCATCAAGGGATTGCTCCCGTGAATTAAGGAAATACGGACGGTGAAGGTGACGGATAGGACCGTCCTTGAATACCGGGATTTAATTCCAGGGCAGGTCAGCACCGCCTATATAGCGATCAAACCAAGCCCTCCATGGAGTCCATGCAATTGCAGCCCTGCTCAAATTCCCCCTCCCCCTGCCTTTGATTTCGCCTGTCTACTCGCAAGTCACTTACAACGTCGCCCTGGCCATCTTCCTACAGTTGAGACACTAGTTGGGATTCTGGCAATTCAGGTATTCCTGTTTCGCTACATTATCAGGTTGCTATTCTTGCATATGAAAGTTCAGCTTAGTTGCATGCGAGCTACAGTCATTGACATGCAGCACTGGACCTCTCGTCGACTAGCTTAACGTTGAACACACCGCTCTGGTCGTTAAGATTTTCGACCGACTTAGCTAGGTATGATTGTCATCGACTTGTGCGCCGCCAGCATAAAGTTTCAACTAATAGTGAGTCGGTAGTGTGTGAACGACTACGTGTGCGGTGTACTGCGATACAGTGTATGTGCAACAGTTGTTGTGAACAAGTTCCAGGCATTCACGTTACATTACAAGCTGGTCGATTTAGAATGTAGGTGATTGCTCTGTAAATATTGGAAATGAGTAACGGCATTTGAGGACATTCAAACTTGTTTCGTGAACTCCACTGATTGTGAAATCTTGGATTTACTAGTAAGTGTTCCAGAGAGAGAATTAGTTAGTTGTCCGCCATGGCGACGTCGGGAAACGAGGGGACAGCCGAGTCGACGTTGATAGCGATCAAGATCCGGAACGCACTTCCGGACTTTCTACAGTCGGTGAAGCTGAAGTACGTGCTGCGAGGGTTGACGCATTCCGTGACGCTGCACGCCGTGATCTGCATGTTACTCATCCCAATGCTAATGCTGTGCGCGGTCGAGATCCACCGCGAGATCACCCTCCAGCTCCTCTGGAACCAGCTGCAATACAACCTCGTGAGCGTGCTGCTGTGCTCCGGCGGATTCGTCGCCGCCCTCACCTTGTACTTCCTGAACCGCCCACGCCGCGTCTACCTGGTGGACTTCGCCTGCTACAAGCCGGAGGAGAAGAACGCCATCTCCAAACAGGACCTTCTGATATTCGCCGCTTCGACTGGAGAGTACAGCTACGAGAGCCTGGAGTTTCAACGCAAGATTCTGGAGAGGTCCGGAGTGGGAGACGACTGCTTCGTCTTCCGAGACTCCATGCGCGGGTTCCCCGTGGACCGGTCCATTCGAATCGCTCGAGAAGAAGCGGCGAGTAACATGTTCTACTCGCTTGACCAGCTTTTTAGTAAGACGGGCGTGAACCCCAAGGACGTCAAGATCCTCGTCGTGAACAGCAGCTTGTTCAATCCCACTCCGTCACTTTCAGCTATGGTGGTGAACCGGTACAAGATGCGGGGCGACATCAACAGCTTGAACTTGGGCGGCATGGGCTGCAGCGCCGGGTTGATCGCTATCGACTTGGCGAAAGACCTGCTGCAAGCTCATCGAAACGCCTATGCCGTGGTGTGCAGTCAAGAGATCCTGACTCCCAGTCCTTACTTTGGTAATGACCGGGCGAAGCTGGTGACGAATTGTTTGTTCAGGCTTGGCGGAGCTGCGGTGCTGTTGTCGAACAAGAGAAGCGATCGCCGGAGGGCCAAGTATGAGCTCGTCACCGCTGTAAGAACTCACAAAGGTGCTGATGATCGCTGCTATCAATGCGTTTACGAGGTAAATAAATCGATTACTTTGCTGATCGTTTTCATTGTGCACAAATGTACACATAATACACTGTTTCAATCTTTAAAGATATTAGTTTGTGTGAAGTCATCGGTCACCAAAATCCCTTTTTGAGGATGCTCAGAGCTCAGTGAGACGATTAAATTGCATACACATGTTAATATGGTTGAATCAATATAAGTTAAAGCAGCTTGACTGTGAAGTTATGGGGGGTGCCTGAAAGTTATATTTTGATACTCACTGTAAGCCCTCACTAAAAGCTGACCAACGGTTAGCTGAGCATTTCCATGTGTTTCGTTCGTAACTGTTTTTAGTTTCAATGGCTCTGCCATTTATGAGTGAGGTAAGTACAAAATCACCACTTAAGGAAGGATTTGAAGTACACAAATAGAACTGTTGCAGACGACAACCACGAAGATAGTCATAAATTTGACATTCACTACAGATGGTTCGTGCTATATCCTTCCAGTAACTTTTGGTACCTCCAGCTCAGGGATGTAATCAATTTATCGAAAATCGGAAAAAATGCTCCAAAGATTAATTTATGATTAATAGTCATTTCAATAAAGCATCTCAAATATAGTTACAGTTTGAAGAAATTCATTATATGCATAAGGTTAGCGTTTTTCTCTCTCTTTCGGCTAAATTTAGTGCACAAAACTTCTCTGCCCTGCCCCTGCGACATGGCCGTTGAGAGTATCCTAAGTCATGGTGGAGTCATGGCCGTTGGGGATGTACTTGAAACACGAGGATGGGTCAACATGGTCGGTGACTTTTGTTTTGCTGTTTATTTGAGTTCGCCGAGATTGATAGGTTAGCTTGGCATGGTGTAATTTGGTGGACAGGAAGAGGATGAAAATGGCAACGTGGGAGTGACGCTGAAGAAGGAGCTCATGAGCGTGGCAGGAGATGCACTGAAGACCAACATCACCACACTGGGACCTCTGGTGCTTCCCTTAACAGAGCAGCTGCAGTTCTTCATCAGCTTGGTGTGCAGGAAAGTATTGAAAATGAACAACAAGCCTTACATCCCAAATTTTAAGACAGCGTTTGAGCACTTCTGCATCCACGCCGGCGGTCGAGCGGTGCTGGACGAAATCGAAAAGAACCTCAAGCTCAATGAATCCGACATGGAGCCCTCACGGATGACCCTCTACAGGTACTGAACAATGGTCATCCCCACCAACAATCCCCCCCAATCCATACATCAGTTTGAACCCTTCTAAATCAAGGTTACTTTGGGCAAGTTTAGGCCAAAGGACGATGATGTTGGAACCAGGGTGCAGACATCAAGGCACGGATGCCAGGTTGCGTTTGTGTCCTGACTTTAAAAAATGACACTTTGATTGTTTGCATTTACGCTGGATAGGCATGTGATTTAGGGTTGGTCCAAGATGACAGCCATGTTCTAACCCATTTCAAACCCTTGCAATTGAGTAACATGGTCACTAGTCATCCTCCTCTTCTAAACAACAAATTTGGTGTTTGATTTCGCATTGAAAGTTTAGAAACCTATCGAACCATCTAACTTTGACTTGTTGCCATGCCTGCCAGTGGTTCAGCAAAACTCTTTAGCAAACTTGAAACTGAACAGTTTTTTTATGATTGTGGCATGCAGATTTGGCAACACTTCCAGCAGTTCCTTGTGGTACGAGCTGGCATACGCGGAAGCCAAGGGAAGAGTGCAAAGCGGGGACCGGGTGTGGCAGATTGCATTCGGCTCAGGATTCAAGTGCAACAGTGCAGTGTGGAGAGCGTTGCGTACAATCAAACCACCGGCACTCAACCCTTGGAACGACGTCATTCACAGGTTTCCTGTCACGGACATCCCGGACTGCAAACTGGAGGTCAATCGTGACCTCATCCCAGCCATCCCCCGAGGCAAACGACGAATCCAATGACTTGGAGATCTTGCATTCCCAATCATTTGTTAAAGCTAGCGCCCACACAGGAGCCCCCTGGGTCGATTCCAAAACTTTTTGAATTCTTCCACTGGTTTATGAAAACATTGGGGCTTCTGTATTTAAAGTACAAGCTGTGGCAGTTGGTAGCACAAGCTGGAGTGTTCCGTTCTGGTTGGTGTCACTTTGTGTGCTTACCGGACTCATCTTTGCCAACAAGGTCCTGATTGCTTTGTAAAAATTGCCTACTTCCAAACTGTGCAATGAAAAAATCCTTCATGTTTCCAGCTCCATGCTCGGAAAACTTTTGTTAATTTCCCTCTGTCAATTTCAAGAATTCTTCACATTTTCCCAGAACACAATATTCATTAAAGTGGGAAAATGCAATTCTCAAGTTGTACTTCACCAAAATCCAAAAATGTCACCTTAAACCAAATTAGAAGGTATCAAATTCAGTCTGAGTCATTAAGATTTTTTCCCTCACAAATTCCTCCTCTTAGGTGAGGGCACGTGTACCAAAAAAATGCTGAACTTGGTTTAAGGTGATCAACTTAAACATTCAGAAGTCCCAAATTTGGCCAAAGTTCCCACTTTAATGAATATCGTGTTCCAATGAGTTGTTAAACATTTCTATGTATTTCTTCTATGATTTTTCCCCCGTCACATTAAATTGGGAAAATATATAATTTTGGGACTTTTGGATTTTGTGTTTTTTGAAGGAGATTCACTAAATGCACTTTTAGAAACACAAATTTCAAAAGTTCCAAAATTGAATATTTTCCCAATTTACTTAACCTTGTGTAACACAAGAAGATCATATGCAAACTCCTATAAGGAAATTGATAAGAGTTACTTTGCTATGAAGTATTGATACAAATACTTTATTGGTTAAAAAGTTGAGTGTTGAAACTTGACACTAGTTGCGGCATTGCGCTTTTATAATCTAAAACATAATATTCATTAATTTGGGACTAAACTTTGTTTTGGGACTTTTGGATTTTATGTTATTGAAAAGTACTCTACATAAGGGTGTAGAAACTCAAAAGTCCCAAAATCAAAATTTTCTCAAATTAATGAACATTTTGTTTTATCAAATCTTGCAAACATGAGATATTTGTTTACTATTGTTAAGTGAAGCAAAGAGATTGGACAACTATAATACACTGGGCAAACTAGAAACAAACAATCTTTGTTTTTTTGCAATAAAAACCAAAGGGTCCGTTGTTAGTGTGGATATAGCCTATCATTGGAGTTTCATTTAATGCTCATGGATATTAGAAAAAGAATCTAAGAATGTATACAACAAGTCACAATGAAGATAATAATTTAATAACATGAGAAAGCACTTGAATGAATGACATAATCCTAAATGCTTGACTTTTTTCTTCAATTGGCTATTAGATCTTGAGGCAAAGAACACCATATTCATTAAATTGGAAAAACGAGTACATTTTGGGACTTTTGAAGGTTTTAGTTGATCCCCTAAAACCATGTTTGCAGCGTTTTTTTGGGTACATGTGCCCTCACCTGAGAGGAGGAATTTGCGAGGGAAAAATTCTTAGTGGGTCAAACCAAATCTGATAGCTTCAAATTTGGTTTAAGTTAACCTTTTGGGTTTAAGGTGAACTTCAGTTTGGGAATTGCGTTTATCCAATTTAATGAATATGGTGTTAAAGGCACCTTCACAAATTTGGGCATGTTATATTATGTTTCATAATCCCTACTTCTCTTGTGTTGATTGTTCTACATTTCTACAATACCTTTTGCTTGTGTATACGCTTTGCATTGTTAACTTACTTTGTGTTTTGTAATTGTGAAGATCATTGTACTCTTAGCAAACCATCTATACTAGAGCTTGTAGTGCAACTCATTTTATTTTGAGTCCTTGAAAGGCTCAAACATGGTTGTTCTTGATTCAAAATGACAACTTGACACAATATTTGCTAACATATTATAGCCTCAAAACTCTTAAAATAAATATATATCTAGTTGAAATCTCAAGCAAAGATTTTCATTGATTTCAAAGGGGAGTAGGATACAATTGTGGTCCAATAACTTCAAGTTCAAACTCTTTAACCCTACTAGCAAGTATAGCTAATCCATTATCATACACAAAGTTATCATTTTGATTGCGAGGATTAACATAGACAAGATTTTGGTTAACATACTCCTCACAAACCTCCGCCCTCTTGTTGATTGTATTGTGGTAATGGTAATAGTTTAAAGGATCTGCGTAGCTTGTGGCATTATCACCAATCAAGTACCCAGAGCGGTGAATGCTAGTGGACATTGCCTTTTGAGGTTGAATTGCATATTTGCAATCATGTGACTCCCGCACTTTGATGCTCTTGAACACCAACTTCTCAATTGTCCATTTGCTGCACCCAATACAATGCCAAAATTTGCATTATTTAAAGATCTTGCTATCTCAACCACCACCCTCTTTCTCAACCACCACTCTCTTGGCAAGTGTCAACCAATATGGTGTTCATGGATGTTAGTGTGGGCTATAGGGTTGAGGTAAGCCTGGATTAGTGCGGAAGTTAAGCGGAGATTACATTTTATCAAAATTTCTCCAATTTTCTAACAGTAGTTACATGTTTCAAGCACTCATTTCTCTCACGCTTTTAAAGATTACACTATTAATCCCCAAATTAATTACTTAAGACGTAGAGGCTGTTTTCCTCAATCCTCCAAATGAGTTCTTCAAAACCCCTCTTCCAACAAAGCAACCTCAAGAGACCACCTCTTGCTTCCCCAAGTTAATTCATGTGTTTTACAGTTAAAAACATTAATCATGAACCAAGTTTTACAATTTCACCAATCGGACAGCTCATAGCTGAGTAGGGTTGATTGACGCAATAAAATGATTAAAGTGATTCAAATGGCCAACTCTTGTTCATAAAACATAAATTTCTTTAACTTGGCGGAAAGTCATAGAAACTAGCACTTTCATAAATTGCGGGCACCATGAGACATAGATCTAAACCAGTCCTCGCAGTAATTAGAGACCTCTCTATGATTGACAGTTTTTGGTGCTTTGCTCTGAATCGCACCAGCTTTCCGAAATTTTCGATTTAAACCAAACTACATGTGCCAATAACTTACCTCAATAACTTACCTCAAGATCAAACTCAAAGTCTTGGTCACGACCGCATTACGAACTTGGTTCACATCCAGGAATAGTTTTTTAGAAAAAATATCTAAGATAGCAGTGCAAGAGTTTGCAAAAGCACTAGAAACAGATATACCGCCACTGTTGAAAGCGCTTGCCAAGCAGACAGTGATGAGATTGCATCAGCAAGGAAAGCTAGAGACCGGGTCAGTTGGATTCGGAAATGCTGCAGCTTTGATTGTGAAAAACAGCCAAGTACGAATATGTGCCAAAAAGAGAAGAAGCTTGTTGCAATCTTACCTTGTGGAGGTGCTGGAATCGTTCGATTGAGCGCAGAGGTTTTTGGACATGGGTTTCTGCCAGATGATAATCTGGGACTGGTTCTCGTAGCGGGCGACGATGTCAGCTAGATCGTCGTCCTCCGGTGGAGTCCACAGGTACTCGTCGACGTCGAAGAAGAATAGCCAGTGCGCCAGATGACGGGCGCGGTGGAAGCAATCGTTCACCACCATGAACTGATTGTGATAATACCCATCAAACTGCTCCTGCTCTCGAATGTCGTCCAGCGTCACTCGTCCCGCTTCGATCCACGGCGCTATCACACGGCGCACTTCCTCGTGCACTCCACCGGCGTCGTACAAAAAAAAGTGCGACCTTGACCCAAAAAACAATGCATGATACGCAAGCCATTCCCTGATCTTCTGTGGACTCAAATTCCCAAACAACGGTGAACCGCAATAGATGTAGTCATACTGCGGCGTTTCGTAGTAGTCCTCTTCCGGAAACGCGTCCACTGATTCGGTAAAGACCACGATGCGCTCGGGAGTGCGAGGGTGATGGTCGCCAAAGCTCGCGTACAACACGAGCTGGCCGCCCTTTCTGTCTGCCCCCACGTCTTGCGCGAATGTGCAGTTGATGACCACGGCGCTGTAGAGACGACTGTAGACATTGCCGGTGTCGGGGAGCATCTTGGTGGCTGTGCCCTTGACCGGCGCCCATGTGACCGACTCCGGGCCCGGAATCCATACGCACTCGTACGGCGGGTCGTTGTAAAGCTCGGCGGGGTTCTTCGCTTCGAGGCCCACGACGGCGAAAGAATTTGGGCTACCGCGGTAGGCTGACATCTTGACGAAGAGATGCACCGCCACCCCGTGCGCGTCGAAGTAACGCACGTTCTCACGGTTGCTTGAATCATTCTGCATGGGAATTTGAGCAAGCGACAGTCTATGTCATTGCCGTTCGAATTCGCGGTTGTCATAAACATGCCGTGGAGCGGGCACACCAACTTACAAATGGATGAACTGTTCACAAGAAATGGTCAACAATATCGAATTTGGGACTATGGCTACATGTCGAATTTGGGACTATGGCGACATGTCGAATTTGGGACCATGGCTGCATGTCGAATTTGGGACTATGGTGATGTGTCAAGAGATTGGCACTTTTCAGATCTTCACCGATCTTGGTATGTTGAGCTCTCACTAGATGAATGTCAGAATTTTTGTGCTTTAAAACACACCAATCTTACAAATTTGACCATTGAATGACTCAGAGCATTAAATTGCCAGTAACAGAGTCTTCAGTCTTCGACCTTTTAGGAATGAAGGCAGTTCAAGAATCTTACACGTCTGATGTAGCATTCAATGATTCCCGTACAAAAAAAGGGTCCTCAGTGGGGAACGTACAAAATTCTTGACATCATTGCATTCTGTTAGAGTGCAATCAATGCATGGAGAAGGGGGCAAGTGCGCATCAACGGCATCAACGAGGCAGTCAGGTAGTAGTAGTACAGTACAGTACCTTGGGAATGGAGCCGGGGCGGATTTTGAGAGGACCGCCCTTGTGATGATCTACCGCAGCAAGCAAGGGCATGGGATGCACATTGTTGTTGAGCAGGTCTCGGACACAGTTGTCACCGCTTCGATCGCCACCAACAGCACCAAACTCACGCTTGACATGGAGCACCAGCAGAGCCACGAGGAGGAAGACACAGTTCAAAACCACGAGGAGAAATATTTTACCCAACGATTCGGCATTCAAAGCTGTCCTGCAGTACGATCCTGCTGCAGCCACCGAGTTCGCCTCGAGACCACCGTGAGCGTCTCCTTTCCAGAGTTTCTCATTCAGCTCCGACTTTCGGAGCCACTGGCGAGTCATTGCGAAACACCAAACCTCCGAAACAAGCAGCCTAATCACGTGGCAGTCGTATGCCGCTCATTCCTGAATCCTGACCCGTGAGAGCTCAGGAACTACTTCGAAGTAAATCGGTAGAGAACTTATGCGAACGATGCAAGAGCATCATTCCCCAGCCAAGTTGTGGTGACTGCTGCACGGGCATCATGAGCATGGCGTTGCGTCTCTGTGAGTCGGTTGCCCATGCTTTTCGAAGGTCAAGGTCTTCTCTGCGTTGCAGGTAACCCTCATGCTTGTGGCATTTGCATGCGATTCTTCCAACGCAACGAAGAATTGACCATCAAGGCCATGAAAACATGAAATATACGTCGACATCACATTAGCTAAGTTGGGAAAAATAGTACATTGTTGGGACTTTCACTATTTCTGCCATTATATATATTTTCGTATATCACAAAAAACAAGTATGATTGCTTCCAAGAAATTTCAAAAATACAACTATTGAGCAATAGCTATGGAGGTGAAATTAAGGTGAAGTACAAAATGGTCCCTCCATTTTTCCCAATTTACCTAATATGGTGTTACGTGTTCTGTAATAGAAGTTTCACTTCATGTCTCGCTTCTTCAAAAATATGTTGGGCCTTGCTTACAGTTTCCGTGACGTTTGTGAAGGCTTTTGCAACCTTTGGCGATAGGTTGTGCTTGTAAAATGTGCTTGAATCTCTGGTTGAACTTCATGAAGAATGGCAAGAAAAGGTTGTCAGCCTTTCCTGTCACACTTTTAGGAGGGGAACGTTTTTTTAGCACAATTTTTGGAGTAATGGATGAATGTGGTTGGAATTCATAGATGTATTAAGGTCCATGTAAGTGTTTTTGGTTTTCTTACGTACTTCTAGATCTCTGTAAAAGGGAAACTTGGAAGGATACCCCTGAAATTTGCAATATCTGTAATATCTGTAGATACCCTTGTTTTTTCAGAAATTACACAAATACCCTTGGATCATAATTTTTAAGCTTTTATTTGTTGTGCTCATCACTATTTTCATGATCAATGTTGAAGAAAGGAGTGCAGTAGAACAAAAAAGAAACAACGTGTGCATAAAAGGAAAAAGAAATGACACGCACAACAAAACAAATGCCTAAAAATTATGGTCCATGCATGTTTGTACAATTTCTGAAAAAACAAGGGTATTTATACAAATATTGCAAACTTTAGGGGGTTCATCAAATTTTCTAGCCATGGTATGGATGGTTGATCATAACATTCAGTAGCACTTTGCAGGCCTGCCCTCCCTCCAATTGAAGAGTGTGGAATATTCCACACTTATCAGTAGTTAAGAGGACACTTGGCTAAATTTGTTAGAGAGTTTATGAAAGAGAGGCTCAATTTAGTGCACATACATTAATGTGGGGGCTAGCCATGTCAAAAAGAAAAAAAGGTTTTTTTGAAACATCTCAAGTGCTGGGCAACTATCCAAACTTTTACAAGCTCTAAAACTTAGTTTTTTTTCTCCAAGATCAAGCCTTGGGACCAAGTGCATGTTTGTACCAGGAAGCAATATTTGACAAACAATTTAGAACCAATTCAATCATGTAATAAGTAGAAACAAGCTTCGGAACTTATATAGGCATGCATGGGACTAGGCTTATTTTGAAACATTATACCTGTAGCCTATGTCATCTACGGTGCTTATTCTTAGTCCAGAAAGCAGCCGCAGTCAAAATCCGAGTAGAATTTTGTATTTGCAAAGGCCCAGCATTAGTCTATAAGGTGATCAGGTTTGTACTCATGAGAGAGAGCCTGAACCTTACATTTTGAACGTTCTGATTTTTAGCAGCAGATTTTTCCATGTAAAGAAACCACAGTCGCTTTTCTTATGTAAAAAACCATAGCAGATTTTTATATGTGAAAAACAGAGACACTTTGATCAGTCACATGATACGTTATGGTTCGAGGCAAAGTATAGCTAGTATTTGATCATACATTCTGCTATGAGTTCTCATTTATAGTAGTTCAAGTGTTTTTCTAAAAAACCGAACCCTAATTTTTTATATAAAAGAACCCGTGCAAGACAGCAAGTTATTCCAAAGACAGAGTATGGTTAGACCTGTCCATAAGACGTGTACTGGTCTCCGTGTTTATTCATACTTTATATATCAGACCATCGATCTGTATACCGTATATTGGTATGAGAAGAAAAGGAAGCATCCATTTACCAGAAAGTGTGCAGGAGCAGTACTCAGTAGTAACGACTAAAACGAAGGAAATTACCACATAGCAAGTGGTGTCCCTTACAATACCTGGAATTACAACAAGTACTCTAAAACAATGTTTAGGAGTAGTAGAGTATTTTTTGAGGAGAGTAGTAAGAATTTGAAATTTGGCATATTTGCCAAGAGGATTTGGACCTCACCTGTGCCCATCCCAAAAACAAGACAAGTCAATGTAATGTTTGTGAGGTTGCAACGGGTGTCAGCAGCCCAAATCGCTTGTTATCGCCTTCACAAGGCAAACATGCAAACAAACAAAAACAATTACATAAGCAAACCTCATAAAATTCAAAGCAAAAAGGAACCTGGGAAGAACTAGGTTGACGGGACGCCATGATCTCCTCTATGCTTCGAGCGTATAGACGTCTGACCAGTTCAGAGGGTCCGTGTGATCACCCCCAGGGTTCTGCTTGTAAAAGCTGCACTCGCGTGTGAGAGCGACCAGTGCAGTGTACAGACTGATTACGGCAGTCATGCAATACAGAGGTGAAAGCAGCCGTGCTGCGTAACAGGCAGAGAATACTCAGACATACCAGCAGTCGTGAGAAGCAGGCTTGAAGAACTCGCGAGAGGGAGCGAGAGAGTTAGGGCAGAGCTGTCAGCCCCCCGAAGTTCATTTTTTCAAAAAAGCGCGCTAGTTTAACTGACAGTGCAGTAAGTGCGAATCTGGGTAAAGGTGGCTAAGGTTAACCCACTTAGTTGCATATCGTGTGTAAGGCCAAATTATCAAGCTTGCTAATTAAAGCCTCTGTTCCATGGGGCTCTAAGCCAAGTAATCTCTTCTTGTTTTTGTTACTTAAAGTAATCCAAGAGCTAGAGAGTATGCAAGCTATAATTGCTTAGTAGAGACCAGCTCGAAGCAAGGCTTTTTAATAAAATGCCAACAATTATATTGTTTGGTCAAGTATGATGCTTTTCAAACTGATCAAAATAATAATGAACCAGTTTGATTTATGCGCAAGTAGGTGTATGCCATATGTCCGTAGGTATAAGACTTATAAACTAGTCTTACCATTCAAAAAAACCAAAACTTAAAACCTCTTATCTGTAATTTTGTAATACAAGCAAGTTTTACCCGAAAAAGTGTCATCATGTTTATGAATGCTCTAATGGCGCATTGGTAAAAGTATTGAGATACCTTTATCCTAGAATCATATTTTAGTCCTCATTTATAAGGTAGAAACCCTAAAAATGATTAGGTCAAGTAGTCCAAATAGGTCACTTGTCAAGTGCCTAGTACTAGTATAGAAATCTTGAAAAAAGAAAAAGAAAAAAAAGGTCAAAATGAAGTTCGTGGATGGTATTTGAAGAGAGGGAAAGGCAGCCTCTCTTCAAGCTACTGAATGTTATGATTGTTGATAATTTGATCATTGTAATTTTTTAGGTGATTAATGTGATTTTGTTTACAAAGATTGGAGTTTTTTTTAATTGGAAAGTGTGTTCACCGAACATTCTCTCTCACTTTTGAAAAAGCCCCCGTGGGGGAAAAAACCGGGGTCGTCCCGAGACGTTGGTAGTAATATAAAATGATGAAAGTACATGTGAATGTGAAAAAACCCTATTTCTAGGGAAAAAAGTGACCGGAAACCCTAAGGGGGGAAGAAAACCGGATACATCTGTTGGATAGAGATGCTAGGATGGATGGATGCAAAATGGGAGTAGGCTTGGAGCTGTGGAGGTGTGAACAGTGGTGAGGATGCTCCATTGATATCTAGTGGCTTGGTTGTCACATCCTTCATTGCGCATTGTCATTCTCTCTCACTTTTGACCCCAAAAAAAATTCATGAAGTAGTTTACACTTACTAATATCAAATATAGCATTTTTAATTAATTCTATATCATCCAAAGTCCACAAATTAAAGTCTATATGCAAAACATTGGGAGATCCATGCACAACATTGGAATTTCTATATTTGTTAACATTGGAAAATCTCTTGGTGTTTTGTAAACGAAGTACAGAATTGCATGTGAAGAGTCCAAATTTAACCAAATATGGCTTATTTTGAGGGGTTATTAACTTTTGACATGTAATTCCATATGATTTATTACATGAACACTCGATTTTCTTATTGCTTTGAAAATTTGTGGAATGTGAACTCTTTTTGGATAGACACTCTTTGTGCTTTCATAAACTTTAAAAACAAATATGTAAAAGAATTTTTCTACAATTTTGCACAATTTGTTTACAAATAGTACTTCAACATACATTGTGGTTGTCAATAGTATTGACAAATGATTTTGAATCAACTAGGACAATGCTATTTTATGAGCGTATAAACAATGAGCCATGAGGGGTAAGCCAAATTTTTGTGAGGGAAACCATTTTTTTTGCCTAAAATTAATGGAAACTAAAACAACAAGTTTTTCAAGAGATGAAGATTAAAATGCTCATTTATAGATTCCTATGTACATGATTAAAGGTAAAATTTAGAATTTCAACAAGGAATCTAAGCTCACAACTCATGCACCAACTAATCCCCACTCACAATATGATATTCCTCTTCTCTTTGTTCTCATGGATGTTGGATCAAATCTAATTTATACCAATTTTCTACATTACTTAAAAATGCTTTTTTAATTAAATAATTAGAACACTTGTAGTGTATCACAACTAAATTATCACTGTATAAAATATGACAAATAGCACAAATGTTTTTTGCAAGCCGTTTTATGTAATGAATGAAATTTAATTTTTACTAACACATAATCATGTTTGGCAAGGAACTAGTTTTTTGCTTTTAGATCATCAACCTATTATGGAAAACATTCAAACCAACTTGAATCCAAAAGCACCATTTATTATTTAAATTTTTTTTGTTTGACATTTACCAATAATTAAATTTTAGAGAAAGATTTTGATGTTGATTCCATCTAAGATTATTTTAGCAAATTAGTGATGATATTTTTGCTCTACCCAAGTTATTCTAATTAGTAATAAGCAAGATCTCTTCACACTAATTTGGATATATGATTGTGTCTAATTAGTATGAATGTGTGGCATGCATCTCCATGTTCTCCAAGTACAGTTTGGGCCACATTTTTTGTTGCTTTTAGTAACAACTACCCACTTGGTGGTGCACTATTTGTAATGAGGCACACTTCACATCCTCTTTAATTGGAATATGTGCTTGCAAAATCTCCTCAAAATTCTGACCACTTGAATCACACTACTCAAGACACTTGAATCACACTACTCAAGACACTTGAATCACACTACTCAAGACACTTGAATTACACTATTTGAGACACCCTATGATAATATTTAAATACTGTAGCCAATATTATATTGGGATCACCTAAATCAACTTGAGTTAACCTATATAATATAGTATATTTTACTAAGGAACCTTGCAAATTACATGTTTCCTAATTTGTGCAAGTTAGTGATAGGATTGTTTGGTACAGTAACTGAAATAACTTGTGATGAACATCAATGGTGTTGAAATTGGTTGTGAATTTCTTGAAAATATATACTATTCCAATCATTTTATTAATCCACCCATCCCTGTATTCCCCTTTCTTTAAAATATTCATTCACAATTAACACTTAAATACTTGATTACTTTCAACATTTTAGGATGTAAAAAAAAGAAGAAGGGTATAACATGAAATATTCGAAACAGAGTTTTTTCTCATCTATTTTACTCTCGAATTGGTGGTGATTATAGGCAAAGCAAACGAAAACTGATTTACAAAATACCAAATACGTCTTAGCATAATTTTCATACAGTCTTCAAATTTTATTACGTAAGGTCTAGAAATCCAATACCGGTAATATGTTTCTGCATAAGAATTTAACCTTGTCGAGAATCTTGAGATCAAAGTCAAACATTTGTGAAAACATACAAATCAATTTCAAATCAAGATGGCAGTCTTCCGACATAGATTATTTAACTAGTTAATTATTCAACATACAAAACGCATTGCTTTTGAAAATATACTAATTTTACTAGAAGAAATATGAATCTTAAACAACTCGTTCAAAACAAGTGCAAATAGCTTAACAAATTGTACAATGACTCAATTACAGTTGTTTAGGATATTTACAATTGTTGTGAATTAGTTATTTAAGGCACATTTTTTTTTAGTGTTTCCCTACTCTTTGTCATCCTAGACATGCATTAGTGGATGGACATTCTAAGCAATGTAGAAGTGAGTTTTTTTAGTAATTGCAAGGTTTGCCTTCATATTTCTCTAATCCATTATTTTCTTTCAAATGAACATCTTGCAAAAAAAATCAAGACTTACCTTAAGAAAATTCTGAAATTTAATTTTTTTCACAATAAGCTGTATTTGGAAGTTTTCAATTCAAGTTCAAACACAAAGATCTCCAATTAGTCTACCCAAATTAATTGGGTAAAATGGAACAATTCCAAATTACTACCAATTTATATTGTTTTTTTTGTTAGTAAAACAAATGGAACTTTTCCACCATGAGGTAGGCATATGGAAAGGAAAAAAAAGGAACTTAGGGAAAAATGAAGATGAGCCCTGCATTGATGTAAAAATCTCACCTCTGCATTGCTTCTAATATGCAACATATTGGTGTGAGTTTAACCCCTAAAGAACCAAGTGGCTGTTCAACAGCCATTTGAGAACTTAGGAAGGGTCATATGAAGTTAATTTGTATTGGATGTTCTCAAAATTGTTACACAAGGTGCAAATATGTATCTTGTAAGTGGGGATGTAAATTTTTCCCTAATTGGATGCCTAGTTCAAAAGTTATGTTATTCAAAAGAATATGGGCAACTCAGGCAGCTCGAGCAGCTTGGACGTCTTTGGAGAATCTTATGCTAAAACTCTCATCAACTTTTGAAATTTGGCAAGTATGTAACTAAAAAAACCTAATGTACAACTGTAAAAAATAAAATAAAAATTGAACTCTCACATCACATTTAGAAGGGAGTCAAACTTTGTTAACTATGTTTGGGTAGTTTCAAGAAGAAAAAAAAAATCCTCTAACTCCAGGCTCTATTATCTTTCAATCAATAAATCCAAAACTCTTGAAACTTTTTTCACGTATTCCAAATGACTGTCTCTATCTCACTGTTTAGATTTCAAATAAAAGACTTCCTCATTGCACAAGAAATCATGAAAGAATGACTAATGTATTGCCAATTTACTAAACCTCCTTGCAGTGCAGGGTGATTTAGAATAAGCTAGACTCTATCTTTGCATCTGAAAATTTTCATGAGTGAACCTAACATCATATACTTGTGAATGGTCAAAAAGCTCAAATTTGTGTAGAGCAAAAAATTTACTCTAGGAAAGCTCAAAATCTGCTGACCTAGTTTTGCAAGAATGAAAAAAAAGCTATTTTTGTCACTTCAAACATTATAATCTTACAATCCGCGTGGTCAAATGAGCTGAATTTTTTTGCACACATTAACTTATCTATTTGACACACTTTTATATGGTTGGAATTGAGAAAAAATGTTTTTATTTTCAATTTTGAGCAATGCACTAAAAGTTGGAAGTTTCTAAGATTTTTTCTCAAAAAATCACCCTTGGTCCTTTAGGGGTTAATATGCTTCTTTTGTACCCAAATCACAAGTGAATACCAATGTGCCCATCATTGTTTAAATCTCTCGCAATTTTTTTTTGCGAGAATCTTACCTCAAATTGTGACCGGCTACCATATCACTAGAAGCATGGTGTAAAAGAATGGATGAAATTGTCAGGTTGTTTCCCAAGTAAACATCAACATAACATTCAATAGCACTAGTAAAGGCTGCTCTCCCTCCAAGAGAATAGTGTGGAATATTCCACATCATTCTTTAGCTATGGGACACTTGGTTGAATTTGTCAAATTTTATGAAAAGGATGCTCAATCCAATGCACATACATCAATGTGGGGGCTCAAACATGTCAGAAAAAGAGATATATATATATATATATATATATATATATATATATATTCTTTTACTTTTTCATTTTATTTTTTATTTTTTGTCAAGATGAAGTTCATGGATGATACCTGAAAAGAGGGAAAGGCAACCTCTCTTCAAACTATTGAATGTTATGAAGTTCACCAAAAATTGGATGAAAATTATTCATATTAGTAGATTTTATGAATGATCGTGCACTTGTCATTGATTATATCCATTTCTATCCAATTTTACCTCATTGTTGGGTGTAAGTCGAGTGATCAACGAGAAAAAACAAAATTTAAAGGCTGGTGCCCATGGAATGGTAGTTCATATTGCGGTGAAAAAAGTGCAATGTGGGTTCCCCATATCAAGCCGTCAGAGATGTACATTTCACAAGGACCATCCAAACGTGTAGCTTTGTGATGGGAAGATACAAGGCTAACCCCGTTTGAGGACATGGTGGGATTGGTGGCGTTGATTCTTAGAAAGTTGCAAAATACTCAATGATGGAAAGCAATTAAAAAAAGGGGCATTGATATGTGTACCACACCCTTTGAACTATTGTACCATGCCGCGGGGTAAGTTTTAGATTTCTACCATTAAAAAGCTGAATTTGAGAATTTGGAATTCAAATTTGGACTTACAAACCATGATTTTATCTAGAATCATAAAAAAAAGTTGCAATTCAACAAAACTAAATGAAAAAATATATCTTTTTTTATAAACAAAAGTAAAAATAACGCTTTTTTCACTAACTAAACTTTTTTTATTGAGTGTTGTTAAATTACAACTTTTTTAAATAATTCTACACCAAATTATGATCTCTAAGTCCAAATCTGAATTCCAAATTCAGCTTTTTGATGGTGGTAAATCTATTTACCCCAGGTGTGGTACAATAGTTCAAAGGGTGTGGTAAAATAGTTCAAAGGGTGTGGTACAATAGTTCAAAGGGTGTGGTACACATATCAATTCCCTTCAAAAAGAAAGACCTAATACTAGAGTCCACGAGGTAAAGGAGTTCCATTACAAAAGATGGTTGGAACGGTTTGAAATTGATTTGTTACCAGGTTTTGGTCGGACAAAGTTGAGCCACGTCAGGAGGAGGACATCGTATGAGATGCAATATTTCATGAGCTCAGATGCATGAGAGTACTGGCAGGGCTGGGGAGTGGGGACCCAAAGTTTGTAAGAGAAATGTTTAGGTTAACCCCTAAATGCCCAAGGCACCCAAATTGGGTGTCCAAAAATTTTTAGGAAATTTTGAAACTCTGTTGAAGGTACAGATTTTATCATTTTTAGGTTTTTTTTCTTGAAAAAGTTGTGCGCTGAAGTTAGCTTCACCGTTCAAATTCAATTTCCTTCATATCTTATTCCAGTTGTTTTTGGTGGAAGGTTAACTACAAGCATACATTTGATGACATGAATAGTGTTGTGAATAGTGTCATGAATAGTGTCACAAAGCCTATGAGAAGTTGCCGCATTGAAAAGTTGGGCATCAAGTTGAGCAAAAGGTGAAGATTTCCTTTGGACACTCCCTTGGACAATAAGGGCCTTTTACTAAAATTTTGACATTTAACAAAATCTAAAAGTGCTTTTGGACTAATTTCACTTGGAATGTCTTTGTTATAAAAATTAGCATCCTTTCATTGTTGAGAATTCTTTCATTCATAATGATTTTGGTCAATAATTGAATCTAAATATTTCTTTGTATTGACAATTGGGTTTTGACAATTGCGTTGCAGGTTCATTTGTGAAATTGTGGTCATGAATTTGGAAGGGAGGCCATTGGTATTGAAGTAACAACAATAAGCACTATAGCATCCTAAATGATTTTTTTTCCAATTTTGTATCCAAAAGTTGCCAATTTGCATTAGAAGTTTTGGGCAGCTCCAAAATAAGCAAAAAATTCCATACTCACCATCATTCAATTGCAAATATGTTAAAATCCGAGTGGCCATTTTGGATTCTTTTTGGGTAGGGCCATCTAGAAGCCTTGAAGTTCAAGATTCAATGGTTACAATTTTGTTTTGATGTTTAATAATGATCTTATAAGGACAATTCAAAAACTTTAAAACTGCCTTCCAAAAACAAGAAAAACACCCTTGGGCATTTAGGGATTAAACTTACCAGCAGAATCTTCCCCAATTGTGAGCAATAGTGCCCATTGCCCATGCCAGTTGGCTGTTTGGGGTTGAGGTTAGAGCAGCTCCACCCGTACAGTGAAACACCGTGCTTGGACCACTTTTGTATGAAAAGAGACCAGTTGATGCTTGGACCTGTTAAAATATTCTTTGCTGTATTGTAAATTTTTTAATTTCTTAGTGTAGGGCAATTCCTCTAAACAGTATTTTTCTTTGATCATCTAATAGGTTGAGTGAGCAATGATGAAGACTCTATTGTAGGTTGAGAGCAGATTCAGCATAAAATTATTCCCCAAAATTTTGTACAATTATTTTGTGAATAATTCACTAAAAATGCCCAATATCAAATAAAACAAAAAATTGAATTGCCTAATATTGAAGATGTCATAAAGCCTAGCTAATTCTGGAAAGCCAAGGCTAACTTTAGGAGGGCTCAATCTATTGCAAAAGTTGTACCAAGACCTAATTTTGGAAATTCAAAGATGCTTTGAAAAAGCTTTGATTATATTAGAAAAACTAGTTGATTGCCATATAATAACAACTTTTTTTGAATATGCCTAATCCTTAACTAATTACTATACTTGATGCCAAATCATTTTTTTCCCAAAAAAAATTAATTTGGCAATTGAGTGTTAAATTTGCTCTCAACCTATAGTATCTACCTTTTCAAGGAAGAGGATTTATTATTGGTTAAGCACTATTTTGCCTATTTGCGCAGGTGGGGGAAATTGTTGGTCAATATGGGAAAAATGATCATTGTGTTTCCCCGGGATGGTTTCCAATTAGTGTGGTGGAGATGCTCTTAGATATTGTCTCTTGCAACCCTCCAAATCTTCAAGCCTTGCTAAAATCTAGATGAAAAGCATCCAATTCTTGCAATGTTAACCTCTACATTTACCTTCTCCCTTCAAAAAAGCCATATTTGAAGAGGTTTCTAAACCTTCTACAAACTATATTTTCTTATCATCATAGATTACTTTATTGCTTATAGAAGTTCCTTGACTTGCGATTGGTTGACACTATACTTAGTGAGTTGCACTATTGGAGATACAAGTGGCCATCCCCTCTTAAACTCACAGAGAGGAATAGAAGGGACTTTGATAATTGCAAGGTTGCAAGAGATGCTCTTAGAGTATCTCTGGCCACCCTCTAGATGTCCCCTCCTCCTAATTTTTGGATGATAAGCAATCAATTCTAGTGTGTGTCAGCCTCTACCTATACTTTCCCCTCTCTAATAAGTCATATTTGAAGGAGTCACTAAGAGCATCTCCACCAGTTGGCCGGTGGAATGACATGCCATATGATTTAGCCTGGCCAGAATCGACTCATTATATAATTCTTGTGTCCACCAGATTGAGTTTAAGATGACTCGTTACAAGGTTTGGAATCAAAAGCTATGCCAAAAATAGCTACAATTTTTGGATGCTCTAGGCATCTTTGCCATTGCAACATGGGATGCTCTAGGCATCTTTGCCACATGGACAAGTTAGTAGTTTAGGTTTTAGAGAACTGATGGCAAATAAATTGGGGCCTCACCAACCATCAAGCCAATAAAATAAAGGTGTCAAAGTCACAATTCAAGCACGCTACAAATGAAAACTACCACGGCAGCTGAGAGTGCCCGGGGCCTTCTTTGAAGCGGTTGGGCAAAATTTTGCCATCACTATGTCAACACTAGACACTCTAAAATCAAAAAAAATCCTAAGGCCATGGTACATGACAGGCCAAAGCCAACCGGTGGAGGTGCTCTAAACCTTCTACAAGCTATATTTTCTCTTGGGATTAGCAAGTTGTCCTAGTAAATGACAGTTTACTTATTGCTTTTGGAAGTTCTGTGTGTAATTGGTTGGAAGTATATTTAGTGAGTTGTATTGTTGGGGATACAAGTGGCCATCCCCTCTTAAATGGACAGATTTCAACTGAAGGGCATTTGATAATTGGAGGGTGAGATGAGATGTTCTTAAATGGCCAGGGTGAACTAACCCTTCATTGCCCCATGCTTGGATGAATGGGGCTAGGTGTTTGGTCAAGTGCTTTATGAGTTTGTGGGACTAAGGCAAAAATGCTTGTATTTTCATATTTCAAATTTTTTAAGAATTTGGAAATTTATTATCAAGAGATTAAATTTGGGAAATATGAATTCACTTTGGATTTAGAGACAGTAATTTAGTACACAATCATAGAGGAGGTTACAATTGGGCAACACCAAAATAGGGGGCAAATTATTACTTTTATCCATAGATGTAGAAAAGTGAAACTTTTTTATCCTAGCCCAAAAACAAGGATGAGCAATAGACAAAGCATCCTGGCCCCATTCATCTAAGCATGGGGCAATGAGGGGGTTAAATTTAAAATTAGATAACATGCCATTTTGTGGGGCCAAGATAAGAAACTGTAGCTTTTCCATTAACCAAAAAATGCCAAAGCATGAATATTTACCATCAAGAGATTATACTTGGGAATTTTGAATTTACATTTGGATTCAAAAACCCGGCCTTAGTTTAGAACCATGAAGAAGGATACCACTCAACAACGCAAAAATAGAGGGCAAATTACTACTATTACCCAAGTTGAAAAATCACTAACTTTTGCCACCCCGACCCACAAAGCGGCTTGTCATCTAACCCCATCCATTGTTTGGTAGCCCATAAGGGGCCGACCACATTATGCCCAAAAGTCTCAACTTTGCTAGTCTCAACTCAAATTCTAGTTGGATTGTAAGCTTATAAGAAAGAACCCTTGACGGGGAAAAAACGAGGAATGGCCCTGGATGGCGCTTGGATTGTATAAGAAGAGAAGATTTTTTTTTATAAAAATGACCTGAATGTCTTTTTAATTAAGAAAAAGTGTCAAGATTACTCTTCTAAGGTAGTTTTTTTGTTGCGCCCAAATCTCAATTGAATTACCATTTTGTTAGTATTGTAACTTACAAAAAGTGCTTGCACTTAGACATCTTTAAGTGAACCGGGATGTGGGACTTGGGGCTTGGGACATATTGTAAAGTTGTGAGTTGAATTTCAGCTCTTAATCAAGTAAATTTCTAATATTTAAATGGGACTTGGAGCATTGAACGTCGTGTGACTTTTATCTTGAAATTGGATGTAACAAATGATACTAATGTAATAAAAGAGGGAAAAATCTCAAAATAACATGCCACAAAGATCATCACGTCTAAAATCCATTTCAACAAATTTCACTCCAAAGTCATTTATTGTTTGTTAGTAATTTATTTTTACTTTTTATATGAATTACTAGATTTCAAAATTTATATAAAAGTATTAGTAATAGTAGAGAAAGATATAATCACATGGACGTAATCTAAACTTCAAAATCTACAATTCATATCAACACACCATCTTCAAAAACATTCTTTTATTTTTATTATATTCTTCAATTGATCTTTATATAACTTCAAAACAAACTTTGTGACCTTCATGGACATGATAAGAGTTGTATGCACTTTGGTAATGTCACTCCTCACAAAGAAGCAATGTTCACAAATGTGGCTAAGTTTAGAGAAATTAATGTTTACAAATTCTCATACAATTACAAAACAAACACACACAAAAGAATATTGAGT
This sequence comes from Ulota crispa, assembly GCA_963920765.1. Classification (NCBI taxonomy): domain Eukaryota; kingdom Viridiplantae; phylum Streptophyta; class Bryopsida; order Orthotrichales; family Orthotrichaceae; genus Ulota; species Ulota crispa. The sequence goes on along the minus strand of OY987242.1, from coordinate 2,569,774 downwards.
TGGAATTGTTAGCACAACTACTAGAATTCTAGCTACTTGATCTACTTATGATAACTACATTTGGAATCAAGGACAACAAGTGTGACATGCCTCTACAAAATTCAAGATATCAAAAATTGTAATTTGCAATAATTTTTATCATAAAGCAACAAGTGTTTGTCCATTGGGAAAAATTCAAAAATTTTATTAACATTAAAAATTCAAAATGTTCTATCATAAAGCATTGGGTATTTGTATATCACAACAACAAAAAAAAAGCATTGGATATTTGTTCATCACAATTTTTATTTATTTTTAAGAAGGCAAGCGGGAGATGAAAAGGCAAGGAAAGAAAAAAAAGTCACTTGAAAATTCGAAGAGGGAGGGAGAGAAAGAAGCATGAAATGGAATGAGAGGGTGAAAAGTCATTAGAAATTAAGAGGAAAATGTCGCAAAATACAAGCGTAAAATAAAGTTGTCTCCACTCCACCCCAACCCCAACATAAACCACTGCTGGCAAATTCCTTGTTCATATCCCGGGCGGGTTCTGTGCCGCAACTTGCGAGATTACGAGTTTTTGTTTGCATAATCGGGGATTACGTTTTTGTCATCTAGAAAAGTTCTCATCCTACTCCCACGTCACAACATTCATCTCATTGGGCATTTCCTATCAGTCGTCTACGATAACGTCGTTATTGTTGGGGATTGCGGGAAAGAAAGCACCTCCTCGTTGGGCGGAGCCCACCTTGTTAACCTTTTTTTTCCTTCCTCAGGCGGCATTGCCCTATACATGTTTTCCTCGTTGAACTCATGGCTGGAGGGAAATGGATGAACTCGTGCCAGAGTGCCGGAGTGAAATGGATGAACTCGAGGATGAAGAATCCGAAATACCCGAACATGCAAGGTTTAGGGGTTTAGCTCCCAAAATCCTAATTCCTGAACTCTCTCGCTCTGTAGAATCAACCGATTTGCTTTGAAGCGGCAGAGTAACGAGCAAAGCGACGAATGCTCGAGATTGACGAGCTCAACCCGATTCGACAGTGCTTTTCCTTGCAGGTCACAGATTTTACACTTCGCGCCGTGAACGCGTTGTCCACCAAAGGACCTCCGGGGAGTGTACAATGCAGTGGAGAAGCCTCTCCAAATACGGCAAACAGCTGCATTGTTTGAGGTGTTCTCTTGCCCCTTGCCTTTGGTATCATCCTTAAATGCATTCTCTATTAGCACGTTCCAAGGCTGCTGCTTTTGTGTGGATTCCAACGTCGTCCTCTGTTTTCCAGAATTTAGTACTAACAGGTGTTGGTATTGTGTGTTGTGTTGGCTTCTGGACCCGTTTTCTCCAGCGGATTGCCCTTCGTTGGTTTACGCACCAAAATTGTGTACGATTCTTGCAGATATTATTATCACAACACGAATCCCAAGGTGCGTGAACGGGCATGAACTGCCCTGATTTCGCTTCGACGCGGGTAGTATTCTGGAATCTGAGTTCTAGGGTTTGGAATGCTGCTTTTTCTAGGAGACTTTTCGGTGTCCGGGGAGTCGTTTTGGTAATTCTGCTGGAATCGGCGTCGGAATTTGGTTAGTATGGAGAGTGAATTGCGTGTGTGCACGTGATTGCCATGCTAGTTTTCAAGGGGCGAGCTGCTGACGCAATACATCGTGGGTAGGGAGGGCTGTGTTGAAGCTTGGCGAGGCTTTCAAGGGGGAAGAGTCGGAGTTTCTGAAGACTTTCTACAGGGTCAACAACTGAGGAATCTGCAATTGGTGTGGGTTCAAACTTGTGAACCTTGCATTTCCTTCGTGTTAAACCTTTACCTTTTCAGCTCCTGAAGGAGTATTGCTTCTTTCTGGCTCATAGAACTATGCGATCTGGAACGGCATTCTGCATTTGGTGAAGCTGTTGATTTAGGTTATGGCCAGTTTCTTTAGGTCATGGTCGTAGAATGGGCGTGGTTGGATCGTATTTCCTTGAAATGCTTTGTATTGGCTTATCTGTTGCACATCCTTTGAGTTGTATAGAATATGGGTTTTTTTTAGAAAATCATGGAGGGTTTATGGTAAAGCATGCTTCGTGGAATATTGCTGAAGTTCTAAGCCGCTCATGGTTATTTGCCCCTGCCCTTATGCTTTTTAGGGCATAGACGAAAGGTGGGACGACACAGCGATGGCAGGAGGTAAAGTGGTGAAGGGGAAAGCCGCTCCGCAGAGATTTCAAGGGATTCAGTTTCAGAAGAGCAAGGGCCAGCATATCCTGAAAAATCCGCTCTTGGTGCAATCCATAGTGCAAAAAGCTGGACTGAAAAGCACCGACATTGTTCTCGAAATTGGTCCTGGGACAGGTAATGCCATGTCAAACACCCCACGTCTGCACGTTCTGGGTAGGATTTACTCTGAAAAAACCAAGAAGCCACATAGAGTTTCATGTCTTTAAAGCATGTCTGATATGGAAATTTCTTTCGAGCAAGTGTATTTACGTATTGATCATCGCATACAATGTTCTCTGTTCATTAAAACTTATTCTTATCTGCATTATACTGCATAACTTATGATGAATCAATTGACCGCGTCCTTAAACCATTAACCCTTGGTCTTCTAGGGTTTTAGAGTTTTCGCAAGGCTAAGAGTCTTGCTAATGTATTATTTTCTTCGCAGGAAATCTGACGATGAAGCTGCTGGAGGTTTGTAAGAAGGTTATAGCGGTAGAGCTCGATCCTCGCATGGTGTTGGAGGTCACACGGCGCGTGCAGGGCACTCCATATGCAAACAAGCTCCAGGTACTTGCTCGCTTGTTTTTGCACCTTTGTCAAGGGTTTAGGGTTTGTCTTTGAAAGTCTGTGTTTTGTGCAAATTGTCTCCCGTGGCCCTTGGTGGTTGCAGTATTAGTTGCTAACCCCTGAAGCACGAAGAGTCCCAAGTTAGGTCGCAAGCCCTTTTTTGCAGATTTTGAGTAGGTCATATGGGGAACTCCCTTTTGTGCATCGTTTTATTAGTTTTTTTTTATCAATACTTGCAAAAGCTTGTTACTTATTCTAGTAATATAGAATTTAGTCCTGATCAAATCGTCCTTTTTTCATAACTTGAATCAGTCATTCTAAAACCATGAATCTTTTGGTTAATTCCATGACGGTATGTTGTATCGTAATATGGTGGGGGTTTGCATGCAGGTGATTCAAGGTGATATTTTGAAAACGGAGCTGCCCTACTTTGACGTGTGTGTTGCGAACATCCCGTATCAAATCTCCTCGCCCATCACCTTTAAGCTACTCTCGCATCGGCCACTCTTCCGCTGTGCCGTCATCATGTTCCAGAAAGAGTTTGCACAGCGTCTGGTTGCACAGCCTGGCGATTCACTGTTCTGCCGTCTCTCTGTCAATACACAGCTATTGGCTCGTGTCTTCCATCTACTGAAGGTGGGTAGCAGCCTTTCTTTTCTTACATAATAACAATGAGATATCATTACATCTCTAATGTGAGCTTTTCTCAACCTTTGCGTCATTTAGATCCTACATAAAGATCTACATCTGGAAAAAGACTTTTAAAGCCTGGGTGGTAGTAGTATCGTAGGTGGTGATTCCAGTGGTTGACATGGGGCTTTTGTTTAACTTTAATCTGCCAATAAGGTAGAGCATTCTGTTTGCGTCCAACATGTAGTATTAGGAGATCAACCCAAACCTGGAGAGGTTAATTTGGGTAGAGGAGCCAGACCCTTTTTGGATCAATTTCTGCATTGGTGTATATGAATTCCTTCTGCAATCATTCAAAGTGGGAGGTTGTAGATCACTAAGAGTGACCTACAGTAAACGCCACTACTCCTATTCAAGGATCAGTGGCGGTAGACATTTAGCCAAGTTATGCTTACAGCACTTGCTGATTGAAGAAAAACTAGGTTCATTGGAAGACATGAGTTTTAGACGGACTAGGTCGCTGGTTGTTCTTCTGTCTTCTGCCTTACGTTTTGTCAGTTTGTTAGGTCACTGATGGCCCTGCTTTTGGTGAATCAGGTGGGAAAGAACAACTTTCGGCCACCACCGAAGGTGGATTCATCAGTTGTTCGAATTGAGCCTCGAAATCCGCTACTTCCTATCAATTTTAAGGAGTGGGATGGCCTCATTCGACTCTGCTTCAATCGCAAAAACAAGACTCTGGGGTCCATATTCAGGCAGAAAGCTGTTCTCGCTCTGATTGAGAGAAACTACAATACTTTCCAGGCCTTGCAAGAGGCCCATGGCTCCGAGGTAACCATCTAGTTATCTCCTCTTTCCATAGATATCTTATTGTTTTCGACCTTAGGAGTAACGCAAGTGTCTCCATTCCATGTAATGGTATCTACAACGCATCAAGTTTAAAGTTAGTAGTGCAAGCTCTTCAATGCTTCATTTATACGAAAGAACTTCAGATTCCATGGATTTAGATGCTCTTCATGGTGAAGGCTTTCAATGCCACTGACTTGTTCCTTGTGGGAGCAGGTGGCGGTGGTGGATCCATCCATTCTGGGCGACTTAGCGGAAGACGAGAGCATGGAGGTGGACGGGAATGCAGAGGGGGACGGCATGGAAGTGGAAGACGACGATGGCCACCAACAAGGGAATGCATTTTTCAAGGAGAAGTGTTTGACGGTGCTGGGCGAGGGAGCGTTCGAGGACAAGCGGTCTTCCAAGTTGACCCAGGACGATTTCTTGAGGCTGCTTGCCTTGTTTAATAAAGCTGGCATCCATTTCACGTAGACCGTCGATACGTCGTCTCTTGCTCTTGCTTAACCGTTCAAAGAGTTCTGCTTTCTTGCATGGCAAGCCCCAGTAAGCATCCTTCTCTTTGAATGTGCGTGAATTTGAATGTCAGAGTGCAAGTTTTCTCTTCTGCAAGAAGAGGCAATAGGGGGCTTCAAACATCAATTTTTTTAGGTGACTCATGTTGCAATTGATCTTGGTGAATTCACTAGTGAACAACAAGGTGAGTCACCTTTGGAATTCACTCGAATTCGCTCCTAATGTGATTCACGTTAGGAGTGGAGTGAACTCCAAAAACTCACTTTCATGCGGCTCATCCTCACGGTTGTCTCAGACCCAAACTTGTGCACAAAATCCTAATTGCAAACTCATGGGTGTCTCATACTTCGGGCATGGGAGTGAATGAAAATAATTTCACTAGTGAGCTGGGACCCTCCGAGGTGAGAAACTCATAGACCAGATTTTATGTTTGAAGCCCCCTAATGCCTTCATGCAGTTTGAAAACTCTATTTAGGGGTAGTGTTTTTGGGATGGTTCACACATTACTATTTTGGGTCATAGAGTCCAGCTCTAAGTGAAGGTAAACAAGGATGGGGCTCAAAATCACATGAGTTCCAGGAGGGAAATGACTAAAAGTTGAAAAGTTTGACATTTCTAACCAATTAGCCATTCTTTTTGGCTAAATAATGTTAAATAATGAAAATTTAAAGGTGCAACCACAAGCCTGTATACATTGGAAGGTAGAGAATACAAATGTATGAGTGAACATCAACAAGAATTTGTTTGTTGCAAATCACTTCAATTACTAGATTTCTATTGTCGTTACTAAATTAATAAAAAACACTATCCAGGATCTGTCATAATTGGTAGTCTTGGCTTTTGTAGAAGAAGGGAGTGGTTAGGGCATCTTGGTTGGAAAGAAAGCTGTAGAAGAAAACTATCCTTGCTAAGTGTGATGTTACATGAAAATAATTTCAAAAACTTCAAAGTTGGATAGCCTTAATCCTTAAGGACCAAGTGTCTGTTCAACGGACACTTGGGAACTTGGGTAAGGTCATACAAAGTTGATTTTAGTTAAATGTTCTCAAAATTGTTACATAAGGTGTAAATATGTATCCCCAATGGAATTATAATTTTTTTTCCAATTAGATGCCCGATTCAAAAGTTATGCTCCCCAAAAATTTTTTGGCAGCTTGGGATATTTGGAGAATCTTATGCTAGAATTCTCATCAACTTTTGAAACTTGGCATGTATGTAACTAATAAAATATGGTATACAGTAGTCAAAAAAGAAAAAAAAATTTTAAGCTCTCAAATCATTTTAAGAGAAGTCAAACTTTGTTATGTATGTTTGGGCGGTTTAAAAGAAAAAATATTTTCTTCTAACTTCAAACCCTATTATCTTTCGATCTTTATATTAAAAGCTCTTGAACTTTTTTTTACATATTCTAGATGTTTGTCTCTAACTTTTGGTTGTTTGGATTTTGAATAAAAACTTCCTCATTTCACAAGAAATCATGAAAAAATGACTAGTATATTGCCAATCCACTTAACCTCCTTGCATTGCAAGGTGATTTAGAACAAGCTATACTCCATATTTGCTTTTGAAATTCTTTGCGAGTTGAACTAACATCATATACTTATGAATGATCAAAAAGCTCATTTTTGTGCAAAGCAAAAATTTTACTCCAAGAGGGCTTGAAGTTAGTTGACCTTGTTTTGCAAGAATGAAAGAAAGTTGTTTTTCTCACTTCACACGTCATATTCGTACAATCTACACACTCAAATGGGCTGAATTTTTTTGAACACAATGGTTTATTTGCTAAACACACTCTTATACAGTTGAAATTCAAAAAAAAAAAAATCATTTGCAATTTTGGGCACTTCACTAAAAGTTGGCAGTTTCTGAGATTTTTTCTCAAACATCCTTGGTCTTTTAGGGGTTAATCATCTTCAATTGTTCACAATTCAAGAACAAACCTAATTTGCACTAGTTTTTGGAATTCTACAAAAATTTATAGATATGAGAAGACTTTATCAAAGTCATCCCTTGAGCCAAGAGAATAATACTAGAATTTTGTGCACAAGTCAAAATTGCATTGGCTTTTGTAACTATATTAAACTCTTTTGAAACTATGAAAGCAAATTTTGCTTATACAAGATCATGGTCATTAAAAGATTTTGAAATCACACACAAATTAAACCTACTTGGTTTTCATATCAAGAATTTCTTTTTAATGCAACTTATGGGTACCAAATTTTAGCAAAAACTTCTTGGTTCTTGCATGGATTTTAATTCTAGACTTTGGACTTTTTCAAGCTCCCTTTAAAAAGCAACCCTACTTCTCTATCACCCAAGACTCCATTGAACACCTCAAAAGTAAAAGGGACATATTTTGCTGTTATCCTTTGTTGTTTTTAAATCACAAAATCTGCACTTGGGACTGATATTGCAAAACAAAGGCAATTCCGCAATAGAGACCAATTATTGCTTGGTAGAATTAACCGTTTTCACTTTTTACTCTTTAAAGTTGGCAAACAGTTGTGTGTTTTTGCCCTGTGTGTGGCTAAAAGTATAGTCTTGCCGAGCTTGACGTGCAGCTGCTTGCATGGCAAAACCTGCGGCTCTTTGCACGTCCTATTTTGCTGTACCAAACTGAAGTGCAAATTATTGAGACTCTTTTTCCCTTGTAATTCAACACCGACACTTTCAGGGGAAGAAAAACCCACAAAAGGAATTTTATTTTCTCCTGGGGCTCATTTTTCTGAAATCTACGGTGGAGAAAACCTCAGGAGCCTTTGACCAAGTCCAACGCCTCTCGGGCTCCGTGCAACCCATGGGTCCGCGAGCGTCGACAATTTTCAGGACAGCCCATTCTGGGGGACTTGCTAGGCAACTTTTTCCGGACGACGCCACTTTCTAGTCCTAGGCTCTAGCTCTGCTGCTTCTTCTTGCCTACCTTACTAAATTCTGGCAAGCTGCTTTCCAACTTAGAAATCCGTACTAAATAAGATTCTTCTCAAAAACCATCATTTTGCATGAGCAGATCAGGTCTGTGGTGAGGATTTCCGGCTCCGACAGTACGACAGTACAGGAAAGCTGATCGACTACCATATTCAAATGCGCCCATCGCAGGTATTACGGAGGTTTTTTTCCATTTTCAAATAGCTCGTGCTTTCACAAAACACTAGAATATTCCAGATGCGGTTTCGCTAACAATTTCTGCTTACGCGACAACCGTGCATTGAAAAACTAAGCACAGAAGGCTGCTGCAACTTCCAGCAAGCTAACGCTCGATTATGGACTGTCTCAGAAAGCGGGATTTTCAAGTACACCATATTTCGGTAACAGTGCAAGTGGCATGAAGATAGTCAGTGATTAAGAAGTCTTGAACATTCAACTTAGGTTGATGCAGACGAGGGCAAAAGGGTTCAATTTTCATTGACCGAGGGAGATGGAATCAGCAAATAAGCAGGTTTTGATGGAGACTAGCAGTGAGTGGAACGTTGATCGAGTCCCTGCTCATTCCTTCGATTTTTTTTTGCAGCACGGTGGAAGTGATCGACAGAGCTGCTTCCATCGGTCGATTGAAAATTATAGAAATATGTGACCACCGGAGAGGTGAGTACCAGACCGACGCTGCCTGGCAGGGGCAGGGGGGTTGAGTGTTCACAACGGAGATGACGACCTCATGAGTAGCCCTAACATGGCTGGCGCAGTGCATTTCATGCCCAATTTCATGAGCATTTGTATCGTGAAGTACCGTTTCTTACGTTTCCTCTCTGGATTTTCGGGTTGTACGTCCAAGCTGCCCTGCGTGAGGATCCTTGCTCGGGCATGCATGCTACCTGCGAGTACCTTAACCCCAGAACGGCACCGATTGCCAGGCGCAATCTCAACCAAAGGACCAACCAAATAAGCATATTCAGCAGCCCCAACCAAGGCGTTGCGCTCGAAGCTCTACACGTGGCCCATGGCCTGCTCCGGCCACTTTGGTGCCGGTGGTTGTGCAGCTGCTTGAGGTGATATCACGCCATAGCTTAACTACTGCTTGGTGGCACCTGCTCGGAGTGCCAGTAGTTCCGGTGGTTGAAAAATTCTACACGGTTTTTCAGATCAAAACTACTGTCGGATGTCGGGTTTATGTGACAAGGGAAGGCAGGTACGGTGAGGTGTCAGCTGGCTTTTGTGCATCAATGAAGCCAAGGGTTCAGTAAGAGTATAATCGATTGGATTTTCACGTCGACGTCGATAGCGACCTGTGGCTTGTGAGATTCTCAGAGGGCAGTAAATAATCGTTGTTCAGTCACGATCTAGCCACCAGAAGATTTCGGTGAGTTGAGAGTGATCAAGCACGAGAGTTTCATGTACACAAGGAGCGCTGGCATGGATACAGAGTCAGGCTAAGATAATCAGGTGTATGTATGTATGTATGCCTCAATCATCCTAACCCCGGCGACACCTGAACGCGGATTACGCTAACAATTTGCAAAGGTTGTCATGATAACGCTAGCCGGCCTGCCACTGGAATTCGCCTAGGAACGGAATTCTCCGGTTTTCGCTTCACCGAATGGTGCTCAAGATTTTGTTCTTCCCAACTTGCCAACGTGCAGGAGCTAGTCGACCTCCGGATGAGACAGATGTTGATAAAACGACCAATTTTGTACGTTTGGGTTTTTCTGAGGTCCGGAGAGGAGAAGAATGAAGGATTTTTATAGAGAGATTTTGAAACAGGGAACTAGGGAAACAGGGAGAGTGAGAGACAACGTCGACTGGTCCAAGGAGCTCGGGTGCCAGGCCGCTGTGAAATTCCGCATGACGAATTGCTTCAACGTGCGGATCAACGCGGTGTACGTCCTCGTGGTGGTCTGTGGATTCTTCTTAATCCTCGCTGAGCTGCTCACACGCAATTTTATCCCATGTACTCCGGAATCGCCAGACCAGCTTCATCCCGATCGAATTCCAACAATCCCAATTCCGGAGCCTGTCGACGTTCGCATCAACACGCGCGCTATCGATCTTTCCAGAGGAGAGCGACGCGAATTCACTCCGCATGGGGTGGCGACGCACCTGTTCGTCGAGATGGGAGCGTACCGAAGCAGCTCTCGCGAGTTTTCCGTCGTGGGCCTCGTGGCGAAGCCAATTCAGTCGTTCCATGAACCGTCGTATCAGTGCGAGTGGATTCCCGAGGGGAGAGGGAAATCTATCAAGGGCAAAGCGTACAAAAATCTCCCGGATTGGAACTACGGCAAGCTTTATACCGTGGTGGTGATCACGTGCTCGTTCAAGCAGGACGTCGGGGAGAGGAGAGAGGGCGGCAAATTGTTCCTGCAAGTCGGCTATGGCGACCAATTCCGGTCTCCGGAACGGTTTGCGGTGTTGACAGAGACGCCGGGGGAGTACAATGCCACGAAATTTGATCCGCCGTACCCTTACGACTACGTCTACTGCGGCTCCTCGATTTACGGCGACGTGAGCCCGCAGCGGATGCGGGAGTGGCTGGCGTATCACGCATACTTCCTCGGCGAGCGGTCGCACTTCATGTTCCACGACGCGGGTGGATTTCACCCCGATGTCTGGACGGTCCTGAATCCCTGGATTAAGGCGGGACGAGTGTCTGTGCAGAATGTTCGGCAGCAGGAGCTTTATGACGGGTACTACCATAACCAGTTCCTGGTGGTGAACGACTGCTTGTTTCGGTCGCGCTTCTTGGCCAAGTGGACCTTCTTCTTCGATGTTGATGAGTATCTGCATGTCGCCCCCACGACCACTCTCAACGCAGTTCTCAACGCGAATCCCAACGTCTCTCAAATCACGTTCGAGCAGGTGCCGATCTCCGGGGAGCTTTGCGTCGCGGATAACACCACTCTCGACGGCCTCACCAGGTGCGCTTCGAGTCGTCTTTTATCATGCTCGCTGAGTTCTCTGAAACAGGCCAAATTTATCAGTTTTTGAGTAGATCTCGAATGAACACTTCCTTTTGCCTGATTTTCTTAATGAAATGACCTGCACATACAATACTTTCATTGAGTTTAGCTCGATGTGACTATCAAAGTTTCACGACATGTAATTGAACCAATCGAGTTGGTCATGAATCATCGGTCCTTCATGGGTTACGGTGGAAGCATCCATTTCAATTGCTTCCCTGACACCAGCCCTAAAAAGTAAATGAGAAAAGTGATGTGAAAGCAGAAATCTGATTTCTTAATTGAGCAGAGATTGTTGCAAAAGCAGCATGTGCAACATCCTGCGAGCCTGTGGATGTGAAAGCTTAGAGAGTTCCCGCATGATGCAAAGGTTTGAAACGTGCGTGCGTGACTTGGGATGACGCAGGAAATGGGCATTTGAGAAGTTAGTATTCAGGAAAGTATTGAAGAGAGGAGTACGATACGACCGGAAGTTCGTGGTGCAAGCGAGGCTCGCATCGGCGACAGGAGTGCACATGTCGATGAACATGCGGAAGGGGAAGAATCTGTACCCCAGCGGCGATAAACTGCGGTACTACCACTACCACGGCACTATCAACCAGCGGCAGGAACTCTGTCGTGAGCTCGTCCGGCCGGAAAACAAGACCGAAGTGCAACGGGTCGGGTCCCAGAATCACCGAGTGGACGAGACCTTGGCCACCACGGCCGACCTCGTGAAGGCTTACGAGCTTCGAACCGTGGGAGTGCTGCCATTCATCCTGTAGCTAGGGTTTCAGAGTAGTTCAAATCAAGTGCCACTACAAATTTAAGGCCATCCAAATTGCAAACAGATATGCACTCGGCACTTGGACATGGGAGAGATTCATCCGGAGCCCGAGGTCGTGAATCTCTCGTCTACTCGGGACGGCACAAATTCATTCTACAAGCAGTGCTCGACACTTGCTCTGCATTAGGGTAAATCCTATTTGCTCGACTTTTGCTCGTGTTGCCGATTGCGAAGGGCCGGTGACGAGAGGCCATATTTTTGCCGCGTATTTGTTGCAGACATGCACTGGAAAGGCGGACGCTTGTGTTGTTTGATTTAGAACTCGCCGGCTGTCCGTTTCGTAAACTAAGCATCATCTCGACCGTGGCCTGGACTGTGACTTCATGAGCTTCGGATACGAGCTTAAAATAATAACTGTACAGCTATCGAATCGAAGTGACAGTAAGTTGGATTATTCTTAGCCGAGCATACCTTAGAAGGATTCTCTGGCGTTCTGAGAGCTCGATCGATACATTCGTTTGATGATGTTGTAACCCTAATATATGTCGCACTGTTGGCATTCTGTGCCTGACCTATTTGTCCGTGATGCATTGAATAAGATCTGGTTGCACTATTTGTGCTCGGGATTCATTCTCAATCTCTCGGTGAGTGTTTAGCATGTGGCCTTTTGATCTGTACATGTTTCTAGATAGTTACTTGCCCGTGTACCACAAATGCTGCATTGAGAGTTGCTACAAATTGGGCTTGTACAATTTTGAACAAAATGAGAGAGAGAGAGAGAGCCTGGCTGCTGTAAAACGTAATCTAGATAGGTTAGGCTGGTTTTGCAATGCTGTGCATTGAATTGGCAACTGGGAAGCCACCATTCCATTCTAGTGAAGCAGGGCGAACTGGGGGAGTGCATGCAGAGGTTAGTACATTTGTATGAGAACTTGTCTTCAGATGGGGACCAATTTTGATTCTACACGAGATCTTAAGAGTGGAATTTCCTAATGGTTGTGTCTGAGAAGTGAAAAACAGGATTTCAGCACCTCGCATTTCAAGATCATCAATGTGTTACAGGTGTTAGCACATGGCACCCGCTTCTTGTATTTGCTAAATGGTTCAATTTGACCACTTGAATTTGCATGAGGTTGGGATGCTGAACGCAAGGGCGTGGATTCAGCTCTTGTTAGAATGAAGGATCTTACACTACTTCCAGCTTCGGTATTGACCTAATTTGATCGAGAAAGGTAACTAACAACCTCAGAATTCTCGAATTAGGGTTTTCAATAGACTGGCTGAAACTCAATTCATCGAGCATCTATCTATATAATAGAATACGTTTTACCGCGTGATGAGGCTTTGTACCTACGACAAATTACCTACCTACCACTTTTACCTACCTGCATGGGTAAATAAACATGCCTGGGTAAAGACTTGGTTGGGTAAGAAACGCAAAAGATGATTTACCCACTTAGCGACACTTTTATTTTATTGTAGTATTTTTATTGCATGGGTAAATAAACATGTATGGGTAAAAACTTGGCTTGGTAAGAAACTTGCATGGGTAAAAGCTTACATGAGAAAAAAATGTATGGGTAAAAAAATTGTTTGCATAAAAAAATGTGTGGGTAAATAATAAAAAGATGTGACAAATTTGTGTGGATAAAAAACAAAAATATATAAAAAGATTGAGTGGATAATTACCATGTGGGTAAAAAATTGTGTTGGTAGAAAATAAATAATAATTTTTTGCGTGAAAAACTGTAACTTTCCTTTTATTGCATGTATGAATAAAAAACTCTATGGGTATTGAAAAAAAAATTGTGTTGTAAGGAAATGTTTTGTAAACAATGACAAATGTTTAATGCATGGGTAAAATTTGAAATTGGAGTATGTTGACAAAAAGTAAGAATTATTATCTTGCGGAGGAAATGTTTTGTGTCATTGAACTTGATCTTATTTTGCGTCCTATTGGACCAACAGGTGCCTATACTAGTTGCAGATAAAAAAAGTGTGAGTTTCAATTGAAAGCTTTTCACAAAATCTTCCAGTGGCAACAAAAAAAAAGGTATGACTATGGAGACACCCCAGTTGCTACCTGGACACCCCCTATAGCCCAACCTGTTAAATTTGAGATTATTTTTATGTTGAAATATGAAATAAAATCAAAGTAATATTTTAGAGCACATTTGCGTCTACAAGCACTCCAAACATACAATAAATATGTCTCATTTGTGACATGGTCAGGAGTTAAACTTATAAATGAAGGGAGCAACTAATTTAACTCTTAACCATTTCACAAATGAGACATATTTGTTATATGTTTACAACGCTTGTAGGCACAGATGTGTGCTAAAATATTGTATTGATTTCAATTCATGTTTCAAAATAGTAATAATCTCAAATTTAATGGGTTGGGCTATTAGGGTGTCCACATAGCAACTAGGGGTGTCTCCCTAGTCATTTCCAAAAAAAAGAAAAAAACGTGTGTTACAATTTTATGGATTTCATCAAAATCTATTTGGACTCCACCTTTAACAGAACGGCAAAGTTGGCTAGATTTCAGAATTGTGCTCTAAAATACTGCAAAGAAAAGATTATACTATAGGAGGATTGATTGCAAAGGAATTGTACTATGGATCGAAGGTTTGCAAAGCATTGCATTATAAACTATAACTTTGCGAGGTCTGACCACCCCCATTTGTGTTGCGATAGAGCTATAGACTCTAAAGAAAGAGTTGGGAATAGAAAACACAACGAGATCACAAAAGAGATATATCAAAGCATGCAAGGAGAAGAAGTAACAAGTGTAATTATCCAAGTAGGGTTTGCCTATTATATACAAGGGAAGACCAAAGATAGAAAGTAAAAGTCCTTCTCTACTATTGGTCCATGGGATCTCTTTACTAAAGTAAACTCCAGTGAATTCTAGTTAACTATGTGAAGAGCGTATTAATAGAATACTTATCTCAACACTCCTCCTCAATTGACACATAGTTGTATGTAGACCTAAACAATAATGTTTTATATGATAATTCCCGTAATTTTGTAAGATATACGGTTGTTGCTCCTTTAAAACCTTATCCAAGAAAACCTTGTTAATAATCAAGGATAAAACCATGGATGAAGGAAATAGAGTACAACACCTTCAATAATCCATTCACATGGTAAAATCCGATGGGAAAAATCCATGGAAGGATAGCAAAGGTTCAAGAGCATAACTCACCGAGGAATTAACTCATGAAGTAACCTCATTCTAGCCTCTTGCACTAGTCTCTTGTGTGTGTAGGCTGGGAGAGCTTTAGTCAACATATTAGCTATATTGTGGGCTGAATCAATTTTCTTGACCTCAATTTGTCCATTTTGTATAAGATCTTGAGTGAATCCAAATATTTGAGGGCAGATATGCTTGACTTGATCGGTCTTGATGAATCTAGCTCCTACTTGAGCAACGCATGCAGCATTGTCTTCAAAGATAATTGTTGGTTTGTTGTCTTGGATGAGTCCACATTGCTCCATGATTACTTTGTGCATATTGCGTAACCACATTGCTTCCCTGGTAGCTTCATGAAAGGCAATTAGCTCCAAATGGTTGGCAGAAGTGGCTGTGATGATTTGCTTCACAGACTTCCATGAAGTTGATGCGTTATTCTTGTGGAAGATGTAGTCGGTCTGGGATTTTCCATAATTTTCATTAGATTTGAAACCAGCATCAGCGTATCCAGTGATTTCTGGAGTTCCACCCTTGATATAGTGTAGGCCTAGGTCTTTAGTGCATCTGAGGTATTGGAATAGAACTCCATTCTAGTGACGCACTCCAGGCTTTTGGCTGTGTCTGGCAAACACACTTGTGGCAAAATAAACATCCGGATGTGTGTATGTAGACAAGTACAAAAGAGCTCCTACAGTTGCGAGGCACATGTTTTTGTCATAGAACTCTTCCTCCTCCTCGTAAGGACAGTAGGGATCATCAAATGTTCTACTTTGCCCCATCATGGGGGCGGAAAGTGGACTAGCTTGGTTCATATGAAATCTTTTTAATAAGGTTTGAGTATAAGTGGTTTGATGGAGAAAAATACTCCCATCAAGTAAATAATCCACCTGAAGTTTTAGGCAAAACGTAGTCTTACCTATCAACTTCATCTTGAATTGAGTGGTTAGTAAGCTCATGACATGCTTACAAGTGCCCAGGGTGCCTACAAGGTTAAGGTCATCCACATATACTATAATAATAACAAAATTGGCAGTCTTTTTCAAAGTAAAGAGACATGGTAGAGTTTGATCATGTTGGAATTTGTGGTAGAGTAAAAAGTCACATAAGTACTTATACCACATCTTACCGGCTTGTTTTAGACCATAAAGAACTTTCTAGAATTTGAATCCGGAATAGAATCTCTAAGTGTCCTTATCACGGACATAGAAATAGAAAAATAATTCATAAGAATTAAGATTGACTTTGGATTCAAAGATGAGGAAACAAATATTAAAGGAAGTGAGCGATGGCTCCAAAAGATGTGTTGTCAATTCTGAATAACACTTCAGCCTTGACCACTATATATATTATAATTTAAAGTGAAAGAAATCTAAAGTAAAAGATATTCTAAAGTAGAAAATAAAAGAAAACGGAACGTTCCAAAGTAATGTTTCTAACATTATCATTTTCTCAAGCAACAAATTTCAAGAGGAGCTCTAGGCTTATCCAAATAAAGTTGATAAAATTTTTGTATCATTTCCTGTGCATTTACGAGATTCTCGGCTAGTTTTTATGTTCGCTCGTTGATATCATAACTGCTCCAGTATACCAAATACTCTATTTTGCCTCACATTCGTCGCGGATCTAATACTTGTTCCACCTCATATTCATTGTGGTTCTCAATTTCAACACTTAGTGGTGGCGGTTGTATTCTTTTTAAAAAATTTGATTGCCGATAAAATTCTAAAAGAGATATATGAAAAACTGGACGTATTTTCATAGAAGCTAGTAGTTCCAAACGGTATGCCACTGGATTGATCTGCTTTAGAATGACAAATGGTTCCAATCTTTAGTAGTCTAACTTGTTACATGGCCGCTTGGTCTAACTATTCCGTCGAATTAGCCATATTTTATCTCCGATTTGAAAGTTAGGTGCTTAATTGAGATACTTGTCCATAGTTGTCTTGTAAGATTCTTGGGCGGATTATAATTGAAGCTTCAAAATATTTTGAATTTGCAATAATTACTTTGCAAAATCGTCAATTGCTGGATTACTATTTATTGGTGAACTTAATAAATCAAACTTTGGATGATAGTCATAATTAAAATAAAATAGTGTTTGTTGAGTTGAAGCATAAAAAATATTATTGTATGCAAATTTCGCTAACGGCAAATATGTTATCTAGTTGTCTTGCTAAAAATTGATACTACATTGTAAATATTGCTCAAGGAACTGATTGACCCGTTTTGTTTGACCGTCAGTTTGAAAATGGAAAGCTAAAGAAAGATTGATTTCCACCTTCAATATCTTGAAAAGATGTTTTTAAAACTTTGATATAAATTGGAGTCCTTGATCTAATACAATATCGTTTAGTAAATTGTAATATTGATACACATTATCAAAAATTAGTCTTGCCGTATCTTTATTTAACAAAATCTTCTTACAAGAGACAAAATGTGTCATTTTTGTAAATCGATCTACCACAATAAAGATGTTGTCTAATGAATTTGATGACAACAAGTTCGTAATAAAATTCATAGAAACTGAAAACCACGGCCGACATGGAATATACAACGGTTGCAAAGGTTCATAAAGGCGATGCCGTGGATTCTTAAATCTTGAACAAATATCACAAAAAATAACAAAATCTTTCACATCCTTCTATGTTTCAGGCCACTAAAAATCTCTAGAAACAAGTTCCAAAGTCTTGTTGTATCCAAACTGATCCGCAGCTGGTAAGTCATGATGGGATTGAAGAACGTAAAGTCGTATTGAACTTTCTAAAATGAATAAATATTCTTTGAAATATAACATATCTCCATCCACCTTAAAATTATTTTCTTCACCAATGTGACACTTGATATTAAGGATTACACGATCTCCAATAGTTGCAACGCGCACTTGGTTGAGGAAATTACATTTATAGATGACAGAATAACCATAGCGCAAAGACAAAATAGTTTTGGTTCTAATAAAATTTTACGCTGTTAACCAAATGTTATTTTTCCAATCATCAACGCAAAATATGATCTTTTTGATAAAACATCAGATAGTCCTTGTTGCTTCTCCGGTCAATATATGATAATAAAGTCAAACCAGAATAAAAATATATTCCATTGAGCTTGATGCCGTTTTAAAATATGAGATGATATGAAGTACTTCAAATTTTTGTGGTTTGTATAAATAGTCATCGAGTGCGTAGCTCCTTCGAAGAAATGATGCTATTTTTTAAAGGAATTCACAATAGCAAGAAATTCTTTATCGTAAATCTCATAATTGATTTTGGCAGCAAAAAATTTCCGAAAGTAGAAGGCAATGAGATGAAGCTTTTTATCTTCCTCCATTTGTGAAATTACAATTTCTGAAGCAAAATCTGAAGCATCGGTTTTCAAATAAAATGTATTTGAAAAATTATGATATACTAAAATTGGAGCCGTAATGAATGTGGTCTTTAAATCTTGAAAAAAATTTTCCTCTAATGATCCGCGGTCAAGTTTGTTTTTGTTTGTCAACCGAGTGAGCAAAGCAGCAACTTGAGAATAACCTTTGATGAAAACCCAATAAAAATTAACAAAATCAAGAAAACATTGTACGTCTCTAATAGTCTTCGGAACTTTCTAAGACAAGATAGTTTCCACCTTCTTGGGATCCATCTTCAAACTCTCTGTACTTACAATGAATCCCAAAAACTCCATCTCAATTAAATAAAATAAATACTTTTCTGGTTTGGCATAGAATTTTCGTTCGCGTAATTTTTCAAAAACTAAACAAAAGTGTTTTGCGTGATTTTCTTTATTTTTAGAAGATACTAAAATGTCATTTAAATAAATAACAATAAATTTGTCAAGATGCTATCAAAAGATGTCATTTATCATGTGCTGAAAAATTGCTGGGGCATTTGTAAGACCAATAGCCATATCATTATACTCAAAATGATTATATCTTGTACAAAATGTTGTTTTTTATTTGTCTTCCTCTTTGATTCTTACAAGATTGTAAACTCCACGTAGATTGATTTTAATAAAAATCTTTGCACTTCCAAGTTGATCTAAAAGTCTAAAAATCAAATGTAATGGATATTGGTTTTTTTTGTCACTTTAATGAGACCACAATAATCTACACATATTTATAAGGAGCCATCTTTCTTTTTTACAAATCAAATAAACGTTCCAGTAGGTGATTTGAAGTGACAAATGAAATGTTTGATCAAATTCTCGCTAATGTAATTCCGTAGTTCTGCCAATTCCGTTTGTGATAGATTATAAATTAGACAAAAAGAAGGTTATGCTCCTTCCTCTAAGTTTATAGTACAATCATATAATTGATACTCTGGTAGTATGTCGGCATTCTTCTTCAAAAAGACTTCTTCAAAATTTTTAAACTGCTCCGGGATACTAGCTATTATGGTCTTCTCTACACTAATTGGAGCCGCATAGAAAACAAATGGTGTATCTTATTTTGTTATTTTTATAAATGTCTTTGCTGCAATAAACATGAGTTTCTTCACTTGCGGTTTGCTAGTTCGTTTACTAACGGTTTTTTCAACATGTTTTTCAACATGTTATGTAACAAGTTTATTGACTAGATAACTTTCAAAGAAAGTCTTCTTTTGTAACTTCCAGTCTATTGACGGATTGTACTTTTCTAACCACAAATTACCAAGAATTACATGATTTGACTGGATTTTGATGACATTGAAGATAACTTGGCTATTATGGTCTTTGAATGTCACCTCTAAAGGTATTGTTTTGTGTATGACATTACCAGATGACAAAAGTTGTTCATCTATCAGTTCTACATTAATGGGCTGAGATTTTTGAACTAGCGGAAGTTTGTAACTTTTAACAAGTTCTTCATCCAAAAAATAAGCAAATACTCTTGAATCTAATAGAGTAGTGGTTTCAAGTTTCTGAGGACTAACAGATAAAGAAATAATAAAACAAGAGGCAGGTTGAGCAGAAAGGGATAAACTTAAATGTTGTTGTGAAATTGCATTATCTATCCGCACGATTTCTATTATGGCTGAGTATCTTTGTTTTCTTAGACGATGGTAACTTTGCTCTTAATAATATATTGACTTGGTTTTTCTGAACAGTTAAGAATTCTGTGGCCTCCTTCGCCACAATATAAGTATATTTTCTCCTCTATGCGACGTTTTTTTTGTTCCGGGGTGAGTTGCTTAACACGTATTGCGTCAATTTGCACGTCTGTAGTCTTCAAATATGAAATTTATCTCCTTGTCGATACAAATAAGGTAAGACAAGCTGTTTGTTTTTTTGATAGAATGTGATATTGACGGAGTTGAAAAGTTGGTTGTTGCACTTAATCGCTTCACTAATTGCTTTATTCAACATTTGTGGATCAAAAAGTGACAAAAACAAATCTTTCACAGAATCCTCCAATCTCCAATAAAATTAGCTCGTGAGAGCTGTTTCATTTCAATTGATATTGCATGCAAGTTGTCAAAAGTCCAATGTGTAAACCGATGCAAAACACGCCATTTGTCTTAAGGACTAAATTTTTGTAATTGCCCATCAAACCTTATCATATTCAAAAACGCTTCCGCAAATGTTTCAAGAAAAATGTCAAAATTGTTTAATATAGGTGAGCATTTCTCGAACAAAAGAAGAAACCATGATAAAGCTTGTCCTATAAATAAAGTTCTAACCAATCCAAATTGTGATTCTTGTGTTGGATAGCGTTCCAATTGTAAGGCAATTATCAATCAAATTTGATTGATAAACTCTCAAAACTTGGAGCGTGTGCCATCGAATTTCTCAGAAAGACTAATACAAGGTTTTTTTTTTTGTAGTAGTGGTGGTAGATTTTGTCGAATCACAAGTGGAATTTCTCTCTCCAAATTGACAGAAAGTTGGCTTTGTTAAAAACCAATAACTCCTTTAATGGTTGTGGTTTGATTTAACAACGTGGTGATTGCATTAAAGGTAGCTTTTAACTTAGAATCAACAACTGCGGACATGACATAATCCTGAGGTTTAGTCATACTAAGAGACGGAAAATAACAGGATATATAAAATAAAATAAAATATTAATTTAGAGGGAATAAACCATAACCTCTAAATCTTCAAACTTTCAAAGAGAAGGGATGTCCGCAATTTTTACAAGAAGAACAAGACACAAATATTGTAGTGAATGAAATATTAGATTAGAAGAGGTAAACCGCAACCTCTAATAAGGGCTTTGATACTCAAGTGAACTAGACTTGACAAACTGTGACGGGCATAGAAATAGAAAGATAATCGATAAGAACTAAGAATGAATTTGGATTCAAAGATGAAGAAACAAATATGAAAGGAGGTGAGCAATGGCTTCAAGAGATGTGTTGTCAAGTCTGAATAACACTTCAGCCTTGACATTTATATATACTAAGATCTAAAGTGAAAGAAATTTAAAGTAAAAGATATTCTAAAATCAAAAGTAAAAGAAAACGGAACATTTTGAAGTAAAGTTCCTTACGTTCCTTTGGAGGAGTCTCTAAGAGGAAGTTAGATGGGGCCCTAATGTGCATATCAACATTTAAGGGACCATAAAGGTAGGCAGTAACAACATCAAAAAGTTGGGTTTGTAAGGAGTACTGTACAGCCATACCTAACAAATAGCAAAAACTGTCTGAGTTTATAACAAGAGAATATGTAAAGTTATAATCTACTCCAGATCTTTGAATGAATCTTTGGGCATCTAAATGGACTTTATATCGAACGACATGCCATAAAGCGTTTTGTTTCTTGATAAAAATGAGTTTGAAACCAACAAGTTTACGAGGGAGGTTAGTAACTAAGGGACCAAAGACACCATGCTTCCTAAGAAAAGAATACTCAGCATTCAAGGCTTCTAACCATTAAGGCCAGTCGGAATTTGCTTTGGTATCATCTATTGTAACAAAATCAGAACCAGAGTAGTAATTTGAATAACAAAGATGAGCACGGAGTTAGTTTTGGCTGGGATACAGATGAATGATTGATCATAGTCAGAAAGGAACAAGAGATCATTATGAAGACTGAGAGGGTCGGTCCATGGTACTTTGGAAGAAGGTAGGATTGCGTCTGGGTCAAGACTATGTTTCTTAGGCAAAATAGTGATTGGTGAAGGACCGATACTTGGGAGTGGGTTGCTAGTGATCCTAGTGGTATTACTAAAATCATCAGGCGATTTTTCAGCAAGGGACTTGAACTATAAAAGTTTTGAAACTTTTGA
Source organism: Ulota crispa (assembly GCA_963920765.1). Lineage (NCBI taxonomy): Eukaryota > Viridiplantae > Streptophyta > Bryopsida > Orthotrichales > Orthotrichaceae > Ulota > Ulota crispa. The sequence continues at coordinate 2,547,981 of OY987242.1, read as the reverse complement.
ATCAATAAGAGTAGTTTAAAGGTCAAGGTTCAAAGTGAATGTCTCTAGAGTCCAAAATTCCAAACTTAGACTAGGTTAGGAAGATGCTATGGATGAAAACTGGGTTTTCTCAAATTGACAGTTTTGGAATCAGCTCTTTGAAGAGTTTCAACTAATGAAATGATATAGCAAATGATGCTACAAGAATCAAACATTACATATGTACCCTCTTGCCGGTGACTACCAATTGTATTCCTATGAGGCTCTGCTACTAGGACCCAAACACAGCACCTAAAGATTCTCAAATGAGCAACATTAGGAACTTGTCCTGATGCTACTTCTAAGGGAGAATGATCATTGAACAGAGTAGGACGGAACTTAAGGAGAGTAGTTGCATGAAGCACTGCATGGCTCCAAAAGTTAGAAGGTAGTTTAGCAAGTATAAAAAGAGGTCAAGTAATAAGTTGAATCTTTTTAATAAAAGCTTCAATTAGACCATTTTGAGAGTGCTCATAAGGGACATAATTAGTTAAAGTAATATCCGATGCTACACAATAGTCTTCAAATTTCTGAGATCCAAATTCCTTAGTATTGTCCATTCTTAGGGTTTTCATAGGGCTATCAGGATAATGAGTATGGAACTTAATTAGCATAGCTAATAACTTTGAAAAGATTATGTTCCTGGTACTCAAGAGTGAAACCTCCAAATGCATTCCAGAAGCATCAACAAAGACAAAAAAGTACCTGAAGGGTCCTGATGGAGGATTGATGGGTCCACAGACATCACCTTGCAGTCTTTGAAGTCTTGGCTGTAACTTTGTTGGTAGTTTCCACTGCGATGGCCTGTGGATCACCTTTCTTTGAGAGCAAGCAGCACAATTGCCTACTTTGTTGGCATCACTGGAGCTAACTTCATATCCTGTAGGTATTGGTAGCATGCGCCGGAACCTCTTAGTTCCGGAATGCCATAGCCTGCCATATCACATCCCAATTTTGGTTGGAGAAATCACAGAAAAAACAGATCCCTTGGGATGTTTACTTGTGAGTGGATTGTCATTAGTAGGGCTTGTAGCACTATTTGAAATCTTCAGTCCATACAAGCCATTGGCTCCCGCATGTGCGGTGGCAAGGAATCGCGGCCCTTGCCTAAGCTCCAAGACTTCTTCACCATTCCTCACCTCTGTGTAGACGTGGATTCCATCAGCTTTGAGATCCTAATAGCTGATCAGACTCTAGGGAGCTTTGGGAGAGTACATTGCGTGTGTACATTTGAGGGGGGTCTCCCTAGGCAATACTATAGTTGCCTGGCCCTCACAGAATTGGAAATTCTGTCTTCCAGCAATTATAATAACATCATAGTTTTGCCAGGCTTTAGCTACGTGGCTAAGAAATGTGAAGTACTTTGGATCTCGCAAGATTGTATGAGTGGTGGCGCTGTCCAACAAGGCAACATGACATTGTTCCTCGGACTTATCCATGCTCACCATATAACTTTTGGGATCTACACTATCTAGCGATGGAGCATCTAGTGTATGGCTTTCCTTATTTCTGGATTTAAGCTATTGCAACTCTTGATACATTTTTATAAAGTGCTTTGGAATTCTACAATCCTTAGTTAAATGTCTAGGCCTACTACAAGTATGACAAACACAAGTATCACATTGTGACTTAGAATTATCACTCTTAATATTTTCAAAGTTAAGTTTTTCAAATTACTTATTTTTAGATTTTGATGAAGACTGTTAAGGCTGATTCTGCTTTTATTGTTGTTTCCTCATGCCACATGATTTTGTCCTACCATCTCCACAATATGTGCTTCCTTCACAGGTTTGGACTTAGCATTCTTCAATAGAAGCAGTTGTTGCTTCTCTGCAAGCAAGAGATGAGACATTAACTTGGAATGAGTTTTGAAATTCATATTGCAGTATAGTTAGGCTAAAGTAGCAAAAGCAAGAGGAAATGTAGATAGAATCTTATCTATGAATTCTTCCTCCTTAATCTTCTCTCCACCAAGTTGCAATTGGGCTGCAATGCAATGAAGCTCCGCGTTGAAAGCCAAGACATAGCCATGTTAAGAGATGAAGTAAAACTAAGCAAGAGAGGGAGCAACAAGAACACTGAACTAATCTCCAGAAGTAGTAGTTATAGCAAAACAGCTCTAATACTGTATGTAACTGTAGAAAGCGCAAGTAAAAAATGTTATAACTATGCTATAACAAAAGAAAGATGCTATATAGAGAAATATAAAACTTCGTGCTGATAACGTGTTGCAATAAAGCTATAGACTCTAGAGAAAGAGTTGGAAATAGAAAACACAACAAGAATAGAAAAGAGATATATCAAAGCATGCAAGGAGAAGAAGTAACAAGTGTAATTATCCAAATAGGGTTTGCCTATTATATACAAGGGAAGACCAAAGATAGAAAGTAAAAATCCCTCTCTACTATTGGTCCATGGGATCTCTTTACTAAAATAAACTCCAGTGAATTCTAGTTAACTATGTGGAAAGCGTATTAATAGAATACTTATCTCAACTTGAACGAAATGAAGGAGGCTCCGATGGCACAGCTTCAGTGACAGATAACGGCTTCTCAAAATTGTCTTACAGGGCCCGCTAGCAACAAAAACGGAATCTACGAAACAGGCAAGATCTTTGGATGAAGTCTGGAACAAAAATTCTAACTGGATGAAAAATCGGGCATCCGCGGGGTTGAGTGGAGCAGAGCCGTCAGCTTCAGGAGTCCAAAATGGGCGGGTGTTCGACGTCTGTTGATTTCGTTCTGAATTTTCTCTGCTGGACGAGCTCGCTCACTCAGCTGCCATGGCCATGGCTATGGCGATGACGACCCTCCCTGGCGCTCTTTCCCCGCCGCCTGCATTGTCCAATTCCGGGCGTCGTCACTTTAATCCGTTGCCACTGAAGCTGGCTCGCGTCAATTTGAGCTCTCCGGTCAAGTTGCCATCGCTCTTTTCTGGACCTGGTTGTGGAACGAGTACGTGTAGGTTCAGGATAAGAGCGGTGTCTGTCAGTGGAGATACTGCGCAGAAGGAATCGGACGTGAAGAAGACGTCGTATCGGCCTGTTGTAATACTCCCGGTGCGTGCTCTGCTGTGGCTGTGCAAATTACTTGCTTGATGAATTTCGTTGCATTTTCTGGATTATCCATCGAGAACTGATGACCTAGATTTCTGATTATATACGACAGTTTTTTATGAATTCTGAAAAGTTCTTTTCTCAGTTTGCTAAAGTATAATTCAGATTCTGTCTACAGCGTTGCTCGGTCGGTTTTCTAAGATCTAATTCAAGTTCTTCATATTAATGCAGGGCTTAGGAAACAACACGGGTGATTATAACGAGCTTGTGGCGTCCCTTGCAGCCCGTGGATTGACTGCTGTGACTGCCAAGGTTTCTCGTCCTGATTGGCTGCGGAATGCTGCTGGACTTCTTGATGCTGCTTACTGGAAAGGCAGCCTTCAGCCCCGGCCCACGCTTGATTGGTGAGTGTATAACAAAACTCTCTCCCTAGTGATCATCAACTGCTTTAGTGCTGCCTGAAACTTTCAACGCTTTAAAGTGTCTATTCAATGCTTTTTCAAATTCGGATCCTCAAACTTATTAAGCAGGTACTGAAAAAATGAACAAAACAGGAGTCCAAGATGCATTCATTTCAAACTCATGTTACTGGTGTATTTGATGGCAGGTATTTGAAAAGGATGAAAACTGCTATTGAAGAAGCGAAGGCCATGTCTCCAGGTATGCACTGTGAACGGTTTCTACGTTCATTTTATCAGTTTATTCTCCGTGTTGGTCGTCTTTCTCTTATTACACCTTTTTCCACGAATTTACTAATGCCAGTCTGCAGAATGTGAAAAGGTGACAATCATTGCGCATTCAGCTGGTGGATGGTTGGGACGTGTGTACATGGCTGACTTTGGAACGGACGAGATCGCCTTATACCTAACTTTGGGGAGCCCTCACTTGTATGTCTAAATTCCCAACTTGCCTGAATCGTAATGAAGTTTTCATAACAGTTCCCCGTGGTCAGCGTCCTTGTCTCTGCTATTTTACGGTGTGTGCTCGTTGTGATACCTCAGAGTCTGAATATTCAATTTGATGTCATGCATGTTTTAATGTAACACCAAACTGGCGTGCCACAAAGGAAATGCGTTCTTTACTTACTTTGTATATTTTTGGAATCTCTCTAACGAAGCGTTTGAGGGAATAGTCACTTATACAGCAAGGGGTAACAAAAGTTCCAAATCTCAGTAAACGATCATCGATCCCTACACTAATTCGTTGTGTCCATAGCGTATCATACACTAAATATAGTATATGCCGTAACGACGATGAAGATGAGGAGTTGCACACAAGTAAATCCGCGGTCTCTTGCCTAGTCTCCCATTCATGTTTGACATTTGAATGCAGGCCTCCTCCGAGAAACGTTCCCGGGGTCGTGGATCAAACGAGAGGGCTTCTGTACTACGTCGACGAGAATTGTCCAGGTGCATTTCACGCACCTCACGTGAAGTACGTTTGCATTGCAGGCAGGTACATGTCCTCGCCTCTGTGATTCACGTCAATGTTATCAGCCTCTATGCTAATGGCTCATCCAGAGATGTTTGAAGGAGAATTGTGTTTGAATGTAGAACTCGCATGGATACATGATCTGCTAGAAGTTCAAAAGCAAGCCTAAAACACAACCTGAATACTTGTAAAAATACACATGCAGGTACTTGAAAGGTAACAAACTTTTCCCAAAGGCTGCAGCAACTGTTGCCCCTACTGGTCTCGGTACTGTGGACACTGCAGTGAGCATCAATGCTATATCCGCAGCTGAAGAGGGGAAGTTGGAGGCGGGTGTTGGCGAGGTGATAGAAGATGGTGCCGTAAAGCCGGCCCCTCCTACGCTACGAGCGCGTATCGTTGGACAAGGTTACAAGCAGGCAAGTAGACATAAAACACACCAACCAAACAAAACTTAGAAAACACGCTTTAGAAGCTGATTGATGATTGTACAGTAACTTTTAGAACAGATTCATATTGCACAGCACGATTCCTTCTTTTGATCGGTTTGTTTGGATATTTTTCTTTGAGCTTCCTGAATGTTTTACTTCAGTTCCTATAGATATGGAAGTGGCTATGTTTGGCTATTTTGGCAGCGACGCAGCATGGGAGTTTGGAGTTTATAATACGGTACAACTGACTGGGGGCATTGTATCGTTTGTCATCTGGGCAGGTTTGTGGCCAAGCCGACGTTTGGGGAGACGGCGTTGTTCCCGAGGTATCGTCTCACTTGGAGGGTGCGGAAAACCTGACTTACGAAGGTGTTTACCATTCTCCGGTTGGATCCTCCGCTGAGAGACCATGGTACGGGACGTCCAGCATTTTAGACCAGTGGGTTCATTACCTCATGGAGTAGATGGCGCATTGCTGCAAATTTGAAGCTCTTGCAGGTCCCATGCTGTTGCAAACATCGGCTGGACTACGTCGTGCGCATCTCTTGTCTGCACGGACATATGCATCCGCGACGATGGATATAAATCACAAGGACTGACCTCAACTGAGGCTGTAGGCTACAACGAATGAAGAGAAAAGCAGAGCGCTTGCATAACCTCACTATATATAACAGATCTCAGCAAGTCTCACTGGTTGCCAGGCCTGAATTCTGGGACGAGTCGATTTGCACACGACTAATTAGAAACCAGTCCTTTTGGAAGAAGAAGGTCTGGAAGCAATTTTATGTGGGGTTAACATGCAGCTATTTAAGTAATGGAGAGAATAGTGAAGACGATAATGAAACAATCTAGGAGAGAAAGGAGAACATATTATAGGAGCAAAACAGCTGTCTTCGTGGGCAAAAAAGGTAACTTTTACTTGTAATCAAGACTCATTTGAAAGAAATTATTCTTTGATCACGAATGTTATGCGCATATGGCTTGGCTCAAGAATGTGCAACAGTCAATAATTTTAACTACCAGAATTCATGAAAAAAAATTGTGATAAATGCCTTCAAATTCGTCTGTTTCTTTTTACATTTCATTCGGCTGACTTCCTATTGTTTTTCGGATCTGCCCGCACATTAATGCAAACCAAGAAAGACCTGAATCTCAGAGTCCATTTGCAAGATTAAACTTACATCTAATGAATTTCACTTCCCATCCCAAATTTACATCCAGTTCACTTTTCAGACACATTCTAAGCTTAGCATCATCATGCACGATTTCCATACGAGTGCATGGATTTAGAGAACAAAATTCTCATTCAATAAGCTGTAAAACATTGAATGGACGAGTGTGAAAATAGAACTGGATGTCAAGTACCAATGCCATTTTATTTTCAAATGATTGGTACATGCACTTTTCACAGTGTATCAAATACACTGCACTGAAGGACCGAATGTCCCCTATTCTCTAGATCATGGGGTACACTCCAATATCCCTTATTCTCTAGATCATGGGGTACATTCGCCTTCCTCCAGTTCAAGAGCATCCACAGCAGGGACTTCCTTTGGTCCAACATCCTGATCAGGAGCCGTGATGCTGTTTACCAACGCAATTATTTGCGAAGCAATTTGTGGGCGAGCAGGGCCCAAACCCAAGCGCTCAAACACGCTCCTTTTCTGTTGGGCTGGGAGCCACTGTGGGGCTCCGCAAGGACCCACTCTGTCATGCACAGAAACGTTGCCCATCCACTTCTTTGATGGACGAGCAGCATGGGTAGCCATTACACCCAGCCGGTCTTTCACGTTTGCTCTGTGTGTATGAAAGGCCCTCTTTGGAGCCCGCCCACCATAGCCCAGGCGCTTGAAAACAGAAACGCCCATCTCAATCAATCACAAGAGCCGGCTGGGCTGATTCTCACTCACTCACAGAGACTATGTAATTGAGTCAAGAGAGCAAAGCAGGAGAGTAGCACTACTTGACAAGTGAGAATGAGAATGATCACGACCAAGCCTTGGCGTTCCTTATATACCTTTACTTACAAATAAGTGCCTTTCACTTTAAAGCCGTAAGCCACATGTAACAACTGCAGTTACATACCTCGACTTGCAAGTAAGTGCCTCTCACTTTGGGCACATGGCAAATTGGCAACTGCAGTTTAATGTCCACGTCGGTAAGAAAACGTGAAAATGGAATGTTCCAGTGACAAGATCGGATGTAAAATTGGGATGGGAAAGTGAGGCTGGATGTAAACGGGGATAGAAAAGTGGGACCGGATGTAAATATGGATGGGAAGGTGGGCCTGGATGTAAACAAGGATGGATAAGTGGGCCCGGATGTAAACAAGGACGGATGGATGGGCCCGGATGTAAACAAGGACGGATGAGTGGGCCCGGATGTAAACAAGGATAGATGAGTGGGCCCGGATGTAAACAAGGATGGATGAGTGGGCCCGGATGTAAACAAGGACGGATGAGTGGGCCCGGATGTAAACAAGGATGGATGAGTGGGCCCGGATGTAAACAAGGATGGCTATGTGGGCCCGGATGTAAACAAAGATGGATAAGTGGGCCCGGATGTAAACAAGGATGGAAGTAAATCAATCTAATACAAGAACCACTTTCCCAGTGGTCTTGCCACTTTGAAAAGTACGAAGAGCATCCAAAGCTTTCGAGAAAGGAAAGGAATGGCCCACCACCGGTGGCCGTAGATTCAGACTTTGCAAACCTTCGAGCAACCTTTCCATCTTCTCCACTTTGTCAAACATCCAAATCAAGTTAAAAGCCTGCAACCCAACAACAAATATCAGAAGAAAGATCACACCCTCACAGTGTCTCAGCTGGACAGTATCACAACCAACCGGCACCAACTTACACAATGCTTTTTCTTCGTCTGCATACCTACCTCAAAACTCATCCAGCAAAGACCTTATCGAACTATTAACTGATTTCCTCACAGTAATGGAAGAAAAGGGCAAAAATATCGATATCAGAAAGGGAAGATTTGCTCTTACCATGACGCTCTTGTTGTCTGACATCATCTCCATGGGATCAACAACAGGCCTGCGAAGATACTTCCACGCTAAGGATATCCAGTTGGGCTTATCTCCGGTGGGAGTGAAGCTTGATGCTCCGTATACCACGTGTCGTCCACCTCGTGTTAATGACTCATAGCCAGGTTTGAAGTAATCGCCAGCCACAGCGTCGATGATACAATCAAAACCGTCCACCCTAATCAACGCAGCGCACCAAGTATGAGTCTCGTCAGTGCTCTTAGCAGCGTAAGAAAAAATCACAGTGAAAATGAAAGCTAAAGAGGATGTAGACGTTCACAACAAGACTTAATCAATAAGCTGCTTTAGGGCATCAACGAACAATAAGCCAAGAAAAAGCGTTTGTGTGCAAAATTTTGAGCTCATGGTATATTGTATTTAGGGTTTAAAGTTCAGGGCTTAAGGTTGTTTATATCCGATCAATCCTTAGACAGTATTGGACAGTGATTGCATGCCTGAAAGCGGAATAAACTGCTTTCAAAGTCAGAAAGTTCGACAATATTTTCATATCTCTGGGTTCTTGCTTTATTGCTACAATGAAGAGGATGCAAGCCGTGCACTACTCAAGATTTTACGTCTTCCCCCCACACACACAGGGACAGGTGGGAGCATAAAGAGTTTAAAGTGTCAAAGTCATATGGTTTCCAACTTTTACCTCAAGGTGGAGAGACTGGCAGCCAGTTGGTCTTTGAAGATTTGTCCACCTCCTTTTCGCACAATAATTTGCTCATACGGTAGGAAGTCACCTCCCCAGTAATCAACAAGGTATTTCACCTGCCATGTCAACAAGAAGGAACATCAAGTGGCAGAAATGACAATGTTCCATTATTGTTAACCCTAAATGCCTACCGGTTTTATAAACAAAACTCAAACGTGCTGTAATACAACTTCTACAAAGGGAGAATTTAAAACAGACACAACTCTTTTTTGAACATTCAATACTTGAGAAAAAGATGTACTGACGTTCCGTACTGCACAAATGTAAAGCTAAACTTGCTTTTGCTTATAGAGCTATCTTCTGCATTTTACGAAGACCTTTCATATGGAAATAAACAAAAGTTCAAAGAGGGTGGACACAACAAAATGTGTCCTAGGCATTTACTGTTTCAGAAAAAGGGTCTGCAATGCAGAACTTGCATCTTCAAAGCATGATTTAAAGAAATAAATCAAGACTAAGAGCTTCCAGGATTGTGAGAGAAGGAAACCTTTTCATCGCTCCCAACAGTAGCGACCACCTTAACCTTCCGTTGCTTGCAAACACCCAGAGCAAATGTACCACACCCGCCAGCAGCAGAGTGGACAAGAACCGTTTGGCCCTCTTGCACATTGCCAAGCTCTCGTAGAGCATAGAACATGGTCAGTCCCTGAGATTCAGAAACGGTACAAGATGTTAGTTTAGACTATGAACACCTCAAGTGAATTTACAACAAATGCAAATTCTTAAATGGATAAGCAAATAGATGATGTGATGGTACCTGAACTGGATATGCAGCTGCTTCTGCAAAAGACCAGTCACTTGGAAATGAATGCACATACTTAGGGGACACGTTTATGTGAGAAGCATACGCTCCAAACCTAGTCAAGCCAAGCACTCTGTCTCCCACTTCCACACCCTCAACGTTTGCACCAACCGATGCGACGACTCCAGCAAACTATATGCAGCAAAATGTTCCCCGGACACAGAATCAGATTATTCATGTAAATATTATCTACACAGACATTCATATGTCAAATGAACTAGCTACTTCGTAGATTTCAAAGCCAGTCGAATCTGCATCCAGCATATAAGAACTGCAAGGGCAGGTTATGCCAAATAATTATTGGCTTTCAAGATATTTGCAACTCCGACTGGGAGCATTAATTTAACTTCAACAGGGACTTCATTACGTGGCACTGATGATGTTAAAAAATATGAATGCAACAACGGGATTGTTGCCATGGAAGAAAGGGGACTCATACCTCAAGCCCAGGTGTGTAGACACCTTTGGGAGATGCAGAATACAATCCCAAGCACGTAAACACTGATTTGCACAGAAAGACCTGAGTCAAAACGTATTAAAATACATTTCCAGCATCTGTAGGTAGCAATCCGCTAGTAGGAAAACTCCCCAAGAGGCATTCTAGACAACCTAGTCACTTTAAACCTTGCCAGTTGTAATGCCGTCTAATGCCATTTCTGACATAAACCTTGCAAACTGTATTAATAACTAAGTTTTCTAGAATGCCGTTAGAGGTGGATTTTCTACTAGTAAACTCCATATCGAAAAGTGCAAAAATAGCCATAATTCAACATAACAGACATATGACGTCAGTCAAAAAGAAAGGGATGTTAATGTACCATCAGCAAAATTTAAGCCCACGGCCTTAACTGCTACTTGGACCTCTCCGGAAGCTGGCGCTCCGAGCTCATCCGTCTCCTATTCAAAACACCACAAAACCATTTAGTAATAAATTCTTAGGGAAATTTTCAAAAATAACAGCAGTTTCTGGACATCAGTTATAAGAAAATGAGCAACGAAGAGATGGAAAATCAGCAGGTCGATAATGGAGGGACATCTTCATTCACTTCTTCAAAAGTCGTGAGCAAAATGGTGTGGAAATCAAAATCTTCTAAGTCGGTACAAGCACATTATTCTAATGAGACCTTGTGATGGTCATAGAGAGATCTCCCCATGATGCTTCTCTTGACTTTCCATGATCCGTCACTGTATGATGTCGAATAAGAATTCTTGTATATAATTTATTCTACTGAAAACAGTACCTATACAGAACAACTTTGCAATGCGGTAAGCATCTACATATTACTCTTTACAATTTTCTCACCACTCACCAGTTTTAGGTCGGATATGTTCCCAGGATTGTCACCCCTAGAATTTCCAACATCCACAAAGATGTCAGTGGTTTTCTAAACCCCACAGCTCAGCAGCAGCAAAGGAGCATCATGTGCTTTCCAATATGTGCTTTCCAGAAACCAGAAAATTACAAAGACTCTTACCGCCATATTTGCCTTGTGACAGATCTGTTGATATCCATCACTTTCGAACCTGCCTGCACAGCTCAAAACAAAACAAACAAAAACATAAAAACAAGATCAAAAATAAATCCATATCGATTTTGAGCATGTGTACCCCCTCTCAACATGAGAACTCCGGGGGGGTTTTAGGTCATCTACTAATAAATATTTTGAATAGAAGAGTACACGACATCCAAATAATGCATTCTTTTGGTACGCTGAAGTTCTCGAGTATTTTTTACAAGAATATTTTGAAAAACCTGAATGCTCTGATAAGGACACTGTGCTCAGCGTCGCAATTGCTTTTACATTAAAGCTCATAACAAAAGCGGATACGACAGGAAAGAAAATGGAGTTAATGACTGGGAGTACAATTTCGATGGTAGCTGGAATTACCGATGCAAAAGGCAAGAGAAATGCAGCTGGGTGTAGGGGATATTAACCTACATTTACGTCGGGCTCTTGTCGATGCGCTCGAGGACACGCTGTTCTGTTCAAACTCCGCAAAGTACCAAGGTAATTCCACCCGTCTCTCGGAATGCTCAACCCCGCGGAGCTTCTGTGGCGCATTCGTGGTGTTCGTGATGCGACATTGCGTTTGTGAGCTTTGGGAAAGCTTGATAATGGTGGCAGAGCAGGAATTTGACGGCAATTGGTGAAGACGGAGGTGCTGGGGCGGCAGCAGACGTGCGTCGTCGTGGTCCGAAACCGCATCCTCCTCGCTCGCTTGCTTGGTCGGGGGCGACCTCGCCGATGCTTCTTCGGTTTGTTTGTGGGTTCCCAAGAGAGCGTATACAAGACGAGCAAGTGTGCAGAAAAGTGACAAAAGTGGGAAAAAGTGGATACTTGATAAAAAAAGTTTGTCTGTTTTTTAATCCAAGTTTGTGCAGTGTGCTTATAGGCTTGAGAATTATCTGGTTACAAGATCGGTATTCATTGAGAAAAAATATGGTCTTTGTTCAGTGTCGAATGGTGAGTAACTGAGTATGTTGATTCTCATTTGGTAAGGATTACGAAAACACGAGAGTGATGTAGATCATATATTTGTATAATATTTGATATTTGTTAATTTGGGGAAAAACTGCTATTTTGGGACTTTTAGTTTTTATGTTTTTAAGAGTTTTTTGGTGAGTTAGAGTGAATTCTATAATGATTTAATTTCTTCAAGATTGGTGAAATACCTTGAAGGAAATATTAAGAAACTCACTTAAATTACCAAATAGATTTTTCAAATACAACATTTGGTATCCCGGGTTTCGGAAAAACTTTTTTCCAAATTAACAAATATCGTGTATTGTTTTCGTTTGGTATATATCCTCGTTTGACACATTGCTTATTGATACCCAAGTGTGGATAGGGTTACTATATGAGATGTTGTATTTTCTTATCAACTTCAGTGTTCTTGCATTTATTGTCAATTCTTTGTTTTTCAAATTGTGATTTATTTTAGCATCACAATTTATTTATTTATTTCATTTAGTGATGGTGCAATGAAGCACTTGCACTTCAAAAGTGATTTGGTTTGTACCAAGGTAATCATGGTCTTAACCCCTGAACGTCCTAAACACCCTTTACGGCCGTACATATGACCATATGTATAGACATATTTGAGCTATTTTGAGGGCTTTCCAAAAAAAATGCATCCATCATCATACAACCCTTCAATATGTATGGTTGTAACACTTGATTTCTAGCTAATTCAAACTTTTGTAGATTGATTGCGATTGTATTTGGTACCGTATCTCCAGAGCCCAAGGGACGTTTAAGGGTTGAAGTGCAAAACATCGCAACAAGTTGTATGAAAAATATTACTTCATCTTTTAAAACCAAAACAATCCAAATCAAGCATACATTGGTAAAACAAAGTAATTAGAAGAGCCCTTTGTCATTCTGCTCCCTAAAAACTCATAATTCCATGTATTCATTATTGCAAAACCTATCGATCCCTAAAGAATTTCAAATAATTTGCAAGATGACAAAAATGCAGTATGTAACAAGAAAAAAATACCTCCGATTAAACGTTGCTACTAGTAAGTGCATGACTTTTGACACAAGCATAGTCAAATACTTAAGAACTTCATGAACTCAGGAATCAAATCTGCAAAGTTTTCTTCTGATGAGATCTTGCCTCCGTCACGGTTCTCGCAACGAAGGTAAACAAGGAATCGCAACCACGGTATCCATGTCAGAACTGGAATGCAAGATCTTCACAGAGATATATAAATAAAATAGGAAAAAAAATCAAATGCTGTACTACACTGGCAACTTGCATAGCGTTCTGAGACTGTGATATCCACGTGAAACATGAGCTGAGGAGATAAAGCAGTCAAGCCCAAAGGAAAAAGAGTTATCACCGGAAGCTAAAGTTGAGGCAAATGTAAGCAGAAGCCCCGTTACAGCCTTGGTAGCCATGTAGTTCTACACCTTAATCCACGAGGATTCACTAACCTAAGAACTTCTTTCTTGTTAGCAGTCCATGAATGATGGAAGCACCTCTGGACTCAAAAAACTCGAGTAATAGCACACTCTCCAACTCCAAGTCCACCTTGAAATCAATGACGGTCCAGGATATTAACTGCTACAACCGTAAATTACAGTAAATTTGTAGTGCTCTGAAACACCTCCGGTCCGTGCCAGCAATGGCAATTAGTGACAGGAAATCTCTCAGGGTTCGTTGGCATCCACTTGAGTCTGCACTCCACCCAAAATATAACAAAGAGCATGTAATAACAGGAAAATAGGAGCTGAACTCCAAACCCGTTGGCTCACATGTTGACTATGCAGTAATGGGCTGCTGCCAGAATGGTTGATGATCTGCAACACCGCATTTTTACCGTTGCCACCATGAGTGCCGGGATTCCAAGCTGAATCTAGGTTCACGGTACTGTTGAAGAAGCTCTTGATGTGGCCACTCAATAGAGCAGGACAAGCAGAGGGCTATTGGTTGATCTGCAAACCGGAGATAGCTTCACCGGGATGATGAAACGAGAGCTCAATTTGTATGAGAGCTTCGGGAACATTCAAGGCTCTGGGAATGAAAACGAAGTTCGTGGATCGCTTATCCTCCTGCAGAATACTGCGTGGAACACTCTCCATCGTCAACCTGGTTTGACCAGATTTCACTCCCAGGTGATAAGAGAAGAACTCCTCTCTATGCGGAGCCCCAAAAAACGTGACGTACACAATGTTGCCCAAGGCTTCCTTCTCGTAATGGAGAAGAAACACCATATTGTCTGCTTTCAGCAGCACGTGCAGATCGGTTGGGTTTAAGACTACTGTGAACCAAACATCGTATTGAAACTCCAGCGTCCGCGTCTGGTGAGACTCCAGGAAGTGGTCAGGGAAGGACTTGGCAGCTCCTGAAAAAGGGCACTCGGAAAATGGACACTTGAAAGGCGTGAAAGGGCATGAAGTTTCATGGCCTCTCTTTTTTGTGAACTTGAGCATCTTCTGGCACCCGTACTCTGCATATCTGCAACTCATGTGGAGAGACTCTATCAGCTTCTCAATGGCCAGGCATCTGATTTTTCCTGTCGGCTTGGAGCACGACGCGCATATGTTACTGAGTTTCTGGCAGCAACTTGAACAGGCAATATGGCCATTCGAACACTGCCATGCACACTCACAGAACGTCTACCTCAATAAACATTCTGCTATTCACATAAATTCTTGCAACTGAAAAAGGGCACCAAAACTTCCATAACATATTTAAACTAGTAGTGGTAAAGGACCTTTTGGTAACAACACCGAGAGTTATTTAGAATCAAACCAGACGAAAATCAAAGCGAGATTCAAGCTCTGACATACTCTCACATGAGAAGACAATAGCTCATTGGCTTGACGAGCTCTCACAGCTCAAGGCACAATCCCATTTCGGGGCCTCGCAATTCACTTGAGGATCCCGGTGGCTAGACTTGGAGACAAAGACAGAGAGACTGAGACAGGCTATGAGTGTCCCGGTTATTGATTCTGGAAGAGGACATAAGGATCTGGAGGTCTCAAGTTTGTCCCCTTTAGACATACCAGAGTTTTGAACCGGGATCCCTCAACGGAATTGTGAGACTCCCCAAACTGAAATCGTGCCGAACTCAAATCTGCAAAATAAGGTGTCAGGAATTCCATTTATTTGATAGTGATTCCTTCAGATTTGTCAGGACTTGCTCTTCATGTGTTAGGTACACTTCTTTTTAAACGTCAGGAATACCATTTCATATTCATTCAGAGAGTATACAACCAAGAATCTCTATGATGTTCTGTCAGTTACAAAGAATTTGCAGCATTTGTATTATAAACTGTTCATGTCTGACTTTCAGGGCGATGAAACAAGGGAAAATTTCATGGATACCCCTGAAGTTTGCAATATTGATACCCGTGCTTTTTCAGAAATTTCACAAATACCCTTGGACCAAAAAAATTAGGCATTTGTTTTGTTATGCATGTCAGAATTTTAGGCGTTTGTTTTGTTGTGCATGTCACTTCCTTCTCCCTTTGTGCACACACTACTACTTTCTTGTTATGCATACCCACAAAGGGAAAGGAAGTGACATGCACAACAAAACAAACACCTGAAAGTTTTGGTCCAAAGGTATTTGTGAAATTTCTGAAAAAGCAGGGGTATCTATAAAAATATTGCAAACTTCAGGGGTATCCATGAAATTTTCCCATGAAACTAACGGACGGCAGGGATGTGGAAACACAATTACCTGAAATATGGGCGCAGAGAGAGCCTCCATACAGATTTGGCAATCGAGAGTATCCGGATCGAACGTGGCAGCCGACTGATGCTCCTGTTCTTGCAGCTGCAAAGGCAGCGGTGGCGACGTTGGGAGCTCTACCAAAGGCTCAATGCGTGTCCTTTTCGCTGATCTCTGATGAGGAGATTCAGCTCCGAGTGCCTGCATTGCAAATCGCACCATTCTCTTCTTCTTCGTCTTCACTTGACCCAAACCCTAAAAAAATTCAAAAAAATTCTACCACACTAGCACGGTCTTAATTCTCCCAAACCATTCCCATTGATCAATTCTTACAATTCCCGTTCAAATTCACTCCTCGAGAACCAAAGCCAATCCATCGTGGCCTTCAATTCTCCCTACATCACGTGCCCTAATTTTCACCGAATTCCACACGAAAGCCGCTTATCCACAAATTACAACACGCCCGGGACTTAAAAGGTTATCGAATCCTTCGCCATGGCCGCAAAAGAACCCCCGAAAATCAATCAATCAAGCACGAATGCCTGCCATCAATTCACCGCCAAACCATACATGAACCTGAGGCTCCGACGATCATTGGAAAAATTAGAAATTTTTCTGGACATAATGAAGCAGCAGTAGAGAACACTTGACAAGGATAAACAGAGCATCATCAACATGGTGGCCCACCACTTCAACGATTGTGACCGGTATCGACGACGGTGAAGCAGCGTGACGACAGTACGAATAGAAGCAAGCGCTGCAGGTATGCTTATGCTGGTTCGATGAACGGGCGCATTGCTTGGAAGTGTCAAAGGTCGTCCCACTATATCGTTCACCGTTCAACGATTCGTTCTACTTTCGTCTACTTCCGTCTTCTTCCGTCCTCTCTCCGTTCGTTGGTTTCATTTCTCTGAACTGTTGCTCTGTTGGGAGCAATTTAGGGGCAAAATGTCACAAAAGTTTGACAACTGGCAATTTCATTCCGAAGTCCCTTGGATGGGCAGCCATTTACGGGCAAAAAAGAAATGACCTTAGCAGACACTACAGTACAGTACCCAAAAGAAAGAGTAAGGTAGCAGCATCCATAAGCGCTCGTCCCCATGGTTGTCACGTGATAGTGGTAGGGCTAATCAATAAAAGACAAATGGTTATGAGTGACTGAGTGATGGTTATGGGTGATGAAATGATGGTTGTGGGTGACTAGCATGAGGTTTTGAGTACCCATCTCACTATTTAAGAACCAACAACCCTTGTAATTAGCATCTCTTACACATGGTTCTTACAATTTCAATGATTTTGGACTTTGAAAAATCTTTGTGAACAAATGCTTGCAGTTGGAACCTTGAAATTGATTCCAATATTTTTGATTTCCATTTCCTAATTTATGGTATTTTTTTCAAAGTTAGTCAATTGTTTTACCTACTCCAAAACCCTTATTTCCACACTTATGGGTGCGCCTACCTTACATAACATCCTTTTATGGAATCCAAAGAAGTATGTATAACAAAGAATATAACTAACATTTCATTCTCACATTTTTAATGTACGATTCTCATGCAATCTAGATCCACCATATCAAATTACAATTACTTAAACCCAAAATCCTATTTTTGGTAAATGGTTTGTCAAAATCATGGTTTTACAAGAAAGTTGATCAATAAATAGTGGTGATGAACCTTTGAGATTTGATTGCATGGATATGTAGGAGATATCCATATGCACATCTTCCTTTCAAACACACATTTCCAAAAAAATTCAAAATTCCTTCTATAGAGATTTTATGTTAGGGTGATCATGACCAAATTTAGTAAAATACATATTTCTTCATGAAAATTAGTTTTTGTAATTTGACTCATACATTGTGATTAAGTTTGTACCTTTAAACATGATGATGTATATTTTTTGCCAAAAACTAATTTTCATGAAGAAATATGTATTTCACTAAATTTGGTCAAAATCACTCTGACATTCAAATCTCTACAAAAAGAATATTGAATTTTTTTGAAAATGTTTGTTTGAAAGGAAGATGTGCGTATGGATGTCTCTTACATATTCATGCAATCAAATCTCAAAGATTCATCACCACTATTTATTAATCAACTTTCTTGTAAAACCATGATTTTGACACAAAACCATTTACCAAAAATAGGATTATGAGTTTTAGTAATTGAAATTTGATGTGCTTGATCAAGATTGCATGAGAATCACATATTAAAAATGTGAGAATGAAATGTGAGTTATATTCTTTGTTATACATAGTTATACATACTTCTTTGGATGCCATAAAAGGGTGTTATGTACTCTTTCTTTTAGGTACTGTACAAGGGAATAGTGTTAATTTGGACGTTTTTAGTCATTTTGGGCATGTGGACGTTTTTTTATCTATTCAGACAATAAATTTATCAATTCGGACACATTACATCAGTTGGGATGTGTTAATTTGGATATTTTTTCTTATAGTGAGAAAAGATATGCTCAAAATTCCCTCATGTATAATCGATATGCAACCTAGGCAAAAGAAATCGGAGGAATTTAAAAAATATTTAATTGTGCGCTAATCCATGATATTTCATGGGATTCAATGGTGTGATTCTAGGATTTCATTATTGACAAAAGTTGACCATAATTGGAAGAATACGATGACCTTTAAATCCGAGTTTCCATACAACAAGGAATTGAAAAAGAAAACGATTATTTGAATGGAAATGAATGTGATCTTATTCAAACCTCAATAGATTTTAAAGGACTTAGAGCACAATGTAGGAGATATTGTTTCCTATGTGCTAGGGATTCTATGTCAATGTTGTTTCAAACCAAAGAATACTCAAAAATTCCAAACCTACATAAATTCTTCATATTTTCGTTTTACGTATAATTTTTGAAGTTGTACATGCCACGTGGCAGTCTTAGGTTGGGTTTGATACTTGCCTAAGATAAAAATTGTTGAAGCAATTGGGGTTTACCATAATGTAGAGAGGGTTCTTCACTTTCTAAACACATTTCTGTCATTTTAAGAAACATTTGATGTCACTGTTTATTTGAACATCACAATATGGTAAACAAACACCTTGGTTCATGTAGGCATTGAGGAGCTTATTGCTATTATGAGTACAAGTATTTAGTTACAATTTCTAAAAAAAATGTAAATTACCAAACATTGAATTTAGATATTAGAGTCATATGAGCTTTCAGTTTTTTTGAATTGGTAGCCTAAATCTATCTTTGTGAGCTCCGTAGCAATATACAGTAATCTAAACACTATAAATGATATCAAAAAACTCATGTTACATGGATGTTGTTTTAGAGTATTATGTCAATCAAAAAAAGTTCACATTCCATAAAATTATCTCCACAAAAATCCAGGTTCTATCTTGTCCTTTGTATCAAATGAAAAAAACAATAGAAAAATGTACTATGGGAATCAAAATTTTGGTTTTCATGTCTTGCATTTGTTGGAAGAATGATCTAAAACGCAATAAAACTATGATAATGTCAATGATACTTGCAATCAGTGGTAGACTCAAAATTGAGTATATCAATCTCCATAGGCACCAAAATGCAAAATACAAATAAGTTATAAAATTTAATTTCAACATGTCACATCTTTTCCAATTTGATTTCAAATATATTGGTTGAATCAAATTTTGTAAAAATTAGATCTTTTTTTCATTATGCTAATTAACTCAAGTCCAAAAATGAATTGATTTTAAATAGTTGCAAGCTCCATATTCAACAACCAAAGATTTTTTTGGTGAAAATTGACTTAACCCTTAAAAGTCAAAGCAGACGGTTTCCACTGAGAAAAAAACACTTTCAGGGTTAGAAAAAAATCTTTTTTCATCCATTTTTTTTTCAAAAGTGGTCATGGAGATGTGCTCCATTATGGAATGTCAAAAATAGACTTATAAATTACCCCCACATTTTATAAACTCTAGTTTGTGAGAAGATTAACAACCGTGGTTGAAAGTTCCGTGCTACCCTAGTTACAATTTTTGTGAGGGCAGTTAGCACTATTGACTTTTGAAACTTTCAAAAATAATACCATAATATGTGGGCAGTACTGTAAAATCACTATTTACGCAAAAACATTGTTATAGGGCAAGCACGATGACCACCCAACGTTTAGGGGTTAAAGGTTGTTACATGGGTTGCTATGAGGGTTCAATTTTTTTCAAATCTATTTGCACTACAAATGGAATTTCAGTTTGTAAGGACTCTTTTATGATTTCAATTAACCAATAAGTCATGAAATGTTGCGTTTCACATGGCCCTTCACTTCATTTCGGTTCCTTCTTACATTTATATCTTGTTCAATCCACATTTTTTATGAAATGAAAGAAGACAAGATTACATCACTACGATATAATCATAGAGGACATTTTCTTCCAAATTTAAGATTTTATGGTCCCAACATAGCTAATTTGTTTATGATTTTGGGAATGTCATTTACTTTTGTTTGTCTTTGGTATGATTAGAAGACTGAGGTGTTTTGATTTTGCAAAACACCTGAAAGGTATCAAGCTCATTAGCTTAGAAACACATAGTCTTGCATACTAAACATGTAAAAATGAAGTGAAATTTGAATTTGATGTTCGACTACTAGCTTGGCCTTTTGAAGGTTATAAGTCAAAAAGCTTGGGTAGATCATTCTTTGTATATTTGGGTACCCCCGTGCGCCAAGGGGGTAGTTTTTAGAGGGCTATTTACCTCCCGAGCATGAATAAAAGGGTCCTTTTAATTACATAATTTGGGTTATGAGCCTATTTAATGACACCCTATAATTACTTATAGACACTCCCATTTTTTTCCACACTATATTATTTGTATTTCAATTGTAGTGGTTAATAACTTTGAACAATTTTTTTTTTCTGCAACATGAACATAGAGAGCTTAGGTAAAGCCAATTTTCCAGAAATGAACCCTCACACAATGAAATTGAACAACGATGTCCATATGCTCTCTTGCACACACAAAGCAAAGTCTTTGGGGGCAGAACAGAGTCAACAACCAAATTTTGTGAAATGGCAAGGCTAGAACCCTAAAATTGTAACATGCAAATCTTTAAAGGTACTACTTGGACAAAAGAATGTCCCTCATTAACCATTCATCCAAGTGGCTTCAACTTTTCATCCAACACATAGTATACCACGCTCCATACTAAATACCCTGGACCAAGCCTGGTATACATAGGATACTTGATGGTATTGTAAAACCAATAATCAACCCCTACATTACTTTTACAAAAATTAATGCACCACTATAAACAAATACCTATATTATTTATACTACATTTATCAATTTGAGTGCTCCCTAATTTAGTTGTAAGTTTTTTATAAATTTTATCTCTAATGAATAAATCCTTTGCTATATTATGTCGCACGTCATTTCTAGAATGCGCTAAGTGATCCACCCAAGTCAAAAAGAAGTAGAAAGTGTATTTTAGATCATAAAAGCTTACATATATTATCAAAAATGAAAAAAAAAATTGTGTTTATAAGATTTGTCTTATTTTTTTGGTAAAAAATATAAAAGAAAATCATGTTACCATGAGAAAAAAACCGCCTAGTTCGGTTGTGTTTTTGCATTAATTTAAATGTAACATTTTGCATAAAATTTTGAAATTCCATTTTTTGGATAAAATGTAAGAAGAGTAACACAAAAAGATTACTCAGCATTGGTGCATTTTCTTGCAGCATACTAATGTTACTACAAGAAGGACTTAGCAATTTTGGATTGTTTTTTACTAACAATCATAAATAAAGACACAAATAAAGACACAAGCATAAAAAAACTCATTTAGTTATGGCATAATATAAACGTATCACAAACGAGATCACGAAATTGGAATTTTAAGGGTCTGAAAAATAGAATAAAACTTTTGGGTGCAAAATTTATGAGCTGCATTATATTCAAACAAGTTCAAATCGCATAGATTCTAGTAGAATTCAATGTTAGGTATTGATACCTCAATGAATAAACTCTTTCTAACACGATGTAGGATATCTTTTTTAAGCTTTTGGCATGAAAATTTTACCGGTCTCTCCAAATTAAGCTTGAAAAAAGAAATTTTAGTAAAGGGGATGGCAATTTTTGGAAATTTTTAAATTTTTGGAAAGTTAGCTAAAGTTTAATGTGATGTATTTAACTCAATCAATGTCTAAACCAAACAAAATCTACAAAAATTTACAATTTAAAAAAAAATTGTGCCCCTATTTGTAATATTCTACAATTTCATGCCCCTACTAGTGTGACCATGTGCCATTGGCCTAATTTTCACCCCCCACTCGCATGCCATCTCCTCATGCCACCCGTGGTTAAACTTGTACTTTACTTTAGTTGAGCTTGTCCTCTTCTTTATTTCTAAGTGAACATCCATATTATACTTTAGTTAAACTTGTACTCTATCCTATTTTTACACAAAACTTGCTATTTGCCAATCAATAATTTTTCAAATTTTTTTGTTCATAAAAACTTTGAAATTCAATAACTTTCCCACAATAGGCCTAAATGCCATGAAACCAAGCCTGTGCACCCCTCCTTTTCGAGAGATTTCCAACGGTACCAAGCACTAAAAGGGAGGACACACGGCCCGGGAGATCTCAATGTGACAAACAAACATCCAAACAAACATCTTGATTTAACCCCTAAATGCCCAAGGGTGTTTTTCTTGTTTTTAGAAGGTAGTTTTGAAGTTTTTGAATAGTCCTTGTAAGATCATTATTAAACATCAAAACTAAATTGTAACCATTGAATCTTGAACTTCAAGGTTTCTAGATGGCACTACCCTAAAAGAATCCAAAATGGCCCCACAGATTTTAAGATATTTGTGATTGAATGATGATGAGTATGGAATTTTTTGCTTTTTTTGGAGCTGCTTGAAATTTCTAATGCAAATTGGCAATTTTCAGATACAAAATTGGGAAGCAACCAATGAGGATGTTTAGTTTTTACTGTTGTTACTTCAAAATCAATGGACCCTCTTCTAAATGTATGACCACAATTTCACTAATGAGCTCGCAATGCAATTGTCAAAACTCAATTGTCTAATACATAGACATTTTTCAGCTTCAATTATTGACCAAAAATCATTATGAATGAAAGAATTTTCAATGATGAATAGATTCTAATTAGTATAACAAAGACATTCCAAGTGAATTAGTCCAAAAGCACTTTTAAATTTTCCTAAACGTCAAAATTTCAGAAAAAAACCCCCTATTGCCCAAGGGAGTGCACAAGAGAAATCTTCACCGTTTGCTCAACTTGATGCCCGTTTTTTCAATGTGGCAACTTCTCATAAACTGTGACACTATTCATGATAAAAAATGTATGCTTGTAGGTATCCTTTCACCAAAAAACTCTTAAAAACATAAAAACTAAAAGTCCCAAAATAGCAGTTTTTCCCCAAATTAACAAATATCAAATATTATACAAATATATGATCTACATCACTCTCGTGTTTTCGTAATCCTTACCAAATGAGAATCAACATACTCAGTTACTCACCATTCGACACTGAACAAAGACCATATTTTTTCTCAATGAATACCGATCTTGTAACCAGATAATTCTCAAGCCTATAAGCACACTGCACAAACTTGGATTAAAAAACAGACAAACTTTTTTTATCAAGTATCCACTTTTTCCCACTTTTGTCACTTTTCTGCACACTTGCTCGTCTTGTATACGCTCTCTTGGGAACCCACAAACAAACCGAAGAAGCATCGGCGAGGTCGCCCCCGACCAAGCAAGCGAGCGAGGAGGATGCGGTTTCGGACCACGACGACGCACGTCTGCTGCCGCCCCAGCACCTCCGTCTTCACCAATTGCCGTCAAATTCCTGCTCTGCCACCATTATCAAGCTTTCCCAAAGCTCACAAACGCAATGTCGCATCACGAACACCACGAATGCGCCACAGAAGCTCCGCGGGGTTGAGCATTCCGAGAGACGGGTGGAATTACCTTGGTACTTTGCGGAGTTTGAACAGAACAGCGTGTCCTCGAGCGCATCGACAAGAGCCCGACGTAAATGTAGGTTAATATCCCCTACACCCAGCTGCATTTCTCTTGCCTTTTGCATCGGTAATTCCAGCTACCATCGAAATTGTACTCCCAGTCATTAACTCCATTTTCTTTCCTGTCGTATCCGCTTTTGTTATGAGCTTTAATGTAAAAGCAATTGCGACGCTGAGCACAGTGTCCTTATCAGAGCATTCAGGTTTTTCAAAATATTCTTGTAAAAAATACTCGAGAACTTCAGCGTACCAAAAGAATGCATTATTTGGATGTCGTGTACTCTTCTATTCAAAATATTTATTAGTAGATGACCTAAAACCCCCCCGGAGTTCTCATGTTGAGAGGGGGTACACATGCTCAAAATCGATATGGATTTATTTTTGATCTTGTTTTTATGTTTTTGTTTGTTTTGTTTTGAGCTGTGCAGGCAGGTTCGAAAGTGATGGATATCAACAGATCTGTCACAAGGCAAATATGGCGGTAAGAGTCTTTGTAATTTTCTGGTTTCTGGAAAGCACATATTGGAAAGCACATGATGCTCCTTTGCTGCTGCTGAGCTGTGGGGTTTAGAAAACCACTGACATCTTTGTGGATGTTGGAAATTCTAGGGGTGACAATCCTGGGAACATATCCGACCTAAAACTGGTGAGTGGTGAGAAAATTGTAAAGAGTAATATGTAGATGCTTACCGCATTGCAAAGTTGTTCTGTATAGGTACTGTTTTCAGTAGAATAAATTATATACAAGAATTCTTATTCGACATCATACAGTGACGGATCATGGAAAGTCAAGAGAAGCATCATGGGGAGATCTCTCTATGACCATCACAAGGTCTCATTAGAATAATGTGCTTGTACCGACTTAGAAGATTTTGATTTCCACACCATTTTGCTCACGACTTTTGAAGAAGTGAATGAAGATGTCCCTCCATTATCGACCTGCTGATTTTCCATCTCTTCGTTGCTCATTTTCTTATAACTGATGTCCAGAAACTGCTGTTATTTTTGAAAATTTCCCTAAGAATTTATTACTAAATGGTTTTGTGGTGTTTTGAATAGGAGACGGATGAGCTCGGAGCGCCAGCTTCCGGAGAGGTCCAAGTAGCAGTTAAGGCCGTGGGCTTAAATTTTGCTGATGGTACATTAACATCCCTTTCTTTTTGACTGACGTCATATGTCTGTTATGTTGAATTATGGCTATTTTTGCACTTTTCGATATGGAGTTTACTAGTAGAAAATCCACCTCTAACGGCATTCTAGAAAACTTAGTTATTAATACAGTTTGCAAGGTTTATGTCAGAAATGGCATTAGACGGCATTACAACTGGCAAGGTTTAAAGTGACTAGGTTGTCTAGAATGCCTCTTGGGGAGTTTTCCTACTAGCGGATTGCTACCTACAGATGCTGGAAATGTATTTTAATACGTTTTGACTCAGGTCTTTCTGTGCAAATCAGTGTTTACGTGCTTGGGATTGTATTCTGCATCTCCCAAAGGTGTCTACACACCTGGGCTTGAGGTATGAGTCCCCTTTCTTCCATGGCAACAATCCCGTTGTTGCATTCATATTTTTTAACATCATCAGTGCCACGTAATGAAGTCCCTGTTGAAGTTAAATTAATGCTCCCAGTCGGAGTTGCAAATATCTTGAAAGCCAATAATTATTTGGCATAACCTGCCCTTGCAGTTCTTATATGCTGGATGCAGATTCGACTGGCTTTGAAATCTACGAAGTAGCTAGTTCATTTGACATATGAATGTCTGTGTAGATAATATTTACATGAATAATCTGATTCTGTGTCCGGGGAACATTTTGCTGCATATAGTTTGCTGGAGTCGTCGCATCGGTTGGTGCAAACGTTGAGGGTGTGGAAGTGGGAGACAGAGTGCTTGGCTTGACTAGGTTTGGAGCGTATGCTTCTCACATAAACGTGTCCCCTAAGTATGTGCATTCATTTCCAAGTGACTGGTCTTTTGCAGAAGCAGCTGCATATCCAGTTCAGGTACCATCACATCATCTATTTGCTTATCCATTTAAGAATTTGCATTTGTTGTAAATTCACTTGAGGTGTTCATAGTCTAAACTAACATCTTGTACCGTTTCTGAATCTCAGGGACTGACCATGTTCTATGCTCTACGAGAGCTTGGCAATGTGCAAGAGGGCCAAACGGTTCTTGTCCACTCTGCTGCTGGCGGGTGTGGTACATTTGCTCTGGGTGTTTGCAAGCAACGGAAGGTTAAGGTGGTCGCTACTGTTGGGAGCGATGAAAAGGTTTCCTTCTCTCACAATCCTGGAAGCTCTTAGTCTTGATTTATTTCTTTAAATCATGCTTTGAAGATGCAAGTTCTGCATTGCAGACCCTTTTTCTGAAACAGTAAATGCCTAGGACACATTTTGTTGTGTCCACCCTCTTTGAACTTTTGTTTATTTCCATATGAAAGGTCTTCGTAAAATGCAGAAGATAGCTCTATAAGCAAAAGCAAGTTTAGCTTTACATTTGTGCAGTACGGAACGTCAGTACATCTTTTTCTCAAGTATTGAATGTTCAAAAAAGAGTTGTGTCTGTTTTAAATTCTCCCTTTGTAGAAGTTGTATTACAGCACGTTTGAGTTTTGTTTATAAAACCGGTAGGCATTTAGGGTTAACAATAATGGAACATTGTCATTTCTGCCACTTGATGTTCCTTCTTGTTGACATGGCAGGTGAAATACCTTGTTGATTACTGGGGAGGTGACTTCCTACCGTATGAGCAAATTATTGTGCGAAAAGGAGGTGGACAAATCTTCAAAGACCAACTGGCTGCCAGTCTCTCCACCTTGAGGTAAAAGTTGGAAACCATATGACTTTGACACTTTAAACTCTTTATGCTCCCACCTGTCCCTGTGTGTGTGGGGGGAAGACGTAAAATCTTGAGTAGTGCACGGCTTGCATCCTCTTCATTGTAGCAATAAAGCAAGAACCCAGAGATATGAAAATATTGTCGAACTTTCTGACTTTGAAAGCAGTTTATTCCGCTTTCAGGCATGCAATCACTGTCCAATACTGTCTAAGGATTGATCGGATATAAACAACCTTAAGCCCTGAACTTTAAACCCTAAATACAATATACCATGAGCTCAAAATTTTGCACACAAACGCTTTTTCTTGGCTTATTGTTCGTTGATGCCCTAAAGCAGCTTATTGATTAAGTCTTGTTGTGAACGTCTACATCCTCTTTAGCTTTCATTTTCACTGTGATTTTTTCTTACGCTGCTAAGAGCACTGACGAGACTCATACTTGGTGCGCTGCGTTGATTAGGGTGGACGGTTTTGATTGTATCATCGACGCTGTGGCTGGCGATTACTTCAAACCTGGCTATGAGTCATTAACACGAGGTGGACGACACGTGGTATACGGAGCATCAAGCTTCACTCCCACCGGAGATAAGCCCAACTGGATATCCTTAGCGTGGAAGTATCTTCGCAGGCCTGTTGTTGATCCCATGGAGATGATGTCAGACAACAAGAGCGTCATGGTAAGAGCAAATCTTCCCTTTCTGATATCGATATTTTTGCCCTTTTCTTCCATTACTGTGAGGAAATCAGTTAATAGTTCGATAAGGTCTTTGCTGGATGAGTTTTGAGGTAGGTATGCAGACGAAGAAAAAGCATTGTGTAAGTTGGTGCCGGTTGGTTGTGATACTGTCCAGCTGAGACACTGTGAGGGTGTGATCTTTCTTCTGATATTTGTTGTTGGGTTGCAGGCTTTTAACTTGATTTGGATGTTTGACAAAGTGGAGAAGATGGAAAGGTTGCTCGAAGGTTTGCAAAGTCTGAATCTACGGCCACCGGTGGTGGGCCATTCCTTTCCTTTCTCGAAAGCTTTGGATGCTCTTCGTACTTTTCAAAGTGGCAAGACCACTGGGAAAGTGGTTCTTGTATTAGATTGATTTACTTCCATCCTTGTTTACATCCGGGCCCACTTATCCATCTTTGTTTACATCCGGGCCCACATAGCCATCCTTGTTTACATCCGGGCCCACTCATCCATCCTTGTTTACATCCGGGCCCACTCATCCGTCCTTGTTTACATCCGGGCCCACTCATCCATCCTTGTTTACATCCGGGCCCACTCATCTATCCTTGTTTACATCCGGGCCCACTCATCCGTCCTTGTTTACATCCGGGCCCATCCATCCGTCCTTGTTTACATCCGGGCCCACTTATCCATCCTTGTTTACATCCAGGCCCACCTTCCCATCCATATTTACATCCGGTCCCACTTTTCTATCCCCGTTTACATCCAGCCTCACTTTCCCATCCCAATTTTACATCCGATCTTGTCACTGGAACATTCCATTTTCACGTTTTCTTACCGACGTGGACATTAAACTGCAGTTGCCAATTTGCCATGTGCCCAAAGTGAGAGGCACTTACTTGCAAGTCGAGGTATGTAACTGCAGTTGTTACATGTGGCTTACGGCTTTAAAGTGAAAGGCACTTATTTGTAAGTAAAGGTATATAAGGAACGCCAAGGCTTGGTCGTGATCATTCTCATTCTCACTTGTCAAGTAGTGCTACTCTCCTGCTTTGCTCTCTTGACTCAATTACATAGTCTCTGTGAGTGAGTGAGAATCAGCCCAGCCGGCTCTTGTGATTGATTGAGATGGGCGTTTCTGTTTTCAAGCGCCTGGGCTATGGTGGGCGGGCTCCAAAGAGGGCCTTTCATACACACAGAGCAAACGTGAAAGACCGGCTGGGTGTAATGGCTACCCATGCTGCTCGTCCATCAAAGAAGTGGATGGGCAACGTTTCTGTGCATGACAGAGTGGGTCCTTGCGGAGCCCCACAGTGGCTCCCAGCCCAACAGAAAAGGAGCGTGTTTGAGCGCTTGGGTTTGGGCCCTGCTCGCCCACAAATTGCTTCGCAAATAATTGCGTTGGTAAACAGCATCACGGCTCCTGATCAGGATGTTGGACCAAAGGAAGTCCCTGCTGTGGATGCTCTTGAACTGGAGGAAGGCGAATGTACCCCATGATCTAGAGAATAAGGGATATTGGAGTGTACCCCATGATCTAGAGAATAGGGGACATTCGGTCCTTCAGTGCAGTGTATTTGATACACTGTGAAAAGTGCATGTACCAATCATTTGAAAATAAAATGGCATTGGTACTTGACATCCAGTTCTATTTTCACACTCGTCCATTCAATGTTTTACAGCTTATTGAATGAGAATTTTGTTCTCTAAATCCATGCACTCGTATGGAAATCGTGCATGATGATGCTAAGCTTAGAATGTGTCTGAAAAGTGAACTGGATGTAAATTTGGGATGGGAAGTGAAATTCATTAGATGTAAGTTTAATCTTGCAAATGGACTCTGAGATTCAGGTCTTTCTTGGTTTGCATTAATGTGCGGGCAGATCCGAAAAACAATAGGAAGTCAGCCGAATGAAATGTAAAAAGAAACAGACGAATTTGAAGGCATTTATCACAATTTTTTTTCATGAATTCTGGTAGTTAAAATTATTGACTGTTGCGCATTCTTGAGCCAAGCCATATGCGCATAAATGATGTCAAACAAACTCATGTTACATGGATGTTGTATTAGAGTATTATATCAATTTGAAAAGATCACAGTCCACTCAATGTCTACGTTTTCCTGGGTATCGATTGAAAAGAAGAATGGAATAATGTACAATGAGTGAATGGGAATCAAAATTCTGGTTGTTATGAGTCGTGTTTGTTGGGAGAATTATTTAAACCGCAATAAAACTATGGTAATGTCAATGATACTTGCAATTAGTGGTTGACTCAAAATTGAGTATATCAGTCTCCATAGGCTCTAGAATGCAATATATACACAAGCTATAAAATTTAATTTCAACATACCACATTGTGGTTTTTTAATTTATGCCTCATAGAATCTCAAGAAACCCTAAATATAATTAAATTTGAAAGAGGAAACTTTTCTTATGTATCCAAGAAACAATAATTATAAGATATTATATTCAAAATTCGTTTTCATTTATTCAAATTTGGAACATAGACAATGCTCATGAAAAAAAATTGAAAAAGACAATTCTATTGTTCAAAGTCCATGTTTTTCACAAATATAGCACAATTGAAATACAAACTTGCAAGGGTGTTTACTATAAATTTTAAGTTTAGGTATTTGTAAATCATCCATCTAATAAATTTTGCATAGTCAATAACACCAATCACATGCATAAGTATTTAGTCAGATGAATTTACAGTTTTTTTGTTTTAAAGGAAATTTCAAAAGAAAAATAGAGTTGATCTAATTTTTACATTACAGAAAAACATTTAGTACAAGTTGGAAAAATTTTGACCTTATTGCTTTTCATTATATTTATTGAGTCTTAAATGATTACTAGGAAATGGATTCTTGTATTTTATGGTTGATTTGCTAAGCACAAAAATGTTGACTTGTTCAACAAGCAGTTTGATAAATAAAAGTTTATCTTACCTAAGTATGCCTATATAAATCTGAGAATGCCCAAGTTTTCAAAGTACATTTGTTTCTACAAATGCATATATTTATGGAAAGGATTTTAGAGAAAGATTCAACTTCCCAAAGAAAACTTGAACAAGAATTTTTATACTAATTCCTATGTTGCTCAAAATATAGAAACAACAACAAAAAATATTGAAACGACATGTTCAAGCAATAAGCAAAATTTTGGATCCTACGCAATAATTTGTGGTTGCTTATTACAATATCAACTATGAATGAGTAGCTTACAAAAAATTTACAAACAACTTTATTTTGACACTGTAAGAACTCTGAAATAACATCAAAAATTGATACCAAAATTCAAAAAAACTATGATGTTACAAATCCGGATGATGAGGTTGATGTTATATTTCTATTTCTCATAACATTCATATTGAAGACATGTCTTTTAATGACATTAGTAACACTTTCTTCTCTTGATAATGATTATGAGTTGACAAATCCTTTCATCACCAATCTCTTAGTGCGACCCATTCTTCTTATTCTCATTGTAGCTTGCTTACACTTATTGAAATCTATTATAATATTCTCTCTAATTGCCTCATATGCTAGCCTTCCATCACTTAGTGTTGTTTTATTACCATCATTGTTTTTTGTAGTATTTTTATTGAGAACATTTTTATTTACAACTCTTGTTTATCATTTATTTTATTAAAAATAGAAGAACTCATTGACAAATTTTGATTTAACAAATTCAAATATGATTTTCTCAATAGTATAAAATCAGACTTTTTGAGCTATACCTCATAGTATACAAAAGTTCTTGCTAAACTTTGTTCCTATATTTTTCAATCAACAAATTAATGATAAATATTTATGTCAATATTCATTCATGGTTCAACTTATGATTTTTTTTACATACTTATGAACACTATCAATTTTATGTTAATGAAACAAGTGTTGTGTAATTGAAGAATTGTTTGCAATGAAGATGTTTATGAATTCAATAATAGCTAGTTTTGAATAAATTCAAAAATTGTTCATACAATCCGTTATCTCAAGTGTAAGCAATCACACACAATTTTGAATGTTGTGGATATTTTAATTATTTGTTCTTTAGCCACATTAAATCTACATCATCTAAAGTCAAGAATGTCATTTTGACCACCACCTTGTGAAGAGTTGTTACAAATTTTTCTTGTTCTTGCATTTGAACTTTGAGTGTTTTTGTTAGTTTTCCTTATCTCTATACAATAAAATAAGAGGCTTTGTACTATGTGCAAAGGGAATCCAATTTTTACAATGTGCAAATTTCCTTTTTAATGTACAAAATATGAATTGGGTCTAATTTGCACAAACAAAAAAATATGTTCATACCTAAGTGCTTGAACTAAAATTAGAATCTAATCACTTTTTAAACACTCTAACATACTCGCTCTTTTTAATACAAAACCTCAAGGACTAGATTGAGTTGTTTTCTTGGGCATTTAGGTAATGCTACTAATTGGAAAACTTTTGAAAGTGGGAAAATATTTTATTGTAAAAAATAAGCATCACCAACAACCTTTGCATGTAAAAAAATATTTAATTTAATTTTAAAGTGGTAATAGAATATGTTTTTTATTTCTAGTTCACTCATTGACGAATTAAAGAACAATTATTTATAATCTAGATTTACAATCCAAGAAGAAAAACAAATTCTACTGACATGTATTTACAAATGACGTGTTGAAGTTGTCCTGTCAAATGTAAACAATATGTTAAATAAATAAAAAATACTCAAACATTTAGATGCATAAAATATACATTTGAGGTGGAGTATCCGTAAAGCATCCCTATTAGTGCAATGATATGGACTTTTAAGTGGGCTATTATTTCAAAACACTTTTTAACCAAGTTTTTTGAGAAGAAAGATTTATGATTAATCTTTACTTATGTTAAATTAAACTTTTTGACTTAAACAATAAAGCAATTTACATCCACCAACATACAGATCATAAACAAAACACTTTTTGATCATCTATGTGTATTTATTTTTAATGTGATATTTGTTAATTTGGGAAAAATGGTATATTTTGGGACTTTGAGGAAGTGAGTCAAGAAGTTTGAGGTGATCACCTCAAATTGACAGATGTCCTCACTTGAGAGGAGGGATTTGCAAGGGAAAAAATCTTAGTGGCTCAGATTGAATATGATACCTTTGAATCTGGTTTTAAAGTAACTTTTTGGGTTTGAGGGAAAAACAAATTGGGACCCCTATTTTTCCCAAATTAACAAATATCGTGTTCTTTGTGCAAAATGCGGCAGTGCCATCTTAGTTTGCAACCTTGTAAGATGATTTTTTGAAAATTTCTTCATTCAAAGTATAGATAACACTTTACAGAACCTTCTGTTTTTCCTTAAAATCACAAACATACAAAACCATTTGTATTTCTATAAATAAAAACCTCAAAAATACCCCACTATAGTGCATGTTCGCCACATCATTTTTAGCGAAAAATATTGAGATGTTTAATTTTCAGACAAATAAAATGGTTTTTACTCATTGATATTGAAAATAACAAGCAAAAGAACATCATTTGGATTGTTGTCTAATGTCATTCTACAACCTCCAACGCATTTGCTTATCTATTTTTCTCTTTTTTGACCTTTCTTAATCTTAAGCTAAACCCAATTAAGCACTCGTAAATGTTGCTTGAATAAAATCCTTTGCATTATTTATTACCCTTATACTTGTGAATGTAACAACGGAAATTGCAAAGTGGTGTCATGCTACATAATGTCACTCCTACCAGTAAAAAGAACATGTGGTAATATTATCTTAAATTAATGTTTCCGCAAGCTAAGGGTATCATGCCTAAGAAATCTCTCTCATTTGCATCGTTAGTTACTTCACCTCCAAAACTAGTTCCCAATGGGCTTAAACATGAGAATGTGTGAGGCCCTTAGAGCATCTCCATTAGGGGGCTTCCCTATATGTATCCGGATTCATCGAAATAGGGAAGAATCTTCCTCCTCCAGAAGCCTACATCTTTCAAAATTTAGAGAATATGGATGAGAGGGGGACCAAATTCCCTATACAAGAGGCCATATAGGGAAGTTAAATGATGTAAACTATATCCTCATTTTCCCCCTAAAAGTGCAATTTGTTGCATGATTTCCCCTCCATCTTCTATTCCATTTGTCTCTTCCGGCCCATCTTAGGGCCGCTTCACACTATGACCAACCAAGTCGAGAGGCCGTGAGATTGAGTGGCCAATTTTTATTGAGAGGCCAAAGATGTTGGCTCAAAGTAGGCAATAAAATGTTGTTTTTGACACCTTTGGATGCCCTTAGTGTGAAGCCTCCAAAGGTCAAATCCAAAGTCCAAAGTCATAAACTTCCAAGACCTCTCAACTTGAATGGACTTGGTGTGAAGCCTCCAAATGCCAAGTCCAAAGCCCAACTTATAACATTTATTAGACCTTCCAAATCCAATGGCCAAGATTTTGTCGGCTTTGGATTATTTTCCATAAATTAATTGATGGCCTTTCAACCATAGTTTGGGTCTCCATTTTTGCTTGACACAAAATTTTCTTGAGAGACTGTTGTTTTGAATGAAAGAGTGATATCATGTGAGCGTGAAGGGCTTTGGACTTTGACCCCTAGTGTGAAGGGTTGAGAGGCCAAACTCTTGGTTTCTTGCAATTGATTGGTGGAAATCAACGGCCTCTCAACCTTTGGCCATAGTATGAAGTGGCCCTTAGGGCATCTCCACTAGTGGCTCAAACTCGCTCAAAGTGGATGAAAAGTGTTGATGAGTCTCCTCTCAAAACCCTCTCAAGACACTTTGTCCTACCGTGTCTAGCAAGGGCCCTTCAAGCCACTATTCATCTTAAATTTAGTGAACTTTATCCTCTACTTTTCTTGATAAGTGGCTGATTATTTATGGGGCGTGTTAGAGTGCAAGGCCACCTTTTTAAAGAGCATAGGTGGAGATCAAGGGCCTTGAGGGCCAGCCAAAACATATGGAAAACTTTGAAAGAGCCCAAACCGGTGGAGATGCTCTTAAGGTAGGAGGCTCTGAAATGGTTTGAGCATTAAAATCGTACACTTTCTCAAATGTACACCTTTTGTACATGCTGTTTTTTATAAGCTTCAGAAATGTAAAAATGGAGTACATTTGAGGAGGGTGGACGGTTTTAGAGCCCTATGCACTTCAACTTCAAAATTTCATAACTATGTCCACAAAGCTCCAAAAATATGAAACAACTTGGATTAAGGTATGTACACCCATAAGCATCAAACTAAGGGTTTTGAGCATGATGAGTATCTATAAACAACTAGCAAATTACAGGATCCTATTAGGAATAGAAAATATTGAGTTGGTATTTTTGAATGTATTATTTAGATATTGTGAGAATTAGTTGTGAATTTTTAAAGAGCAAACTGCCATTGCACCCATAACCACTTTCAAGATTTCATGTTCACATGTTGTACATCCTTGCCATAACATCTATCCACTTCCACAAATTTTCCAAGATTTCAGAGGTGACAGTTATGGAAATAGTGGTGCTTATGGGTGTACAATTGTACATACCTTAGATGCCAATTCCTCTTGTCTTCCAAGGAAAATTTATTGAAAATTTATTTCAAAAAGTTTCACCTCCCCAAAATCCAATTTCAGCCCTTAGATGGAAGGTTTATGAGCCTCCTATCGTAGCAACTGTGAAGGAAAAAAAACTCCCTCATAAAAAAGAACCTGTGAGACTTGTGGCAAAGTCTGGGAGGAACCGACCACTAATTCAATGCTAGCCAATTGAAATGAGAAAAAACCGTTTACAATTTTTAAACTTCAACTAAAAACCAGTCAAAAATCTTTAAAAAAAAAAAATAGGGAAAATAACCGAAAAAGCATCTTGAATTGAAGGAAATCTACCGAAAAAACTCAAATATTTCCCGGACCCTGGACTTGCCTGTCCGTGGGTACAAGAAAACACTAAACAAGTAAATTCCTTCTGCCCAACCCCCCACACGAGGCCATTCGGATTCGTTGTCATCCTCGTCCACATTCCCGCCCTTCGTCCTCATCATCACCACCACCCCCTCTCGTTGAATCCCATCTTTCAATGCCCATCGCCATCGCCGAAATTGCAGCTAACCCCACAGTCTGACTCTCTCGCAATTCCCTCACCCACGCTTCCTCACATGCCTCCTCTTCGCATAATTTGAGAACCGGCGATGGAGGCCGTCCTCGGAAGAGCAGGGCAGGTGCAATGGGCGCTCGCAGCAACGGGTCATTTGGGCAAGAAGAGCTGCGGTGGCGGAAACCTTCAGAGATGCGGTTCGTATGGCGTCGACAGAAGTAATAATCCCGGTGTCGTGCGGTGCAAGAGGCCCGAGGTTTTGAAGGTTGTGAGAGCCGTGAGTGCGGATGGCGGGGAAGGCGGAGGCAATGGCGGGGAAAGGTTTGGACGTGGTGGCGGTAATGGTGGTGGCAATGGTGGTGGCAATGTTGGCGACAATGGCCGTAATGACAGCTCCGATGGGGACGATGCGGGTGGGCGCGCTCCGGAGACTGCGTCTGGCATTTTGGCATGGTATTCTTCTTCTCTTCGGTGAACTCCAAGTATACATTGGCCTCCCAAGAAGATTGTCGCATTTCCAGTTTTACACATCTTTTTCAAGGTCATCTTTGGTGAAGAAAACAGTCAGCACGTTGCTTCTTTACTTTTTCAAGCTACTTAATAAGAAGTGTCATGGCCATAGTTATGGTTTGATGTATGTGTTTTCTACCGTAAAAGCAACTTTACTCTGCTTTAAGAGGGTGATGAAAAAAGTAAACATGACAATCTTTTTGGTAGGCCACTGTACAGCACGAATTTTTCCTCACATTCCTTTTCAAAAATCTACCAATTCTGAGTCCCTCGATTGTCTACCAGCCTGGTTGCAAGGGTTTAGGGTTTAGGGTTTAGGGTTTAAGGCTGACATTCATGGGAGCACGATCCCTGAAAGCTATGCACGTCAAGGTAAGGTTGGAATGCTCAAAATTGACGCTCCTGCCATTGAGCATAACTCTCATTTTATATGCTCTTGTTGCCAAATGAAAGAGACATCCAATGCACCAAAGAAAATGATACTTGCATACTCTCTACTAAAGTTACTTGGAGTTCATGTTTTGTTGATATTCTAAAAGAGTTTGATGTTGGAATGTCCATCTGATCAAGTGGTTCTTTAGGGTTCTTGGCAATTTAGAGTTTCTTGAATCGTTTGTTAAAACAAGAAATGGTTACAGTTTCCTGTAGTAAAGCATTTCTGAGAGTCTTAGTGGTGCGTTGTGTTCAGGTACATGGACCAAACAAATAAAAATCCAGTTACCACAAAGGCCGTCACCGCTGCAATTCTCAATCTTTTAGGCGACGTCTTTTGTCAGGTACTTGTCACTCTTTTAATCCTTTATGTTGACAAACTCAGGAAAATTTGTAGAATCTTGATAATGATAGGGATTCTCACACTTCTTAACCAAACAACTATTGGTCAATACTTGTAGATTATCTAACACCAATATAGGATCTTATGTCGAAATTTCTCTAGACCGTATGTGGATTTGAATACTTCGTATTTGTTTTAAGCTTTCATTCTAGTACCTTGCGTTCCTGTTTATGTTAACCTTTGCACTTACGAAGCTATGCTTTGAAATCGATGACTATTGCTTGAGGCTTTCCTTACCGACTTCTTTCGCAAATTCTACTCTAGTTGGATTACTATGTGACCAAATATTAGCCTACAATTTTCTGTAACGTTTGCTAGGATTTTTATCATATTTTATTGCTGACTGTTGTCAATTGATAGTTGGTAATCAACAAATCTGAGAAAGTGGATATCAAGCGAACAGCAGTGATCACTTTCCTTGGCTTTATCCTTGTTGGTCCCACATTGCACACCTGGTAAGGCATCCTATTTACTGTTTTTGTTAACCCTTTGTAACAGTCCAAAATACTCAGAAATTGCCATAAATTGATATGAAATTAGAAATCCTGAGATGTATAGGGCTTTGAATGGTGATTTTTGCAATGTTTGAAGCTTGATATGCGGGGGTTCTCGATGTGATCACAGGTACTTGACGTTGAGTAAGGTGGTGACTGCTACAGGATTTACAGGTGCTGGTATCCAGCTCGTGCTTGACCAGGTATACTAATAACTTGGATTTCAACCAAATCTGAGTTATTTTAACAAAAACGAAGTGTTAATTGGTATTGTGGGCGGTGTGGGATTGCTTACTTAGCATATTTTCTTGCCTAAATGAAACACCAAAGTCCCTCTTTAGGGAGTTGTCACGGTTTAGAGTTCAGTCTGTGTTCCATTGAAGCTATTTGGCAACCCCATTTCTGAAGTGGTTTGTGAATTATCCTTCTGGTACTGGTACCAATTGCTCGACTTTGGTAAAAAACTTTTTTGAATAAGCTCTTTTTGTACATGTGATTGATTTTGTATCTGAATCTAAACCAATTTAACCTAATTTTCTGTTGCTTAGAGTGAGATTCTGACGTTGATAATAAGGCTCTTTTTTTTACATCTTTACGTACCGAATGAGGTCTCGGCTCTGTTGGCAGTTTTTATTTTCACCTGCATTCGTGGCTCTATTTTTCGCTTCATTGCTGACCCTGGAGGGGCGCCCGAAGGACATTGTTCCTAAACTTAAGCAGGTTCTTTCCACTTCTTCCTCAGTTGTGAGAAAAATGTAAAACATCAGTGTATTTTGCAGGTAGATCGAAAATTTCGTTTTTTTTTTTGTTTTTACTTATCATGGCATGATATTTTGCTTCTGCAGGATTGGAAACCGACTGTCATTGCCAACTGGAAACTTTGGATTCCCTTCCAGTTCATCAACTTCCTTTTTGTACCCCAACAGCTTCAGGTGAATGTTCACTATCTGGGTTTTCTATGTTCTGCAATCTTTTGCCGGAATTCAACATTTAAAAATAGTTATTTTAGACAAAAGTCTATTCGATGAACAACTTTAACTAGTACAATTCCTTTTTCTTGCACTTGCCCAAGTGCACTTTGCATTGAAATGGTTTTTTGTACAATTGTATGTGATATTTGAATTTTGGAGATATTTTCTTTTCTTTCTACACCTAATATTGATTTTGTCCAGAAATATAAAACTCTACAAAATAAAACCTTTGAAACTGTTGTTTGTTTGTTTGTTTTTTCTTAAATGATTTGTATTACAAGGGCAAAGTGCATGATTAAAGCCTCAAGTGCAACAATACCAATACCTTGGCTTTGAAATGCTCTCTTGACCCGTAGTGCTCAAATGTGACCACTTTAATATGTAAGGTAACAAAAAATATACCAATAGAAAGAATAAAACTAATACCTACATTTTCGAAAGATGAAGAACATGTCTTAAAAAGCTTGTATAATTACTTGTTGTCTTAATGTTTTGAGCTTGGGCACTACTTATGAGAGGCTGATGCATGGCATGTGACGTTGTGCAGGTGGCTTTTGCTAATGTAGTAGCCCTGGCTTGGAACGTGTATCTCTCTTTTGCTAGTCACAAAGCAGTTGCTGTGGCAATTCCATCGGCAACGGTAGATATGGAGATGTCTCCCTTTGATGATAAGTAAGGGTAACTCAAACCTTCCGGTACATTGGATCCTCAAAGTTAAAGTGACTGAAAATGTATTTGTAAGGGAGAAATATATTGATTTTTTGAAGGCCCACTCTCTTTACTTTGTACGTAAATTTTTTATCTTTTGTGCAACTTTAATTTTGCAGGTTGGAACAAACAATTTCTTCAATTTGAATTTCTTTTGGTCATTACGTTATTCATCAAGTCATAGGGTTTCTTATAATAGTAGATGATGTGAGGCAGAATAATTTGTAGTTATTAATTGTTAAACCTTAGGGAATAGTGTCTAACATGCTGCATTGTTTTAGCTACATTATTCATCAAAGATTCCTCATTTTCATGGGTGAATAATGTCATGTTAAAGTCCATATCTGGCCTTACTTCAAGGGTAAGGTCGGCACTTCTTGTTGGAATAATTAAAGGTTGAGTGGCTAGAGTATTTTTAGAATATTCTTGTATGTTCACCAAGATTCCTTATCTTGCCATATAAGATTTTTTTTCGAGAAGAAAGTATTTTCCTGAAACTCTGGCATCTCCTTTTTAAACTGGTTTTTACCGATCTTGAAAGTCATTTATTACATTTAAAGAGGTATTGGAGGTTTTTTGCATTGTTAGGCACAGAAAGGATAGAACTACCTCCCCATACAAAACCTTGGGTCTAATTTCCGTCGAATGTGAGGCATCAATATCACAATGTCCGATCAAAGATTGAGGAGGCAAGTCTTTTAATTGTAGGCCTAAAATTTAGGATAACCAACCATGTCATTGAAGATTCTTTTTTCTAGTTTTTCTAAAAATTCAAATAAGGGTTAGATTCTGGATGTTTAGAATCCCTTTCATTGAATCTTTCCTTTTGTCATTTAAAAGGGACAAACTTGCCCGAGGTTATAGTTGATTTCCTTTTTAGATGCAACATGTGTGCTACCCAAGAATTCAATGTTCTCTTGCAAGTTCCAACTTTGACACCCACCACTCCAATGCTAACAAAGAGACAATTGACCTCCCACTCTCTTCCACATCTTAAGTTTGCAATGCAAGTCTTAGCTTAATGCCAATTTTCAACTTTGTTTTGGTTGTATGGGCAAACAATAATACAAATAAAACAATTGAACATTCAAAACAAACAAATAGTTGGAATATGGCTCTAGAGCTGGGTATCCATTTTTTGCTAGATCCTTGAGCATACATCTACTTCTTTGGCACAAGAAACTTCCAAAGGTTATGTAGATATATCTAAGTGAATTAAGACTTGGGACATACAATGAAGCTATAAATCTCAATTTTCAAGTTGTTCACCAATCCCATTACAAGTTTAAGTCAAAATGGGACTTTGGATGTGAGGCATAGTATGAATTGCACCTAAATCTTTTTTGAAACTTTTATAGGGCAATTCATTTTCTCAAGTTTTTATTTTTTATTTTTTAATGAATGCATACAATATTCTTCATTAGAGATAGTTATACCTTCAAGAAAGAAACTTCTACGGTGCGTGATAGCATAAACCAACAAACCTTTGAAAGCGGCCAATTTCCTTGGGCAGTCTTCTTTCTTGACTTTTTACATGGACTTGCTCCAAAATTCACATGGCACCTTCTAGATTTGGCATAATGGACATAAATGCCCTCATGAATAGTGTGATTCCTTTTGGATCTTTGTAAATTTAGTTTGTCAATTAGTTGATTTAAGTCTAAACCAATTATTAATATTGGGGCAACAAGTGCTAGGATGGCCAATTCTTTGCTCTCTTACTGTAAAATGTCAAATAGTTGTCACTTTTGAATGATGATAAAAAAATTTGGCAAACAATAACTCCAACATTTTTTGTAACTTTTTTCCTAACATCTCATTGCTTATAGTTACAAAGAGTTTTAATTTATTGAGGATACTATAAATAGTTCATATGATTGTTACATCTTTGTTGGTTTATGCTGCCTCGCACTATATAAAGATGAAGAGGTTGTGGAGAGGAAATAAGAGCCAATCAGAGCACTTCTCCATGAAGGTGTGAATTTCCATTTGTGGGTAGTGGAGAATAGGGCATTTTTTCTAGCAAAAACCTGACAGTTTGAGCCAATTGGGAGTGGTCCCTCACTATTTAAACCAAGCCACTGTTGACATCTGCCAAGTTTTTGCTAGGAAAAAATGCCCAGTCGAGAATGGAGAACATAGAAGGGGAAATTACAAATAGGGGCACAAAAACGTAAAATATTACAAATAGGGGCGCAGTTTCAAAATAATTACAAATAGGGGCACAATTTCAAAAAAAATTGTAATTTTTTTGTATTTTTTTTCGGTTTGGACATTGGTTGATTCAGACACATCACATTAAAAGTTAGATGATTTCCAAAAAAATTAAAAGTCTCTCCAAATCAAGCCTAAATAAAGAAATTTTAGTATAGGGAATGACAATTTTTGAAAACTTTAAATTTTTTTGGAGGTTAGCTAACATTTAATGTGATGTATCTAAATCAACCTATGTCCAAACCAAAAAAAGTTACAAAAAATTAAATTTTTTTTTGAAATTGTGCCCTTATTTGTAATTATTTTGAAACTGCGCCCCTATTTGTAATATTTTACGTTTTTGTGCCCCTATTTGTAATTTCCCCAATATAGAATGAGTTTACCTCAAAAATGGTGAAGCAAGTTGCATTCACACACTCAATAGTGGTCTCCAACTACATAGACGTTGAAAACAAGAAAAGAAAAATGAAAAAGAGATATGCATTAGTAAAAACTTCACGTGCTAAAATATCTTCACTCCCATTCTTCTCCTATGGAGATGAAAAAAACTTCTGAGACTTGTTTTAGACTAGCAACCGGACAAAACACAAAAAGTGACACCCCATCTAGTCTTTCATCCTCCAAAGCACTTCCACGTCATTCAAGAATGTTGGAGAAGAAAGTTGCTACAAAAGAGGAGTGCATTTACAAGACAAGTTTGGAGACACCCTCACACCAAGCCCCAAAACTTCACTACCTTGACCATTGCTGTGATTATAAGTGACATGGCAAGTTCAAATACTGGACAAACCCTAAACGTGAACATTTTTGTGAACAAAACTGATATTTCAACTAATGAAATTTGAGATAATTTTGTCTAGTCACTAGTCTGAATCAGACCTTAATTTTCAAAAAATGAGACCTTTGCAAATCAAGAATAGAGTGCCACATCCCCATTCTCAAAGTTTGAGAATGGGGTAAAAGGTGTGACTACCCCTCCTGTTTGCATGCAGTAATTATAAAACACTTGGCCCAAACTTCTATACTAATACAGAAGATTCGATTGGATTTCCTTGAATTTATGGTTTGAAATCCACGAATCCGTGGTCATTTGCGGGGTTTGTCAACACTTCTGGAGCTTCTCGGTTGTTGCGAATCCTTAGTTTTTGATGAGCTCGTGCACGTTTTCGAGCAGGTTTTCGAATTAGGGTTGAGGAAAACCGACGGAGGGGTCTGAGAACTGGACGATCCATGGAGGCTCCGAAATCGGAGGACGATGAGGAGTGGCTTCGAGTGACTCCAATCGAAGCAGAGTCTCCGGAGACGACTCCGACGAAGAAGCGGAGGCCCAGGAAAGTGATCACCCTCGACGAAATCCTGGAAGCCGATCACAAGGCAAGTGTGCGTAAACAGAAGCCCAAGCACACCAGCAAGAAATCCAAGCTCAAATCGCATCTCTACAGCTCCTCCTCCGACGATGACAACGACGACGACAACAATGAGGGGGACGATCGCCCCGCCCCGCAGCAGATGCTCGACGAATTGGAGAAGCAGGTTGGCAACGTGGCAGGAGAGGAAGTGGAGCCCGAATGGGGTTTACCTGTTCTTATTGGATCTCCGCAACTCGAAACCCTAACTCCGGTATGTCGCCTTAGTCCCTCCAATCCTTCAATCGTGTACACTCGAAGTTTGCTACGAATCAATCCACGGTAATGCGAGCAATGCTCGTAAGTTCAGATATGCCGTGGAACCTTTTTTTTCTTGCAAGGGTTTGACCTAATAGTGTATGTTGCTGCTTTTGTGCAAGATCTGTGGAGGTGCGGCGCCCGTGATTCTCCGAGCATTGCAAGAATCGTCGTCGTCGGAGGAGGAAGGGCGTGAAGCGTTGTCGCTGGAGGGTTTAGCCAGGTCGGGGTTTCTGCGATCATGGGCTGTGTATGCAAGGAGATGCGATGAGTCCACTTTACGGTGGGCGTACCACCAAATGGCATACTCAGGCGAGGAGTCTCTGGAAAGGGCAACCTGCAGGTTTTTGTGCGATTTAGTCTCTCGAGTTTCCACAGTAAGCTCCCATTCTCGAAGCAACCATCTTCCCTTGAACCTGTAGTAGAGTGATTACACTACTACTCTCCCTCTGTCCCTCTAAAAATGTCCAAAAAGCTTCCTTGCAAAGGATTAACTGTGTTGTGCTAGTGACACATGCATTCTAGAATGAATATACCACCTACCAAATGCATGCAAAGTCTCTAGTTTTGATATTGTCGTTAGGCACCCAAATTCCATGCAAAAAGTACCATATTTGTGTATAGTATGTGAAGGCTGGCGGTTCCTCATTATTTTAGTCTTTGTCATAATGACACATGCGTTCTAGAATCAATATACCATCTACCAAATGTATGCAAAATCTGTAGCTTTGATGTTGCCGTTTGGGCACCCAAATTCCATGTAGAAAGTACTATATTTGTGCCTGTTGTCAGCTTCTCATTATTGATAATTTAAAGATTAGTAGCAACGATGGTACCTCATATGGGCAAGGCCAAGCTTGTTAGGAGAGGAGTGCTTACTTGCCCCCCATGAGATCATTGAACATGACAAACGCTTTTCTCAGCGTTTGAAATCAGCAAAAGGGAGGGAGCTTTTTAGTGGTACAAGAAATGTGTGACGTTTTTAGAGGGACAGAAGGAGTATGAAGTTGATGTGATTTGAATGCTTGCAGGATGCCGAGGCTTCGTTGGAGTTGGCCTGGCTACCAAACCTGGTCGATTTGAAGCAAACCTTTACTGTGTACGGGTACAGGGAACACGAAGAAGACTCTGAGGACACGGAGACGCCGAGCAATGGAAGAACACCACCTGCAAAGAATTTGCGTTCCGTGCTGGACTTTATCGCCACTTGTTTTATGA
The DNA here is from genome assembly GCA_963920765.1 of Ulota crispa. Lineage (NCBI taxonomy): Eukaryota > Viridiplantae > Streptophyta > Bryopsida > Orthotrichales > Orthotrichaceae > Ulota > Ulota crispa. Next base: position 2,504,095 of record OY987242.1, on the reverse strand, counting down.
GACGGACGACTGCGCAACCGTATTACGAACCTGCTGACGTGGCGAAGCTTTTGGTCATCATGGTGCACCTCACGCTTGAGCGAGGGCTGCTTGAAATACTGGACAAGATCCAGGACTGCATTCTGGTGCTGCTCCGCTATTTCACCACGGAGGAGTGGGAAGCGTACTGCTCCCACGATTTCAATGGCATTGCAGGCATGATCTCGGAGTTCACAGGAAATGCTCAAAACGTTGTGTTTGTGCTTGGAGTGGTGAGTGGGTTGGGCAAGCGCTCCGGGGATTTGCAACGCCACGTGGCTCTGCATCAGCTGACGGTGCTTGGACGACGGAGAAAGCTTCTGGCTGGTCCTACCGAGGTGACTGCGTTGTTTGAGAATGTGAACTTGCGAGCCAAGTTTGTGGACTTCAAGCGGCTCTACTACGAGGTTGTGATCGCAGACACATTCTTATGGGGCAACGAAGGTGACGATGCTGCCAGGCTGGCGTGGTTGAAGTTCCTGAGGTCATGCTCCCGGCAGATCTATATTGGCGATGAGCGTCCCTTTGCCACCAGGCTGCGGAACACCGCTTCCTTCTTGGTGCAAAAATATGAACACGAGAGCTCCACTCTTCCAGCTGCTACTGTATCAGGCTAAGGTACCCTGAACCCCCTCTAATGAAACACTCTGTAATTGCACCAATCTCTATTTACACATATCCTTAGAATCTGTCCAGTCCTGATGTTTTGCACATCTGAGTGATTCCACAACTTCCACATGCCGAGTTCTGAACACGCGTGGAGAAGCCCATTTGTGTCGTGTTATTGGAAAAGGTTCACCTGTTTCTATGTTATTGTTATTTTGTTCGTTTTTAAACTTATGTTGTTGTAGGAGCATGTACGTCAAAGATAGAAGATGTTACATGGTTGGAGCACCTTAGATATACCCTGATTCTTCCTTGGATTAACAGAGGGGCTCGAGGTGCTAGGTGCTATGTTAATAGCAACATAAGGCACGCAGGTATGGATTGTTCAGATATCATATAAGTTAAGAAGGTTTTACTGGTAGATATCGTCAAACCAGCAGTAGGTTTGATGTGTAGGAACTGAATACTCCCTGTATCATTATTATGTACATTTTCATTAGGTTTGGGAGTACATGATGGAAGCATGCGCCCCTTCCTCTACTTTGCAACTTGTCACTTTTTTTTTGAGGCTATGCTGTTTCAGAATTGTGTCTCTCATTGGCAATGCTTCTAAATTGACCACTTTTGTGGTTGATTTTTTGAACGTTTTCATCCACATAGGTTAACCCGTGAAGGGCCCTTGGGCTCTAGAGATACGGTACCAAATACGGGTGCAACCGATATTCAGAAGTTTGAATTAGCTGGAAATTAAGTGTTATAACCATACATATTGAAGGGTTGTACGATGGTGGGTGCGTTATTTTTTTTGGAAAGCCTTCGAAGCAGTTCAAATACGGCTGTACATACAGTCACAAATGGCCAATGGGCTGTTTAGGGGTTAAGCCACATAAGGTAGCCACACCCATGGGTGTGACGTCCCCATGGGCATCACTGACAAAGGCACGGTGATTATGGGTACTTAAGTGATATTTATGGGTGATAAAGTGATGGTTGTGGGTGACTCTATGATGGTTTTGAGTACCCATCTCACTATTTAAGAACCAACAAGTTTTGATTTTAGCATCTCTTACACGTGGTTCTTACAATTTCAGTGATTTTGGACTTTGAAAAATCTTTGTGAACAAATGCTTGCAATTGGAACCTTGAAATTGATGCCAATATTTTTGGTTTCCATTTCCTAACTTACAGAATTTTTTTCAAAGTTAGTCATTTGTTTTACCTACTTCAAAACCTTTATTTCCATGCTTATGGGTGTGCCTACCTTATGGGATGCATTTCTTGGAAAAGTGAATGGTATCCCATGTGGAGTCAGATGATTTTAAATTTTGAAATGAAAAAGTTGAGATACTAGAAAGCGTTTGGGGTTTTCCAAATTTTCCTATTTGGGAAGATGTACTCCCATGTGCTAATGTAATTGCCAATTTTTATTCCTTCAAAAAACGAAAAACAAATGAACTTCTCACTCTTGAGAGTGCCTATTTTTGTATTTGGCAACCATGCCTATAAACACCAATGACTACGCAACATATTGTTAAGATCCAAACAATAAGAGCACCCCTTTGTTTACTACATCATGGTTACTCCACACTAAGTAGTGCAGTAGTGCATTTAGGTTGTTCTTCTTTCTGCAAAAGCCACGGAAAACTGCCACTTTTAGGGCAATGAGTAAGAAAGGTAAATTTTTTTTTTTTGAAAATCCAACTATAGGCTATTGCCCTAGACTATGAGAGGTACTAGTGGGAAAAAGCTGAGCTTATTCTAGATGGAGAGGAGTGAGATAGTGACATTTGAATTGTAAAAAAAAGTTTTTAACCTTGTGCCCAAAAATTCTAGAGGCCTTTTGACTGCTCTTATAGCAAAAAAATTACTCTACACAAAGTTGAGGTTTAATTGCTCCATGTAGGAAACCAAGTTAGGCATATGTGGGAGAAATCTCAAATGATTTGGAAGTATACAACATACTCCAAAAAATCTTTCAATGTCAGAAGGTCTTGAAATTTGCAAATACATTACGCAAAGTTGGAGGCTTTATGTAAAATTCAAAAAATTGAATTACACTAATCTAAATGGTGAAAAGCAAGGATTAGCCCACTACAACTTGGAAAAAAACAAACAAACAAACAAACAAACCGCTTACAATAATAAACTACCAAATTTTGCAAGGAGCAAAAGGATTGGAGGGTTGGGAGTCCCCCAAGATGGGCTCTTTCCACTCCACTCCCCCCTGCCCAAGTGTCCACACCTTGTGTCCATAAGGGTTGACCCTCTTTGAAGCCAACACCCACTTATAAAGGAGAGACCCTGCCCAAATTGCCCCTTTCCTCCTAGTTTTTATAAATTCTTGCTTAACTTCTTCATTGAATGTCAAAATGAAGAAAAAATTAGATGCCCACGTAGATCTTTGAATTCCCAATTTTCAATAAAAGTTTCAAAGAATCACACAAACTAGTTTAGCTATAGGTTTATGCCCAAAATCCATTTGTCCCGCTTGGACACTTCGGTCTTTATGGGTTCAAAAATGGAATGTTGACTTTCAAAAAAGGTGCAGTTTGTATTTTATTTTTATCTCATAGTTGCATTTCATTTATTTGCTACTAAATTTCAACCCATATGTATAGGATTACAATTATTTATTGTAGTTGAATAAATTATCAACTAACACTATGTGTGAAAATGTAAAAAGTTACCCTCCAAAAATTACAATAGTTGACAAACAGTGTTCACATTGACATTTAATGCTAGAAACATTTATAGTGTTGTTAACATTTTATGTTATGGATTGTAATTAGTGCTGCTAATACTAAACATTGTTGTTGGTGTAATGTGTGTCGACTCTTTTGTTAGTGCCATTTTTCAGAGCAAAACAGTGAATATATCTTTGCTTGCAATTATGAAATTTAATGCATTAAGATATGTTCACACTTGATGTTAGAAGGAATATTAGCAATATGAATTTGTTCTAAAAGTGTGTCCAAATACATCTAATTTTGATTTGTTAATACCCCTCCTAACACCAACTATGAACATACCTTAACTTCATTTTTTTGATGCTAATTAGTAACGTTTTATAGTAATTGTGCACATGTGTGAGGCTATGTAGAGTAAAATTTTGTTGTAGAAGAGATTACTTCTTCAATTACTCTTCTTTTTTTTATGTTCTTTTTCTCTACCCCTTGGGTAGTGCGAAATTTGTGTAATTCATGGTTTGGATTGAAGATAAATTGTTTGCTTAAATTATGGTGAGAAGTTTGATGTCATATAGAATTTTGTAGACTGACTAACTGAGGTCATAGCAATGCAGGGCTTGTCACTTTTTTACAATTTCCAAACTCAACTTTTATTTATTTTTATTTTATTTTACGGTGCTGTATTGGTTATCAACCCAAGCTTATACATAATACCAAAAGATCCAAACTAGACTCCACCTCCATTAACTTTAATTGAAATTTGAAGTTGAAGGAGAGTCACCCAAATTAAATACTGGAAGATTAAGTAAATTAAGTTCAACTTTGAACACTTCAAGTGCATATCGGAGACAGGGAAGAATTGGAATTTAAATATTTTTGTGAGTATCGGAGATGATGGTAAAATTAAAAAAAAAAAAAAAAAAAAAAAAAAAAAAAAAAAAAAAAACCTTATAGGTACATTTTTTACTTTAACCGAGCTACTATAATACATATAGTATGTACGCTGTTGTATAACTGGCATTTGTTACCAACAAAAAGTTTTAATTTGGGATCTTGACTACTTCGTGAGAACAACATTGATCTATATTCTAGTTTCTTTGTTGATCTCAAATGTAATCAAGGTGTGGATGCACTCCAAATACAAGAAAAATACTCCATATTGAATTGGTCACAAAGGGTTGTTCAGTTGTTCAAGGGTTAACCCCTAAAGGTCCAAGTGTCCCCTTTGGGACAAATGGACCTTGGGCATGTACTTATGATTAAACGAATTTTTATAATTTTTAAGAACTTTTGGGGATGGTGAAGAATTCAAATATGTACATGCACATCTAATATTTTCTTCATTCTCACATTTATTGAAAAAGTTATGGATGAATTTCTAAACAACAGGGGAGGGCGGGCAGTCTAGGCAATCCAAAAAACTTCTCAAAAAATTGCATTTTATAAAATAAAAATATGAATTTGGTTCTTCATATTTTTATCTATGTGGAAAGCTTTTAATCTTTCAACTTTGATGGATGAGTGAGAAGTTTTAGTTTGTGGGTAGGTATTGGACTCCCAAACCTCCATTTCTTTTGCCCCTTGTAAAATTTGGTGTTTTACTTTTATTTTTTATTTTTTTCCAAATTGTAGTAGACTAATATCCCTTGGTTTTCACCACAAGGATCAAAGTAATTTAGATTTCTCAATTTTACATAAATCCTCCAATTTTGTCTAGTGTATAAGCAGATTTCATGGCCTTACGGCATTGCAAGACTCTACAAAGTATGATTCACACCTCCAATTCATTTGAAAATTCTCCCACACTTACCTAACTTGGTCTTCTACATGGAAAAAATAAAACTTAACTTTGTGTAGAGTAATTTTTTTGATAAAAGAGAGGTCAAAGGCTTTTAAATTTTTTGGGTAGCAAGAGAAAAATCTTTTTTTGCACTTCAAATGTCAATATCTCACTCTACATCTAGAATGAGTTTATTTTTCCCCAAGTACCTCCCATAGTCTAAAACAAGATCCTATAGTTGGATTTCCAAAAAAAAACTTCTTTTCTGACCTTTCTACTCATTCCCCCAAAAGTGGCAGTTTTCAGTGACTTTCACCCAAAAAAGGACTTGGGCCTTTAGGGGTTAACCCCATAAGTATGTTGCCTACCAAAAAAAATGGCTCATTTAGTACTCAAAAAAATAGTTTTATAATAAATGCCAAAAAATCCCTTAAAAATCCTAGTTAACTAAAAGTATGTATGTGTTTCCCAAGTGCTCTATTTGTATACAACATGGGAGAGCATATACAAACCATGATATCGAAGTTAACCCTTAAACAACCAAACTACTTTAATACATAGTATGTACGCTGCTATATAACTGGCATTTACTACCAACAAAACATTAGGAAAAACATGGGGCCCCAATAAGGTCTTGAATTTGGGGGGGTCCTTAGCCATGGGAATCTGGTTCCCAATAAAATCATGCGCAGGCTAATGTGGCATCATTGATGCCACATCGGCTTTTTCGATTTTTTTAATTTTAAAAAAAAATCAAAAAAAGTTTCTTATTTTTTTCTAAGATTTTTTTTTTTTTTTTTTTTTTTTTTTTCAATTCAGATTTTTTAATTAATTTTTTCTGGCCATCAGTAGGGGCTGGTTCCCCACATTGGGAACCAAAAGAGTGGAGGGCTGGAATTGTTTATAAAGGCCTTCTTCAGGCTCCATATTTTTCCTAATGAAGTTTTAATTTGGGATCTTAACTACTTCACTAGGACAACATTGATCTATATTCTAATTCTTTGTTGATCTCAAATGTAACAAAGGTGTGGATGCATTCCAAATACAAGAAAAATACGCCGTATTGTACTGGTCGCAAAGGGCTGCTTGGTCCTTTAGGGGTTAAGGCCAACTTCCATGGGCAAGTGGAATTGGTCACATTAATTAATACTTTCTTGATATTGAGAAATTGAGATCCTAAAATTATTGCGCTTGTAGCTAGAAACTTGCTAAATAACCATTTCTCTAGTCATTTCTAGAATTTGGGATTTTGCTTCATACATTTCCATGTAAGATTCGGTAACTTGTTTGTTGTTTCCTGATTTTCCAATTCTAATTGCCCATGAAAGTTGGAAAACTAGCACAACCCTAAAATGTATCTAAATTCTAGAATTTTTTTGGGAAGTTATACGTACGCTGGGTCTTTGTTATATGTACACGGGGTAAAACTGACCAATCAAAAGCCAGCGGCCTCCCTCCATCCTCTTTGCCCTCCCATCCTCGCTCTTTCCTTCCTCACTTCTCAATTTGGTGTACTTGGTGTACTACACATTCGTATTTGTGGGACTAGAGTGGAAAAGCTTAGCCCTTCCACCCCCAAAAATTTTAAGGTTTTAGATATTTACTATCAAGAAATTGAACTTGAAATTTTTGAATTCACAATTAGGTTTAGGGACCTTGATTTAGTCTAAAATCATGGAAGAGGATATAGTTGAACAATATCAAAATAGGAGACAATTTTTTGGTTTTTCTTTATTTATATTAAAAGAAAAAAAGGGGAAACTACAAATAGGGGCATGAAAATGTAAAATATTACACATAGGGGCATAGTTTCAAAATAATTACAAATAGGGGCACAATTCAAAAAAATGGAGATTTTTGTTTTTATTTTTTGGTTTGGACATTGATTGATTTAGATACATCACAATAAATGTTAGCTAACTTCCAGAAATCTTAAAAGTTTCCAAAAATTGCCATCTCCTTTACTATGTTTTCTTTATTTAGGCTTAGTTAGAAAAATCCTTTAAGTGTTTTGGAAATTAGCTAACATTTAATGTGATATGTCTAAATCAACCAATGTCCAAACCAAAAAAAATTACAAAAAGTTACATATTTTAAAAAATCTATGCCCCTATTTGTAATTACTATGAAACTGCACCCCTATATGTAACATTTTACGTTTTCATGCCCCTATTTGTAATTTCCCCAAAAAAGAGTCCACTCTAACCCCACAAATATGTATGTGCAATACACCAAGCCGAGAAGGGAGGAAGAAAAAATCCAAGAAGGGAGGACAAGAGGGCGGAGGGAGGGCTAGCCTTTAATTGATCAATTTGACCCCAGTGTACATATAAGGTAGTAGCATCCATAAGCGTTGCGTCCCTATGCTTGTCACCTAACAGTGGTAGGGCTAATTAACAAAAAAATAAATGGTTATGGGTGACTGAGTGATGGTTATGGGTGATGAACTGATAGTTGTGGGTGACTAGCATGAGGTTTTGAGTACCCATCTCAATATTTAAGAACCAACAAGCCTTGTGATTAGCATCTCTTACACATGGTTCCTACAATTTCAATGATTTTGGACTTTGAAAAATCTTTGTGAACAAATGCTTGCAGTTAAAATCTTGAAATTGATGCCAATATTTTTGGTTTCCATTTCCTAACATACAATATTTTTTTCAAAGTTAGTCAATTGTTTTTCCTACTCCAAAACCCTTATTTCCTCGCTTATGGGTGCGCCTACGTTAACAAAGACCCGGTGTACATAAATTATTTTCTTTTTTCTTTTCTTGTTTTTGTCTCATAATGTGAAAGGACCTTCAGAGGTTTATTGCGAATGCTGAGCGATGAGAGGACTGATGATGCCAGTTAATAAACATCAACAGCAGCATAGTAAAAAGGTAAAAGGATTAAAAAAATGTTAAAAGAATAGCAAGGTACTGTAACAACTAAAACATTAAAAACCTAAAAAAAGCAAAGGGAGAAGGGAGAAGGAATAGGAAACACAACGAAAAGGAAACAAAATAACAAAAAAGTAAGAAAAATAATGAAAAGTAACGATAACCTAACAAGAACAACCGGAAAATGAAAAAAGGGAAAGATACGAAAAGTGGAAAAGAGCAAAAAAGAAAAGAAAAGGAAATGAAGAAAGTCAAATATAAACCCGTATGAACCGGTAATCTGGGATTGATGACCGAGTAGAAACGTCAGCAATAGGTGCCAGGTGTCAAGTGCCAGATGGGCAGAGGAAGGAAAAATCAAAGGAACTGCATGGGAAGTTGGGAACATAAGCAATAGTGGCCATTGGCCCAGACCCGATAGGATATCCACGAGGTGGAGCCACTCTGGAGCGAGCATTCCATTGGCTCACTGCCTTGGCTCGATAGAATTCTGTATCTCCATGATTTTGTATTCTAATATGGGCACCATCAAATCCGTCAATGCCACCGGCCCTGCAAGTCTGCAACTCTAATAATAAGAGCATCTCCATCGCGCACTCAATTGCTCATTTAACCGGAACTTAAGCGTGCATACAATGCTTTAAGTCTCTACCGTGTTTCCGCTAAACAACTTCCAACTTTCTTGAGCAACGCTATAAGGTTGTGTGCACGCTACTTTGAAGCTCATTACCGAGAACGCAAGAGCTCCCGTGACTACCCAAAATCTTCTGATTGGAAGATTCATTCTTGATTATTTTCTATCATGTTCTCACAAGTCCGCGGGAAGCGTACATGCAGTGGGAAGGTGCCGTGAGAAGCGGGGAGCTTCCTGAACCAGCCATGCGGTTATAGTTTCCAAAACACCGTTCACGTTTGCTATTACGTTGATGCAATAGAGATGCTCTAGTAATCACAAACATAATAATAATAGTGTGGTGGGGGTGACCATAAAAGTGTCCGTTCAAGTGCTTATTTGGATTTTCAAACAAAAAATTTCAATCAATTCTCTCTTGCAAGACAAGTGGAAGTTGCACCTAAAGGGCCGTTTATCACATCTCAATTCTACGAGTTTCATTTCTATGTTAGATTCTAGCATTCTAAGGGCATCTGTAATGGTCACCAGGAAAAATCTGGGCAAGAATCCCAGTACTTTAGTCCAGTTTGTTAATAGACAAGGAATTTGACCATAAATTTTTAATGATTTGAAAGGAATTGAAAATATTATTATGAAAACGTAATAATATTTTGGTTTGGACATTGCATGATTTTGATATATCCCATCAAATGTTAGCTAACTTCCAAAAAAATTAGAGACTCCTCCAAATCAAGCCTAAATAAGGAAATTTTTGTAAAGAGGTTGGTACATTTACCAACCTCTTTACAAAAATTTCCTTATTTAGGCTTGATTTGAAGGAGCCTCTAATTTTTTTGGAAGTTAGCTAACATTTGATGGGATATATCAAAATCATGCAATGTCCAAACCCAAATATTATTATGTTTTCACAATAATATTTTCAACTCCCTTCAAATCATTAAAAATTTATGATCAAATTCCTTATTTATTAAAAAACCAAACTAAAGTACCAAGACTCTTGCCAGGAGTTTTCCCAGTGACCATTATAGATGCCCTAACCTTATTGCAATGAAAAGGGGAGTTTTTTTTTAAATGTTTGAACATCTGATACCAACAAAATATTGGAACTTAGCTTCTAAGTAGAATTTTGTTTTTGCTATACCATATCATTGGAGTAAAGTCTTACTTTCTTGGCGCTTAAATTTTTTTAAACTATTGTCGTGTAAGCATTCTTGAGTGTACTTAGGACTTGGAACTTGGAGATTTGTCCGAAGCTATAAGTCTTGATTTTCAACCAACCAAATTCTTGAAATGTGGTACAACTTGGGACTTGAATCATTTGATGCATATTGTGAATTGGCCCTAACGAGTTGGCACAATGTGAAAATGGACACTTTGGTTCATACGACCATGTACTAGAAACAATCTTGAGGTGAGTTTTTAGTAAACGCATGGCTTGCCTCCATCTTTTCCAAAATCCCCTCTACCCCTCGTTTACATGAATCATTCTTGGAAAGCTCCATTTATTTACACTAATAAGAAAAATAGTAAAAATGTGCACCTATTGCGGAGTTGTTCATTTTAGCCAACTTAACCATTAGTCAACTAATTGAGGATCTCAAATCCAATTATGAATTCCAAATCTCCAAATTGAGCTTATACTAGTGATAAATTTCTAAGTTCCTGCATTTTCTCTAGATGTACTTTTGGTTGTTTTTACCCTATGATCCACATAAAAGAACACAAGAAAATTGGAAATGATGCAGGCAAGCTTGCATTTACTATAAAAAAAAAAAGACCTACCTACAAATTGCTTCCAGTGTGCAATGTTCATATAGGCATTAGTGGGTGTCAAACCTTTAATTTTGGATAACTTTATTTTGAAAGTCACCAAGAGTGGTTGCTCATACAAACAGCACACATAGTTGTCACCCCTCATAAAGCTTCACAAACCACATGATAACTGCAGTTGTTTCCTTTGCATGATTCCTTCCTCTTTTTCATATTCCATCATCTTGTTCTCCAACCCACAAGAAAATGCAATACCAGTAGCAATGCAATGAGCTCATTAAGTGGGTTGAGGAGGGGCTTCTCCATTAGCAAAATCCATCAACAAGGCCCCTAAGAACCCATTTCAAGGGGTTTCCTTAATTGTTTTGATTTGTACTTTGGGATAACGAAAATTCCGTACACCCTACTATGCTTTTGAGTACAATCATGGCTCACATTGGCATGTCCAATTTTCTTTGGGTGTCATAATTACATGTACATATTATCATGGTCCTTTTACTCTATATTAACCCCTAAAAGCCCACTTGTCCCTTCAGGGGACAAAATGGATTTTGGGCAGCTCACTACAAGTGGATGTTTCATTTTTTTTCTTTGAATTTTTCAAACATGATGTGCCCAAGGAATAGCTTTAAGGTCCAACAATTTTCAGAACTTTTGAATACATGGTTCAAAAGTTATTGCATGATATGTTGTAATTTTTGAACTCCTGCCCACTCGGGCAGCTCAAAAAAATTCTTTAAAAATGACTTTTTTTTTACTGTTTTTTTGAAACTGGTTCTTTAGACTTATATGTACATTGGAAGCTTTGAATCATTCAATTTTGATTAATGAAATGAAAGCTATGGGAAGTTTTAGTTTGTGGGTAGGTATGGAATCTCTCAAAACTATACCTACCCACAAACTAAAACTTCTCATAAATTTCTGTTCATTAATCAAAATTGAATGATTCAAAGCTTCCCACATACATATAAGTCTAAAGAACCAATTTCAAAAAAAATGTTTTAAAAAAAATGTCATTTTTAAAGAATTTTTTTGAGCTGCCCAAGCGGGCAGGAGTTCAAAAATTACAACATATCATGCAATAACTTTTGAACCATGTAGTCAAAAGTTTTGAAAATTGTTGGACCTTAAAGCTATTCCTTGGGCACATCATGTGTGAAAAATTCAAAGAAAAAAGAGGAAACATCCACTTGTAGTGAGCTGCCCAAAATCACCATGTTGTCAAAAAACAGTGCTTGGGCCTTTAGGGGTTCAAATCTTCACCCTAGTACTTGTGAGGGTAACATTTAGTTATGATTGTGTACAATAGCAAGAGAATAATTAAAAAATTGTGACATAGTACTAGATTGCCATTTTCTATTCATAGTTTTTGTGATGTACAATAGGAAAGCCATATGAGGTAGAGAAACTTCACACAAGTTCTCACATGCTTCTAATGTACTTGGCCAGGGCTCAATAAATGTTAAGAGTGTCATTTTGTAAGGGCCTTGTAGAGGGTTCAAAATTTTGCGCATAGTATGCGCTTGCGACAAGCAATTGTCATATGAGGTCACCTTGCTAGAAGACATGCAATTTTTGTGAAAAAGGGACTATTAGACATTTGGGTTATGGTGTATCTCCCAAGGTGCTTGATAAAGTTATCAGACCTGATAACTTGCAAAAGTTATTGAGTTATGGGATGAAATCACATGGAGTTATTGGGTGAAAAACCCTGAGGTTTAACACCCCCTGTTACAAGGTTAACACTTAAGGTAGGCGCACCCATAAGCGTGGAAATAAGGGTTTTGGAGTAGGAAAAACAATTGCCTAACTTTGAAAAAATTACTGTATGTTAGGAAATGGAAACCAAAAATATTGGCATCAGTTTCAAGGTTCCAAGTGCAAGCATTTGTTCACAAAGATTTTTCAAAATCCAAAATCACTGAAATTGTAGGAACCACGTGTAAGAGATGCTAATCACAAGGCTTGTTGGTTCTTAAATAGTGAGATGGGTACTCAAAACCTCATGTTAATCACCCACAACCATCACTTCATCACTCATAACCATCACTGAGCCACACACAACCATTTTTTTTTTTTATTAATTAGCCCTGCCACTGTCAGGTGACGGACATGGGGACCTAACGCTTATGGATGATGGATGCTGCTACCTTACCAGTGGATTCAGTCAACAAGAGACCCCTATTTCTTGTGGGCCATAAAAATCTGGTGGTTAAAAAAATATTGGAAAAAGAAAAGAAAAGACAAAGGGAAAGGGGGAAATTGACTACAAGCACGGGGAAAAAACAGTAGAAAGTAGATTCCAACCGAGAGATATAGGCTTAAGTAATATTCTGGACCTCAGGCTTCAGTGGAGCTGAAAACCACAGGCCTGGACTGTGTGGCCTAAGAGCGGACTGATGTTAGTAATCGAGGGTTCTGCAGTGTCCACGTCAGTGATTCCAATTGTGACTACTCATAACTAGGTCAAGAAGCTCAAAACTTCGCTCAAAATGTGCCTAACAGTCCAATTTTGTTGCTATTATTTATTTTATTTTTTTGCAAATATAAGGACTTTTTGGGTAGGTGTGTTCCAAAATTTAGCCACACTTGTGAACACTGGTTCACATTTATGAGTACTGCTAATATTTTTTTCCTTATATATATTATTGAGTGAAGTTTTGCTCAGTATTAACTATTTGGGTAAAAAGTTTTAATAATGATATATCTCCTACCTACATGCATTATAAGGCTTGCTAACCAACAAAAACCCAAATCAACAAGTAGCTATGCTACAAGAGGCCTTGTCCTGGTAGCACATGCTTGATTTTTGAATAAAGCTTCTACTCAAACTTTTTCAACGCTAAGTATTGCATTCAAGTTGCCTCAACAATTAGGTTGCCTTACCCTAGTAAGTTACCACATGACTCATCACTTAGCCACTTGGAGGTGCATGCAACTCTCTAAATATTTAGATTTCACATGGTTTATAATTTGAAAGCTACTAATTTGTCTTTTCTCAACTTCGTTGTTGTTAATATGCCATTTAAAAACTATTTATTGCAGTAATTTTTAATGAAATTACTGTAACAGCAGTAAGTATTTATATAGTGTGAAATGTCAAAAAAATTTGTGTCAGGCAACCTAAACGCAATATTCAGTGAAAGGTTACTTCTCTTGATAAAAAGCCTCCTCTTCTGGTCAAAAGCTAATCAAATGAACCCTTGCATGGTCGCTCTTGATAATTGTGAGCTTGAAATCCCTTCCTCTTTAACTAAGTTTAGAGCTTATTCACACTAATAGGAGTTGGGTTCATTTGAGCCAAATTTCAGCTCATATGGCTTGAAGAATGGGCACTTGTGGTTATAATAAGAGGATAATTGAGGCCTTGTGTTAGTGTCTAGACGAATTGATGTCAAAGTTGAGGTAGTAGGTACAATACTGGACAAGGAAAAGAGCAAAAAATAATCAGTGGCTTACATTGTTAGTGTACCTGATTTTCTAAGTTGACCTGTGTCAAAACTTATCTTTTGAACAATTAGCTTCAAAATTTTAAAATTTAGCATTGATTATTAATCACCTTGTGAGAACTTGTGAAAACCTTCAACCCGTGATCTTACTCTGAAAAATTCAAACACACTCATAATTTACATGCAATTTGCCTCCTAAAGTCCATTGAGTAGTTTAACCCGTAAAGGACCAGACCCCTTTTTTTTAAGAAACATAGTGATTTTGGGCAGGTATTTGTGATTGGAGTTTTTCATATTTTAGGCTGAAATTTTAAAAAAATGTGGGGACAAGGTTTTTTTTTCATGTGCACTAAATTTCATGACATTTGGAATTATGAGTACAAAGTTATGGCCTAATATGTTGTTTTTTACGTTCAGCGGGCAGCCTGGGCAGATTTTTAAAAATCGCTTTTTTCAAAAAAAAAAAAGTTTAAATTGGTTTAGGAGATTTATGTGAATGTAGGAAGCTTCTAATCATTTGGTTTGGATCAACAAGATGAAAGTTATGAGGATTTTTTGTTTGCATGCAGTTATAGATTCTCTACTCCAAAATAAACTTTGAAGTCCTTTCTTTCACTCAATTTTCAACATTTTAAAATTAAACAAAAGCAAAGGATGGATATTGTTTATGACAACATTATGACAATTGGGATTGGCATTTTTCATTTCCATAATTAAATTCTTAAAAATTTAATGTTTTTAATCATTCTCTACTTCTTTTTACTTACTTATTTTTTTCCATATGTTATACAACTCCAAATGATTTGAAACTTCTTGGCATGTACTTTACTTAGGTGGAATAAGGAATTTAGAGAAGCACCACCCACATGGCCTTTTTTTCTTAGGAATTTCACCTTTTGAAGGGTAGCTGCCCAATTTTTCACAAGTTAATTTTGAATATTCAAACCATTCTAACTTCCAATTTCCACGCAATGAAAAACTCTGAAATTTTTTCCACATCTTCTAAAACCATTCTTCTACAAGATCCTATGGTCACATATGCATAAAAATGTTTTTGTTTTCAAATTTGGTTGATGCTCTAAAAATGGCAATTTTGAAGAGTTTTTGGTGAAATCTTTGCTTGGTCCTTTAGAGGTTAACCACGTCCCGGGGGACAAAATGCATTTTGGGCAAACTTCTTTTTTGGGAATTTTTGATTTTTGATTTTTTGATTTTTTTTCTCAGATAGGGTTTTGCAAGGGCTATGTGAGAATACATTTTATTTTATTTTATTGAAATTCGATTTACAATCCAGTGTTTTATGATTCTTTTTTGTTCAAGTGGCAAGTTCGGCATACCATTTTCCAGGGCGCTAAAAAGCAACAAAATAAAAAATAAAAACAGGGTTCCAACAAGTTTCTACTAAGAAGAAAAAGATATAGTAAAAAAAACGCCTCACCCACTGTAACGAATTCCAACCACGCATGGAAGTTGGCCCTGAGCACAAAAATGTACCAAGGATTGAACTCCGTCATGGCTGAAGATCCTATGAAGGCACTGAGCAGATGCCGGGCCCACCCCAGGATTTTATTTCTGTTTTTGTCAGGGTAGACAGACCGGCACCCCAGAATGCACACAGGTAAGAAAATTTTGGCTAAAATTGGGAAGAATGAATTAGATGTGGAGGTTCATTCAAAAAAACTACTAATATAAGTTATTTTTATCCAAATAGTGGCGAATTGGGTTTCTACTAAAGGAGGGATATGGAAATTTTCATTCATGTTTTTGCCCAAATTTCTTAGTGTATTGGTAGCCAGACTACTTTTGAGGTAAGATTTAGGCAAAATTTTGCTAGAAAAAAGAATTTTGGGTCACTTAAGCCAAAACAATTGAAACAAACAAAGAAGTAACTTGTATTTTTGGAAAACTAGGAGACAATCACTTTTCCTAATTTCATCTATTATGCACTTAAAGATAATCTTTCCACCATTCTAGGGCAAAAGATTTAAAAGGTTAGTTTGTGAACTCTCAAAACTAGCGGTTTTGAATAGACCAGAAAAATGGACCCTAGAAAGTCAAAGAATTCTGCTTATACACACAAAAGTAATAGGCCGTCAATGGTTTTTTACAAAATATCATTTTGAAACGCTGGTTTTATTTGGTGTGGCCCAGCCATGAGACGCTGGTTTTAAACTCTAAAAAAAGCATGTGTTGAATAGAATAAAAAAGTGGGCGTAAAAATTAAAGGAAGCTACTTTTACACACAGAAGTAAAAGCTGCCCCCTGCTTTTTACAATACGCTGGTTGAGTTATATTGGACATTGCATTTAGGTTGCTTTAACGATTAGGTTGCCTCATCGCATTAAGTTATCTCATGACTCATCACTTGATCATTTGGAGGCGCATGCAACTCTCTAAGTACTTGGATTTCACATCGTTTATGACTTGGAAGTTGTTAGTTTGTCTTTTTGGAGCTTCATTGTTATTGACAAGCCCTTTAAAATCAATTTATTGCAGTAATTTTTGATGAAAATGACTGTAGCAGCAATAAATATTTATATAGCGTGGAATGTTAAGAAATTAGTGTGGGGCAACCTAAACGCAATATTATGGGGTTTCAAACATCAACTTTTTAAGGTGACTCACGTCATTGTTCAGTGTCATGGATTCACTAGTGAATAGGGAGGTGATTCACCTCTGAAGTTCACTCCTAACGTGGTTCACCTTAGGAGTGAACTTCAGAAATCCACCTTTGAGGCTCCGGTGAGCAACAATTTGGAGACACGCGTGAATGCGAACAGAGGTCATCCCCCACCTATCCTGCTCCCATTCCTGCACTACTTGCATTGCTCCTCGTACTCGCGCTGCTTGTGCTTGTGCTGGTCCTGCTCCTGCAGCATTGTTGTTGCGAAAGCTAAACCCTAAACGCAAACTCACGCAAACTCACTAGTGTCTAAGACTTCGAGCAAGTGAGTGAACAAAAATAATTTACTAGTGACTTGAATTCTTGTGAGGTGAGAAACTTGTAGGCTAGATTTTATGTTTGAAACCCCCTATTCAATGTAAGACGGGCATTGTTTTTGTTTGAGGCAATATATAGCCAAAAAACAAAACTTTCTTTAAAGTGGCTGAAATTAGTGCCAAAGTCAAGGTTTTCATCGAGATTGATTCGACACAATTCCAATTTAAACACTGTTCTAGGGATTACTTTCACCTCCTCTTCCCACTTCTGGCGGCCATAACTATTTACTTTAGAAGTCCTTTTGCTAGATGTAGAGTCTGTATATAGTTCAAAAACTTGAACATATTGCCAGGAAGCAATGTTTTGTTTTGGGCAATAAATTGCTACACCAAACAGTGCTTTTAGGTTGCCCCAGACTATATGTTGACCATGCTTGGATTTCACATGGTTTACAACTTGAACATTGTTAATTTATTTTTTGGCAGCTTTGTAGTGGTTGCAAGGCCCTTTAAAAAAATTGTAATAATTAGTGATGGAAATCATTTTTATAGCAATAGAAGAGTAAGATATGGGAATTAGTGCACTATTTGGTGTAGAAAGCTACAAAGTTTTTGAGGAGCCTGAAATTAGCACCAAAGCAAGTGAAAACATTGAGTGTGATTTGGCAAAAATTGCTAGAATTCACCAATGAAGGGACTACTTTTGCCCCCATTTTCCGACATGTCACGCCACAATCATTTGCTTTAAATATCTTTTTGCACTAAAAATTTGGGGATTGTGTGTGGACTTCACCAAAAAATAAGTGAAAGAAACCAGATTTGCACCCGAGAAAAAAAAAAGACAATCGCCAAATTAGCACCAATTGAACACAAAATTCCAATTTAAACACTGAGGAGGGGGCATTGGTTTTGGACGAAGGGGTCCAGGTCCAACGTGTAGGCAGCATCTAAGGTAGGGTCCAAAAAGGACAGGAAAGTCCTTCGTCGTCTTCTGTGCTTCCCCTTGGCAGGGAACAATTGGACTGCCCCTCTCAAAGGCGTTACTGCGACTGCGCCACTGGTCCGGGCTGGGACCCGATCCAAAGGCCACGCCTGTTCCGCATGCATTCCAAGCTTTGCAAAGCGGACCTCCTCCCCCTCCCATTGGCCCGGTATTGGGCATTCCGGCTAATGGCCAATGGGGTGCCTCAGACTACTGCTCACACATCCCCCCTTAAACCTGTGCATGCATGGCTTGTTTTTATGCACCCTTTCCCACCAATGGGAGTCTCGGAAAAAGCCCGGAAAACAAAAAAAATTGATTCGGAGTGAAAAGAGCAAAATGGAATTGTTGTACTGCTGTGACCACGTCTCGGTCTCATCCAGTTGCTGCAGCCCAAGCATTCCATTCAACACATTGCAACCAGAGAACTATCCATTTCTGCACTTTCATCCACCGCTTCATTTAGAATCTGGTATTTCTTCCGTATATTCGAAACACAGGCCATACGGTTCCTTCACAGGCAACCTTTCTCAGCCATGGGGTTGAGGAGCAAGGACAAGCACGGAAGCAAAGCTCAAAGAGACAGGCTTCACAGTCCACACCAAGAAAAATGAAGGGAGCCAAATGGAGAAGTATTGCATTGATGAAACCCCATCACGTTGAGAGTCACAGATTATGGAGTATTTGGAGGCTCTCCACACGACAATTGTGGTATAGAATGGGCCATGTTTGGAAGAACATGTTTCAAATGTAACGTTTGTATATGGGACATCTACAGGGCATGAACAACATTTCAGACTTTTCCAAGCATTGTACGTGGGACGTTCGCCATGACGAATTTTAAAAGACCCATGTGAAACAACTTGAAAAACACAGCAAAAGCACTAGCCAGCAACAGCATTGCAAAATGGCACAAAACACACAGTTTTGTACAAGAGAGGCAGTTCAATTAAAAT
Source organism: Ulota crispa (assembly GCA_963920765.1). Lineage (NCBI taxonomy): Eukaryota > Viridiplantae > Streptophyta > Bryopsida > Orthotrichales > Orthotrichaceae > Ulota > Ulota crispa. Next base: position 2,485,391 of record OY987242.1, on the reverse strand, counting down.
AATAATCTTCCTATACAAGGAATAGCCTACAATCCACCCTTGAAATTCGATTATAGTAAGGTCCAAATTGGCTTTTAACGCTAGTGAAGGGTTGAGTAGGGGAAGATTTTGGAGATTCTTATGGCCACAACTCACCCTTTGGACCTGCCCAGTGACCACTTGTAATGTGAAATCTTTGTGAAATCTTTCCGACTTGGCTTATTCTCTAATCCATATCTAGATTCCATCTAGCATATTGTGATCAAGGAGTCATTCATTTCTACACTTTCATTCAGTTTACCGTTTGGAATTCAGGATGGTCCATCCATATTCTTAAGAGCATCTGCACCAGACTTGTTGGACATCATCTCGGGGAAATGCCATGCTTCTCGTTTCTCATGTTGATCTAAAATTTCCCCACCCGTGCAAATAGGTAGAATAGTGTTCTATCAATAACAAGCCTTCTATTTTGAAAAAGTAGATAGATTACTTATCATTGCTTACTCAATTAATTAATTGATAAAAGAAAAGTAGAGTTTGGAGGACTTGTGATGAACTAGGAAAATGCAAAATTTGGAATGCAAGGGAGAATCTTTTGGTGGGTCAATGCATTAACCCCTCATCGTCTAAGGGGACAGTTTTCATCCTCCAGCAGTCCATCAATCCTATTTGAATTGCAATAACTTTTTCATAGAATATCCAAATTCAATAAAACTTGTTGGTAAAGTTGCACATACTAGTCTAGTTCCTATGATAGAATTTTTACATCAATCTAAGACATGTTCAACTTGTGAAAGCCAATCAAAGTTCACAGGGTCAAATTGAGTTCACCACACTGCATTGTGATGGCTGCAGCTTTGGGGGCTTGTATCTTTTTCATCAAATGTTCATTTTCAATCAAATTTGTTAGGGTTTGTTCCCCTTAAAGTCTAGTAATTGTGGTAGAATTTTCATGTCAATCCAAGTTTTCTTGAATGCGTGGGAGCAACTCAAAGTTCAAAATCCACACATTTTAGCATTAAAGTGAACTTTGGTGGCTTATAACTTTTTCATGGAATTATTTTTTTCAATGTTTGTTATTGGAAAAGTTGCAAATACTAGTCTAGTTATAGTGGTTAAAATTTCATATCAATCCAAGAAGTTATGAGTGAATGAGAAGCATATTAGTAGAGGGAGGTTTAACCATAGATGTGATTTTTTGCTACTTTTCCCACTGTTTTTTGACATTTCAAAACAATTTTGCAAACCCAAATGAGTATATCGATTGATATTTTCTTTCACTAATGTGTTTGAGTACAGGTTTGAATCACTTTACATTTTGATTTTTTTTCATTTGAGTAGGTTTAGAAATCAAAATTCACCTCTAAATGTGTTTTCAGGAAAATTTCAGCATCTTCTTCCAACACTAAAACATTATAATCTTCCAATCTATGTGGTCAAATTACCCCAAATTTGATCCACATCATTTACAATATGCATACTACAAGATTATACGGTTGAGATTTTTATACTTCACTAGAATTTAGGCTTACAACACTTGAAAAGCAAAGATGCATTTAGGCCTCTTTGGACCATAGCCAATGAGAGGTTAACCGATTCCTTTTCATCTAAAAGTGTAGCTAACATGGTGTTTCACTATACAAGCACATATCAGGGTTTATTTTTTGTATTTTCAATGGTAGAGCAACACACCCCATGATTTAAGCAGGTAAAGAAATTTTGGATAGAACCAGATAGAATTTATGACGCATGCACATTCATGAATAAAGTATACTTATATTATGAAACTTCATCCAAATTTTGGCGAACCTGGTGCTTAGCTGGGGAAGAATTTGACAATATCATCCATTTTAGGGTAATATCATCCATTTTGGGCAATATCATCCATTTTTCACCAAAATATTCTACTGTTACAATCGCCAGTGAAAGTTTCAGGTAAGATTTAGGCATTTAGACGAATTTTCGCCAGGACAATTTAACCTGGTGGAGACTCTTTTTTGCTGCAGAATTAAAGTTTCATCCACTGAAAAGCCAAGGCCTGCTCTAAGATAAGATTCCAAAAATTTCTTTTCCTCAAGTAGATTTGAGAAAAGTTCGGAGGCGGCAGCTCTTCGTCTGAAATTATAAAAAATTCCCGATCAGCCAATGGGTGAGGCTTCCTGGAATCGCTGATATTTCAAACCAATCACGGGTCTGACGAGGAGGGGGGACTAGCACTTTTGCTTTAAGGTCGAACATGGCGCCTGCTCATTGGTCAATTATCTGGCCGATGGATCGGACCAATGGCTGACTCTCACTAAGATGGGTGCCTGGAATAAAGTGCTCAATGAAAGTGCTTGCAGCAGTCATTGAGTGGGCCATGGCCCCATGCAACTTACCTCGTTTCAGAGTCAGGAAGCTTTTTTGAGCTTCCTCGGTAAAAATACTACATTTCTCATTTTCAACCGGGTTTTTAGTATATGCATGAGATATTATCTGCATATTTCTAGCATATGTCTATTATAAATAAGGGATTCCCAAAAATTATATTTTATTTGCAGTACATCTACATCAAATAGTGCATTTAGGTTGCCTCGCACTAATTCTCATATCTTACTTTTCTATTGCTGTAAAAATGATTTCCATCACTAATTACTGCAGTTTTTTGTTATTATAAAGGACCTTGCAACCACTACAAAGCTGCCAAAAAATAAAGTAACAACATTCAAGTTGTAAACCATGTGAAATCCAAGCATGGTCAACATATAGTCTGGGGCAACCTAAACGCACTATATGGTGTAGTTGATTCATATTTCAATTGGTTTTTTGACATTTCATTGTGCTAACTTCTTTTCTTTTGGAATCTTGTAAATTGTTGTCTCTCTTAGAGTATTATCAATCTAGCACTCTAAATGATTCACTCAATATATTACTATTTTTTGCTTAGGGTAAATTTGGAACTTGTGATTATAATCATGAGAAGCAAATAGAAAAACTTTTTGAATAAACACAAACACTTTTGGAATCCAAAACTAGATAACCAAAGTAGAGCTCATTAACCCCTAAGCGCCCAAGCGGACCAAAACGGTCCACATCCCTGTCTTATTTGGAAACCCTCTGCGCTCAAGGGTTAAAATCAAGCTAAAAGAAGAGAAAAATTAGGGTGTCACATCAAATCAAGCTTAAAAAAGAAAGTTTATGATAATGGCACATCAAATTTAGAATAAATGCCAACTTCAATTATAGTAACTATGATTTCTATTGATCTTGTTCATTTTGGTTTGGTTTGTTTGTGTTTTAAAATACAAAAAGTATAATGACATCACAATGAGAAGCAAAGGCTCTTGTTTTAGCAAAACTCACATGTGAAAAGTTTGAAAATAAGTCAATATAGTGATGATAGTGCAATGAGAACAAGGTTTCTTGTAGCATATACAAGCTTGTTCTAACATGAAGCATTACAGTACTTTGCCAAATTGAGCCACTGCTCTTGCTTGTAAAAAGAAAAGACAAAGATACAACACAAACAACGCAAGAAAAAAGGTAGTATCATTATAAAAATTAAATGGTGTATCATTGAATGAAGAATCAACCTCTTACTGTTATTTTCATAATCACACAAACACCCTAAAAAGTGAACTATCCTCTTCAAGTTAGAAACCAAATTTTTTATCATCTCTCATAACTATCTCTAAAAGGTATAAACCTCACAAATAATCACATTGGTCCATGGTGAATATTCATACAATCAATACGTTTAACCCCTAAAGGCCCAAGCCCTTTTTTCTGTGAAAGTCACTCAAAACTGCCACTTTTGGGGGAATGAGTAGAAAGGTAGGAAAGCATGTTTTTTTGGAAAATTCAACCTTAGGATCTTGCCCTAGACTATGGCGGGTACTTGTGGAAAAAAATCAGCTCATTCTAAATGTAAATGAGTGAGATATGCACATCTGAAGTCAGAAAAAAGTTTTTTTCCGTGCTGCCCAAAAAATTCAGAAACCTTCAACCTCTCCTAAATCAAAAAATTTGCTCTACGCAAAGTTGAAGTTTATTTTTCCCATGTAGAAGACCAAGCTAGGTACGTGTGGGAGAATTTTCAAATGAATTGGAGGTGTGATCCATACTTTGTAAAATCTTGCAATGCCAAAAGGCCATGAAATTTGCATATATACTAGGCAAACTTGGAGGATTTATATAAAATTGAGAAATCTAAACAACTTTGATCCAAATGGTGAAAACCAAGGAATCTTAGTCTACTACAACTTGGAAAAAAAAAAGTAAAAGAAAAACTCAAGGACCAAATTTTACAAGGGGCAAAAGAAATGGAGGTTTGGGAATCCCATACCTACCCAAAAACCAAAACTTCTCACTCATAAATCAGAATTGAATGATTCAAAGCTTCCCACATTTGTAAAAATCTAAAGAATCAATTTCAGATTTTTAATTTTGAAAAATGAAAATTTTAAAGAAGTTTGTTGGGCTGCCTAGATTGCCTACACTCCCTTGTTGTTCAGAAATTCATGCATAACTTCTTCAATAAATGTCAAAATGAAGAAAAAACTACATGTGCATGTACATCTTTGAATATCCCACAATCCTCAAAAGTTTCAAATAAATCATAAAAATTGGTTTAGTTGGTTTGGTCATAGGTACATACCTGAGGTCCATTTGTCCGCCGAGGGGACACTTGGGCCTTTAGGGGTTAAAGTTTAGGGATACCTGAGTTTCTCTCAAGGCATTTGCTTGCCAAGTTTACAATTTCCTAAGAAAAAAATCAACTTTTACTCACACAAATCTTTGTTTTGTCACGAGAAAACCAAAAAATTTTGGCACACCAAGTTGGTAAAAATCTCAAGCACCACCTCTCCTAACTCCCTAACCTAGAGAAAAAACAGCTACAAGACAACAAACAACCAAAAGATAACAAGCTCTCTTCTTAGCCTCCCTTCACCTTTGCACAATCAAGTGGAGGGAAAAGGAAAGCTATATAACCGTCGTCAGAAATTACGATTCTTATGCCCAAAACGGGGTGGAGAAAAGAAAAAGGATTTTGGTGATATAACACGAGAGTTTTGAAATTGAAATCCCTTCATGTGGAAAGAACACATACTAGAAGAATCTAAAATCTTCATTCCAATTGCAAAGACGCCTCATTACAAGGTAAAAACCATGAGGAATTATGTTTGGATGCATACTAAGTGTAGTGACTCTTGTATTTGGGAGAGAGTTTGTACAGAATGAACCACGGGTGTAATCACGATTAGTTTCACACTTTGTAGAAGCAAAGTCAGCAAGGAACGAGGGAGTCAGTACGAACGACGGAATGCAGGGCGCCATGGAAGCAGCAAGGGAATGCATGAGTGCATGGTTTCAATTGACAACGCTATAAGCGAATTGTACACAACAACTGCACTTCCGTGAGACAGTAGAGAATGACGCAGCATCAGCAGCGGAGGATAAGTTGAGCTAAAAATGTTACCCCCCCGGATGGATAGGATGATATTCAACAACTGAGCCGGAGGGGGCAAAGGACGTGGAATTACCCCATTCGATGCGAATTAGAAAGGTGGTAGAAGAAAGCACCGGATTGCCTGAAATCCCGAACGCAAGGGGCCTTGGGGAGGCAGGCAGCGCTTTTGCGAAGGCATCACCAATCACCATTTGCCCTCGCCCCTGCTAAAGGCAAAAGTTTAGACTCGACCGAGGACCTTTTGTTGCCGCAAGTGGTTGTTTTCGTTGTAGACTCCGTCCTCACTTGATCATCTCCATCGCCTCCTTTCTCACCCTCTCCTGGTCCCCTGGCAACGATCGAACCCATCTCCGTGCTTCCTTCGCTGCAACCCCATGTGCAGTAGTCTCGCAGAATGACTTCGAGGGTACAGTTCCAGATTTTGTGACCTTCTTCAGTTGCAAAGGTCTCTTGGTAGGAGCGAGGAGAGAGCATGTCGGTTTGATGCTCTGGGACTTGTTGCAGTTGTTGAAGGCCTGGAGGTGGTGTGTGAGGGTATCATGCGTGACGTTCTCTAGGTTTGCTGCTCGTTGATTGATTGTGAGTTTGGAAGGCCGAGGTGGCAGTGGCAGTTCAACTGGGAGTGTGGCCCGCCAGAGGGTTCGCTTTCGCAGCTGATCGCCAGGCTTGTTGTACGCTTGGTTCGTTCCCTAGCGCGTTTGGTGGTGTGCGCTTGCAGAGCGTGGAGCTGTTGTACGTTCATTTCGAGCTGTTTTGCGTTTCGGGTCGAGTAGAGGTGGTTTCACGACCATGATGGGAGGGAATGATAGGTCGAAAGGAGGAGACGGCCTTGTCTCGCCCAATTCGTAGCTGTTGGGGGTCTGGTGTGAGTGTGGATGCTCTGTGGCGACAGCGTTTATGGGACCATGGGCATGATTTCAGACGCGAAGAGACTGTAGGGGTTCGCGAATTCGTCGACGAAGCATAGGAGTTAGCATTTTAGAGTAGAGAAGAAGGGACAGATTTGAAGCCGAGAAGAGGGATTTGAAGGAGTGGGAAGATATACACAATGGCGGGTGTGAAGGGCGCGGTACACAGCAACGTGGCGACGGCGATGGCCATCGCGGGGCGTGCGTCGCGCGCATGCGACGTGTGCGGCTCGCAGCGCGCGCGCTGGTACTGTGAGGCCGACAATGCGCACCTGTGCCACCGCTGCGACCAGAGCGTGCACTCCGCGAATGCGCTGGCGCGGCGTCACGAGCGCGTCCGTCTGACGACCAACTCGCAGCCCCCGGCTAAGAAGCAACAGCAACCCCCGAGCACTTCCAACAACAAGGACTTGCACAACCACCCGCGTCCGTCCCCATCGTCGCTGCCGTCACGCAAGCGCTCGCGCCTCTCTCGGCGCCCGAATCCGCACGCGCACGCGCCCGCGGAGGTCGCGCACCCCAAGCAACGACGCAACAACGCCAAGGTGAAAGCCGAAGGAGGCGCGACCGGGCAGGAGCCGCACGAAGTCCCCAACTTCATCACCGTGAACATTCAGGAGTCGCCGATCTCCTTCACGCATGACAGCGCCACGGCCATGTCCATGGCGGAGTTCTGCAAGGAACGCGCCACGGCCGCGATGGCCTCTGCTTACGTGGATACCTACGAGGAGCTCAGCAGTGGCGATTCGGGACCTGACTTCCTTGTACCCAGCGGCTACCTCGACGACTTCGAGAGCGCCATCGGCGCTCCCATCGAAGGCACTCCATCCAACGAGATGGACAACAGCTTCACACTTGACCTGAACGACGAGCATTACGAGGATTACCCCCTGGATTTCTCGGATATCGTCGGAGGGGACGCCTTTGAGGGAGATTGCGGTGAAACCGTTGACGAGGGCGACGCTGCAACGGCTGAAGAGACTGGCCACCCAGTCGAAGGGGCAGCCCCATTTCCTTACAAAGTCAAGAACGAATACGACACGGACAACACCGCTATCGTGAAGAAGGAGATCGCAGCGCTGCTCCGAAGCTCCGAGGACGCAAAGCCCGCACCTTCATTGCTGCGGTTGAACTACGAAGAAGTGATGTCAGCTTGGTCGGACCGAAGCTTGTGGACCGATGGGAAACGGCCGCAGACTGTGCCCGACGACTCCAACTCCGAAGCCACGGTAGGATCCCTACTTCCCTCAATTCTAACCACTTCGAAATGCACGGCGACTGCAATCGTGCAGCGATGCATGCAGCTCCTGCTTACACTGCACTGTAGCAACTCTTCAATCATGTACGAAAATACACCTAACAGCGGAACTGCCTGTTGATTCTGTGCCAGGGGGGTAGCATTGACGTGGGCCTCGTTCCGGACCTGAGCCACCAAGGAGCGTCGGGAGCACCGGGCGGCGACGGCGGCCGCGAGGCGCGCGTGATGCGCTACCGAGAGAAGCGGCGGACACGACTCTTCTCGAAGAAAATCCGCTATGAGGTTCGCAAGCTGAATGCGGAGCGGCGGCCTCGCATGAAGGTCAGTCTCCTATTATCTTCTAATGCACTCGCCCAAGCTATAAATCAGTATATCATCTACAGTCCTTTAACATTCATAATACACAATTCATAGGGCATTACCGAAGCGAATATTCCCTTGTCAAGGAATGGGTTTCACAAACCAACTAGGTTTCTTAACCCGGCCTTTCTTCATCTGCAATTCTCAAACGTCTGATCAACCTCAAATATCTTACCTCGATTTCTCCGCCCTTTGCTTTATGATTCCTAGATTCAAAGTCTTTCAGGCTGAACTACATGTTCTAATAATGTCATTTTCAATTAGTATTGTGGTTTTTCGGTATGCTTAGTTTTGATTTCTGATCTTTTTTTTTGCTTGGGTTTGCAGGGTCGATTCGTGAAGCGAACGCCAGGATGCTCATGACGAGGTCCAAACCTTCGAACAAACATAAAAGAAAAAGAAAAAGAAAAAAAGGAAAATGTAATATGAAGAGAATCATGAAGCCAATGCCGGACGTACGTCTACAACATGGAGATGGGAACGAAGGGAGAGGGCTGATGGTTTTCGAGTGCATGATATAGTGTGTGTGTGTGTGTGTGTGTGTTTTGATGGTGATGGTGATGATGTGAATGTCGTTGTAACATAGCAGTGAAGGTAGAAAGAAAGAAAAACAGAGAGTAAAAGAAAGAGAGAGAATGAGAACAGTGTGGTACGGGTGTTGTCCACTTCAATTGCCAGCTTAGCTAGTGGGGATGGGAGCCAACAGGTAGCCGTGTATAAAGCGTGTGACTTTGAGAGCCCTTGTACAACCAACGTAGCGCACAGATGAAATTTTTGACTGCCCCTCTCAGGCGGTTGTAGTGTTTGTCTTTCCCTCTCAGTGCCCTTGCTGGCCCCAACGGCGCTTTGTCCGGGTGCTGAGAAAAATTCTATTGATGGTGTTTTGATTGCGGGCCAGTTTCCGTGCCTTTATTTCCAAGGATGCAGTTACGACCGAAATCCCTTGTCTAGCTTGTTGTCCCCCTGTCCACTCCATGTGGTACTGGTACCTGCTCTGTTGCACCCTTTGAGGTTTCCCACCTTGGAAAGGGTGGTCATTGAAAGGATTGAAGGCTTTCTATTGTCTGACTACGGGAATTCAGATTTCCAGAAGTCATGTGCTTTTGCAAGAAACTTGCTGAAACACTATTTTTAACTAATTTCCAGTCTTGTTGTTTTCTTGTACACTTGTATGCACGGCTCCTCAACTCTTTTGTTGTTTCTTTAGTTGTAGTACACTTCTATGCATGGCTCCTCAACTCTTTTTTTGTTTCTTTAGTTTTTTTAATTTAGATGCAGCGTGGAAGTTGGCCCTTATTCATTTGGATACTGAAATCTTGGTTGAATCACACTGTATATGTTGCAGTTAGATGATGGGTGTCCCAAATTTTACTGGGCCCCATATCTAAGTGAGTTTTGTAGGTGTATTGTTCTTACGTCCAATAGATATAACGTATTTCAAAAACCTTGTTTCGATTGTAAGATTGAAAAACTAACAATATTAAGTGTGTACAAATGATTTTAAAGTACTTTCATTGCGGACCTTCGTATCTAAAACGAAGAGCTCCATAACTCGACTGCAGCCTTGAAGCTGTGTTTATTTACAAAGCGTTCTTTGTGATAGAACATTTCAGATACTGATTGCGATTTATGGAATGTGGCTAGTTCAGCACACCCTTAGACTCATGCCAGCAGACAAGATAGTGACGTTTTGGGGCTTGCGATTAGGGTGGCTCCAAACTTGATCCGGTAGATTATCATTCAGATGAACACTTTTGCTTTAGCTTAGTATGGTGAATTGGATGGTACACCCAACAATTGGATGATACACCCAACAATTGGATGATGTGGAAGTGCTCTTGGAGGATAAAAGACCGGATTGAGTGCCACTTTTTGTGTTTTGTCCAATCGCTAATCTGAATTGAGTCTTAGATGCTCAAATGTGCAAATTTTCAGGACTGCTGACGATAATATTTAGTTTCAAAAGGTTTGCATTCAAAAACTGTTTTTTGTGTCCGTGAGAATATGAACGGCGGTAGTGTAGGAACAAGACATTTAGAACATGATATTTAGTATGTGGACTTCCACCGACAGAGAAAAGACTAGTCCAGAATTGCACACATCAACAAATCAAAACAAGTGGCCTTCATCGAGGCTCTGGAGGAGTAGGACGAGAAGGATTGGGATTCCACCGAGTTCAAGAGACCAATGACCGGAGGCCAGCTCCAGTGGAAAGAAAGAAAGAAAAAAAGAAAGTAATCTGAGTGGGGGCCCAGAGCTCCAGTCCTGAGAATTGCTTCTTCCTGCCAAGTACCTTCTGATAGGCGGATGCCGCACTGGTTTGGGACTGGTTCGCTCCTCTCGAATCCCGCTTGCTACATCCTGCACATAAGTGTTTGTGGGGCCAGGGTGGAAAAAGCTCACACTTTCCACCTGGCAGAGGAAAATGTGAGGATTTAGATCTTTTCCTTTCGCGAAAGTGAATTTGAGAAATTCTTAATTTATGTTTGGATTCAGACCCTGCAGAAGAGCATCCGCACCCTCAAAACATCTGCACCGTCACATGCTGAAGCACCGAGACAAGCTTAACCCTAAAGGACTGTTTGTCCATTCCGGGAACAAATGGGTTTCGGCATGTACCTATGGTTAAACTAATTGGTGGGATTTTTTGAAACTTTTATTGTAGGTGGGCAATTCAAATATCTATGTGGGTATCTAATTATTTTTTTCATTTCAACATTTGATGAAGAAGTTATGCATTATTTTATGAAAATTTGAGGAGGACTGTCCATCCGCCCCAAAACTTATTAAAAACTCCACATTTTAAAAATAAAAATTTGGAATTGGCTCTTTAGATTTTTTTATGTGTGAGAAGCTTTGAATCATTCAATTTCAATCAAAGAGATGAAAGTTATGAGCAGTTTTAGTTTGAGGGCAGTTATGAATTCTCTACTCTAAAATTAACTTTGAAGTCCTTTTTTTACTCAATTTTCAATATTTTGGAAAAACAATTAAACCCAAGGAAGCAAATTTTTTATTACAACATTATTACCATTGAGATTTGCATTTTTCATTTCAATAGTTAAAACCTTAACAATTTAGTGTTTTGAATCATTCTCTTCTTCTTTTTACTTACTGATTTTTCCCATGTATTGTATAGTTCTAGTTGATTTGAAAATTTTCCCATGCATATCTAACTTGATCTCCTACATGCATTAAAAAAGCGCAACTTCGGGTAGAGCAATTTTTTTGATATAAGAGTGGTTAAAGACTTCTGAAATTTCTAGGCAAGAGGAAAAACAACTTTTTTTTGCACTTTAGATGTAAATATCTCACTCCTCTCCATTTGGATTGACATGATTCTTTCCCACAAGTTCCTCTAATAGTCTGGAGCAAGATCCTACAGCTAGATTTCAAAAATAAACAAATTTCCCTACTTTTCTACTCATTCCCCAGAAGTGGCAGTTATTAGTGGCTTTAATCCAAAAAAATTCAGTCCTTTAGGGTTAAATAGTCCAAAATACAACTTGGCATGCCTGTTCCGTTTGACGCCTCCCTGCAAACCTGCCAACCCTATACACAAGTCAAGGCTTGCTCACTTGCATTTGCATTTGGAAAACAAAAATGTCAAGAGTTTGTGTAACTTGTTAGTGCATCCAAATTTAGGAGGATTTTTTGTTATTTCTTGATAATTAGTTGGACAAACATTGATATGATGAGATGTGATTGGCTTTTGTAACTTGATGACAGCAACAACCTACAACTTGAGCAACTAAATTGCAAGTGGAGCTACAAGATTAGATATCAAGGCTCTCCCCCAAGGCAACGGTGGAGCCTCTTGGAATTGAGCAAGTCCTCAATTGCATATGCGCCCTCAACATCTAGTTTTTGCAATTTGCAACTGTGGGCTAATATGCAAATGCTCTCAAAGCAGTTGAATTGTTACACGCAAAGGATTTGACATGCGTAGTACTTTTATGATAAGTGCTCCAAGCACTTCAAAATGTTTTCTTGATACTCAAAAATAGCATGACTGTCAAACAATGGCCCTTGAAATCTTTATTCATCCTTTGTTTAGTGAGCTCTATCCCATACTCCACTAGATGCTTAGTCAAATTGACAATTTATGAGACACATTAAATGCCTAAAAATTATGGTCCAAGGTTATTTATGTATTTCTTTGAAAAAGCAAGGGTATGTAAATATTGCAAACTTCAAGGGAATCCATGAAATTTTCCCTTGAATAAAAAGAGCTAAAGAATCTCTTATGATTAGAACAACATAGATATTAAGAGATCTTGGACCCCTCAAATTTCTATTTTAGAATGAGTACTAGTTGTTGGTGCTTGCTACAGTACGCATTTACCATTAGAATTTTATAAGGATTTTTGTATATTCAATAGAATGCAAAGTAAAAAAAATTAGAAAGTCTTCAAAATGTATTTATATCGCCGTATTCATTAGTTTGAGAAAAATAGGTGTCCCAACTTGTACTCCCCCTCAAACCCAAAAAGTTACTTCAAACCAAATTCAAAGGTATGAGATTCAGTCTAAGCCACTAAAATTTTTTCCCTCGCAAATTCCTCCTCTCAGGTGAAGGCATGTGTACCAAAAAAATCCTGTGAGCTTGATTTTAGGTTATCACCTCAAAGTCCCAAAATGTACTTTTTTCCCAATATAACAAACATGGTGTTTTATGTGATAATATCATAGAGAATGGAGATTTGATATTACAAACAAAATTGAATGATTAAAAGCTCCCTATACCTATATATAAGTCTAAAGAACCTATTCATATTTTTATTTTTTTTAAATGTAATTTTTAAAGAAGTTTTTGGGTTGCCCAATCTCGCCCATTTTCCAGAAATTCACTTTTACTTCTTCAATAAATGTCAAAATGAAGAAAAAACTAGATGCCCACATAAATCTTGGAATTCCCCATCATCCATAAAAGTTTCAAAAAATCACGCAAAGTAGTTTAGCCATAGGTACATGCCCAAAATCCCATTTGTCCCCCAAAAGGGGCTTGGTCCTTTAAAGTTAAGTATCAAGGTACTCAATATAAGTGAAAATGTGTTGTAAAATGCAATTTAAAAGGATAAAAGAACTCCAAACAAAAGTTAAAGTCGTACACATATGGTTAAATTTCATGTTGCACTCACCAATATCTAGCAAGAGTTCAAGACAAGTGATTCTAAAGTCCTTTTAAAATTTATTATGAAAATTGAATTAATGAATGTTAATAGTAGGTTTTTTGTTGCATTTAGTTTATAGTATTAGGTTTAAAAGGTGATGACTACTTAAAACCCTTCTTTATCGTACTTACTTTTTAAACTTATTTTTGAAAATGCCATTTTTTAAAATGATAAAGTTGATTTTATTGTGAAACATTCCTGTACTTTTGAATGTTGAAATTCCATGAAGGGAACATTGCAGGAGAAGTAATTACTTGTGTTAGAAAACTATACCAAAAAATAACAAAATATGAATGGATAAAAACTAGCTACATTCATTCATGGTTTACCATTTGAGCTCCTACTTTCTATAGCGGGTCCAAGGCCAAATCCCTTGTTTTTGCCTAGTTAGATTTTTCCAACCTTTTGAGAGATAAATATAAGCTTACACCAAAAGGAGACGTGAAATTGATGAGTTTGAGATTTTAAACGCTCAAAAAGAGTTTGAAATCTTAATCCCCATGTTTTTTATTTTTACCCTCTTGGTAGTGAATGCATCCTAAAGGATGAAAGTCATTGTACCCCTCTTGACATTGCTTATTAATTGCAGGCGTGCAGGGGCCAGGGAGTGCATAATATAAAGGGCCTTATCAAGGCTCCTCCACGTCCCTTGTACATCCCCCTAGACAACACGGTTACCACTCAAGGAGGAAGCTGTTGGAGGTGGTGCTTACAAACTTGATTAAATTAGAAAAAGACATACTATACTCATGTTTTAAAACAGCCACTAAATATCAAAAAATGTGAGTATCACAATGTTAATATATTTGATGAGGACTTGCAAAGGGCATGCATAAAAATAAATAAATAAAAGTTTGCAAAGCTTTAATCATTATCTCTTTTGCACAAGGTCATTCAATTATATATATATATATATATATATATATATATATATATATATATATATATATATATATATGTATATATATATATATTTCAATAGGTTAATTGAGACTAGTAAAGTAGGCACACCTTAATTTTTTCCCCACATGCTATTTTTGAATAGAAGGTGAACAAGCAACATGTTCAAAAATGGTTATCCAAAATGGCAAGTAGTAAAAGGACCAAAAAAACGGGAAGTTGGGGGATTGCTTTTGAGAAAGATTAAGCTCATTTATGGTGATGTGGAAGTGACAAATTTGTCAGGAGAAAATGTTTTCCTTCTCTTCTTTTATGTACTTTTAATTGATAAGTTTTATATATATTAAAATTTATCTGAATCCTAACACTTTGGCATAGGAATGTTTAATATCGAGAAGCTTCTTTTTGTGGTGAGTAGTAGATGGATGTTGAATTCATATTACAGAAAGTGTCCTACAGAAATTTGCCTTAGAAAATTTAGAGCTATTTTATTGTGCCTCCTAAAATTGCACTACTACTTGTATATTGCTTTGCATTGGTTTTTCCAAGCACAAAAATATTTGTTTGTTATCATTTGTGGCATGCTTCTTGTCATCTTGTGCTGCAATGTCTATATTGAAGGTTTTAGGTGAGGTCACCTTACAATGTTTTATTGACTCATTTCATCATGTGTATGCTAATGAATGGGGAGACTTAGCAACTACTACCAATAGTTACTAATCCAATTCATTTTTCTAAAAATTCATTTCAAAATCAAAACTTTGAACAACATTCTAATCAATATTCCAAGAAAAAAATTCCATTCATGTCAAGAAAACCATGTCCACAATGATTGCACAATGCTTAAACAAGGACTAAAATGAGTCGCTATGGACACTTGTATGAACACTTTGTTAGTCATGGACACATTTTCAATCAATGTGGACAAAGTTTTTCATCATTGTAATGTAACACGGTTAATAAGTAAAACAAAAAGAACAATCAATGATAAAGAACTATTGATATAGGCTGTTTCAGGATGATTTTCATCCCCGGATATTGATGTGTACATGCACTATAGAATAACAATTCAATATTAAATACCATTTGACAAGTGCCTTTGTAGTATCAATTATTTGCAAGCCCATGCCATGCGCAATATATACTGGAAAAAAAAAGGAATTGCTAATGCAACACCCTATGCTGTTAATGCTTAATGTAACATCTTAAGGTGGGCACTTAATTTTTGTGAATGTTGCCATCATAGCATTTATATCACTATTTACACTTTTAGTCAAAGGAGCATAAAAGTTAAATAATTGATAAAAGATTGGAAATGCAACAATTGGACAATTGTGTCAAATCAAAATTTGGCAAAAATCAAATGAGTAATTCAATGAAGCTTGGTTAGCATGAATTTTCAAAATCAAGCCCATCATGATTTGGGACACCTTCCTTGGTAATAAGACCTTGCCCTTGGATTGTATGCCACTTGGATGACATACAATGTTGGACTTGGGGTGTTGCATTTAACAACATGGAGATGTTGCTTTAGCATACCCCGAAATAAAATCTATTTTCCAAATACAGTGTATGGAAATGAAGTCTTGACCCCTAAATGTCTTGACTCCCCTCTTGATTTGAAGTTTTGTAACTATGCATTCTAATCAAGACTTAGAGATATATTTGGAAATGGATTTTGAACAAATTCCTAGGTAAGTGAGTTTTAAATTTCATCTATAATGTGAGATACTCTATTGTCTTTACCAACATTTTCACAAATTGATTTTGAAGTATGATACCCTTTTACATTAGTATACATCCTCAAAAATTCGACAATAATGAAGCAAAATTTGCACTAGGTTAAAGTTTGTCATTACCCATGGCAAAAAGACAAAATATTTTTAATAAGTTAGGTAGGTCTATAAAAGTACAATAATAAATAATTATGTAATCCTAAATATGGTTCTTTCAAAAAAAACTTCGAAATGATTTTGTCAACGGCCAATTGATGCTGTCTTTTGAACTACAAAAGATGTGCGTTTAAATTTGCCGTATTTTTTTAATTTTTCAATTGTAGAACGTAAACTAGAGAACCATCACCATTCAAGAATTACTCAACTAGCAAAAACATCAATTTATTACGAGCTACAATATGTAAATACTACCTCAAGTACAATGAATGCACTCATGATTTTGGTAAGCGTCTTGAATTATTTAAAACTTCAAACAAGTGCTTTGAAGAAATTATGTTGTATTTCAAAAATTTTGTTACCAAGCTGTTGTTTGAGGGGTTTCAAAAGGTTGTGACCAACATCCTATTTTCAAAACAAGAGCAATAGGCATACCAAGCCTTCACATTAATTACACTTGTTAAATATATAAAATTATCTAAAATCATGTGAGGGAATCTTGCACTATTTACACTCTCACACTAATTAAAGTCTCGATGTTGTTCACACTCTCACACTAATTAAAGTCTCGATGTCCAACCACAACTCTTATAATAATAACAAGAATGTGTAAAAATCTACAACTTGCTTACAGAAAAGTCCTTTGAACACTATTGACTTCAAATGCCGATTTCATAATTAGCTCAAGTGGCTCAAAATACTGCTAAATGAGCTCAAAATTCCAAATTTGACAGTTAGTATTCACGTTTTCTATAACCATGATAAAAGGTTATTTTGCTGGATTGTGAAGGCCTCTGTGGAGTTACACTATATGTTTATCAGTTTGCTCTGCAGGAGAAAGTGCCAACCACAGTGCCTTCGTGAAATATTTTCTTCAATTCTACCAGACAACGAAGTGTGATATCTCTCACAATTACTGCAAAGTTTACTATTATGTGAAGCAAATGACGTGGCAAATAAAATAATCTACAAATAATGGTATTCACTCCACTGTATACAAATATTGTATTTTCATGAATGTAGAGCCATAATCTGAAGCTGTGTCCGGGGAGATTTTGAGCTTCCTCGGTAAAAATCTAACATTTCTCATTTGCCTATATACTTGTACTATAAGGAGTTTGTTTCTTGAAATTTCAACATTTGGCTAACTTTCTATTACTTTTTGGATCATTTCATTTGGCTAACTTTCTTTTGTTTTTTTGGATCTCCAAGTGTTTTGCAAGCTCCATGACACACACTGTCATGATTCATTCCACCTAGTCAATCCTCATAACATACACTCCTCTTGCCTCACAAACTCTTCAAATTCTAGCACCAGAGGGTCTCTTCAATCCAAAATGACTAGTAGTGGGATTCTCATAAGATACAAAACATCAGTCTTTTGATTTCTAGAATATATGCGCTCAATAAAGTGAATACAGTCCCAGAGATGTGATTAAATTCATTCCAAAGACCTCTACTAATGTCATTTTAAATGTTCTGAATATCATTCTTGATACAGAATGTGAAGCTTTAACTTCTAATGAAAGGAAGCATCTGAGCTTGGTGCAAAAAACTCTTATATTTTGATCCCTAATGTGATCTTCAAAATGAGCTCCTTTGGTTAAAACATTGCTAACTATGCCCAAATTTCACACTGAATATTGTGATTTCTCCCCACTTTTTAATGTAGCTATAACATATGAGAAACATTGGTAGAAGTTTTGCTAAGATTGAGCCACGTTAGTGAACACCAGGGGATTACAAAGTTTCAGTGAAATCAGGTTTTTTTTCTCAAGGTTTCTTTGCTTGCAAAACTGGCATATCTTCCTTGAGGTTTTTCCACTAGCAAAACAGACAGTTTTCTCAAGACAAAAAAAGAAACTTTTTTTTCAAGCACAAGTTCTTGTTTTGTCCTGAGAAAATCAAAAAATATTTTAAGCATCAGGAGGTGCAAAAAAAAAGTGTAAGTACAAGCATCACCCCTCCTCAAGCTTCCTTGCTTGGTAAATTGACGGAAAAAAAAGAGACAAGAACCCGTCTTCAGAACCACCGAGAGAAAATCACAATTCTTTTGCTTCTAAAAAGGCGGAGAAAACCATGTTCCAAAAAGAATTAAAAACAATTTTGGTGAGAAAGCTGCGGAAGTTTGAAACTCCTTACAGGTCCCCCCCTACCTGTGATGTGACATGAGGATGGGCTAGAAGTTCAAACTTAACACTGGATTTACACTTTTGTAATTATAAGAAAAATATTGGTAAGAGTTTGGCTGAGTTTAACCTCACTTGTGAACACTACTCCAGACCAGTGCCCTCAAATGAGATGCTCATAAGTAGCTCAAATGGCTAAAAGAGAACTACCAAATGGGCAAAAAATAATCAAGCGGTATTCACACATCTAGTAGTAATTTTGTTTTTTGTGAAAGTTTTGATAAACTTAGCTAGATTTTTGAACACTTGTGTGCAGACACACACCTCTGCAGCTCTGCCAAGCAGCGGAGGCAGACGTTGCAGCATTTGCAGTGGACCACGTCTGCCTTGGTTCCGCCGAAGAGCCACATGAATCTCTGCTGCAAGACGACGCTGATGCTCTGATGCTCTGATTCTCTGGCAAGAGACGATATGCTGCATTGCAGAGACAGTGGAAAAACTTCAGCGTTGGCCTTTCAGTCCGGCACGCACCTCCCATCACTGATCTGATCTGCCCTGACGCATGAACGGCTATGGCAATTACCCGTTTGGATTGCAACGTAGCATGTTATCCTCGGACACGGACTACTGAAACCGCTTCAAAAATCCTACAAGTCGGACTCATGCTCCAAAACTTAGAAAATGTGTGCGAGGAAAAATCAAAACTTTCGAAACAGCCTCATAAACGAGCCATTGTGCCCAGCAGGAGAAAAACCCTAAAACTAGCCAGCAGAGTGTGCTCAGGGTTTAAGACATCTTTGAACTGAGACGACCAAGCAATTTCTGCTTCAATAGACTACTCCGATAGTGGGTATCAGATATTCAGATTTGACAGATTTGCGCAATATGATCTGAAAGAGTCTTAATACTTTTAAGACGAAATTATGGGGATCAGGATTCGAGAGAGACAGACTTGGAAATAAACGCACCGGGAAATCGCGAATGTAGCTTCGTTCAGGGAAAAGAAAGTGCTAAACCCTAAATCTGTTTGTTAGCCGAAAAGCACGAGGATGAAAACAATAATATACTCTGAGGAATAGCTTTGACAGCGTACTGGAAACTGTGAAATCCACGCACTATATCTTGCTCAAAGCAGTTAAGCTGACATTGATCTCCGATCCAAGCCATGATCGCTCTCTCCCTGCATACCCAAACCCTATACTTTCACCGTAGCACACAAAATGCCTGCGACAGTGTTTTTGAGTGTCCTTGGTTTACGAGAATATTAGAGCATCCGCACCCTTGTATGCAAAAGAGGCCCTCAATAGCACTTGGCGTGCTTAGCACACCCCACCGCAGATGAGTATCAGTCGTATGCTAGCCAGGGCTCGCTCAATTATACCTTGAACACTGCAATGTCCACGGTTTGATGAATTCGTTAGTTTGCCCATATCTAGGACAATCAAAATTTGTTGATTGGCCAACACAAGAAGCATCAAGAGTGAAGCTCGACACCTATCCTCCATGATACAAGCTCAATGCTTCTCCATGATACAAGCTCAATGCTTGCTTATACATGCAGGAGAGCAAGGGTGGGACAGATTTGAGCAAACCCTTGTGAATGCACCCTGACACCTGCTTTTCAGAGAGCTCCAAGTTGCGTGCAAGGGTGCGGATGCTCTTAAACTATGCATGAGTTTCACATATTTTGCGCGGTACACCCAAACGCGCAACCTGTAAACACAAGTTGCATGGACAGAGATCTAAATTCACGAAAAACACGCCACAGTGGTGAGCCGCTGAATATGCGGAAGTGTTGCTGGTACTTGGACGAACGAAAGCTTTGATTGGTGATATCCGTCAAATTGGGACACACTCTTTCGTTGAGTACAGTGAAAACGGATGCACAAATCCCGGACGGACCCTTCAGAATTTGTCGTTCGTCCGTCGAGGCCGGGGCCGGGGCCCCCGCAAAAGCCTTGCCTGTCGGCATATACAGATTGAGTGCTATCATCGTCACCGTCATCATCCGGAGTTCCGAACCATCAAAGTTGCGTGATCATGAGTTCCCCGCAGCTTAGAACAATTCCAAAGTCCTTCGTGTCTGAATTACGCTTTTTGTAGTCGTTGGTCGGCAGCAATATAAAACGAGCTGAGGGTTTGTCGGAAATTGGCGTGAGTATTCTACACGATGAGTTTGAGCTTTGACGAGCTTATGGTGATGTGGTTTTGCTTGCGAGGATGAGTTCTTCTTCAAGTGTTGTCAGTCCCAGTGGAGAGGGCAGATTCGGCTTGAGGTGATGGAAGTGGTAATAAGTTACGAGCTGGTTTTTGAACATGGAATTCTGATGATAGATTTTTGAAGATCGTCTGCCTGTTCGAAATTCTGTGGCGAGAACTCGAATTGCGTGTAAAATTTAGCGGAGTTTGTGGAAGGAGTCATGGCGACCAGCATTCTTGTTGCTTTCCAATTGGTGACTCTGGTTTTGGCACTCACGGCGAGTAGCGCGAGCGGGCGAAGGAGGAGCGGTGAAACGCAAGAGGAGAAGGGCATGTGTGCGACGGTGGTGAACGGGACCGGGTACCCGTGCAAAGAGTACACAGTGGAGACGCAGGACGGCTTCTTGCTAGGGTTGCAACGAATCTCCCACAAATCCAACGGGACGAAGCGGCTGCCCGTGCTGCTGCAACACGGATTGCTGCAAGGCGGAGACAACTGGGTGCTCAATCTGCCGAACCAGTCTCTGGGCTTCATTCTCGCGGACGAAGGCTTCGACGTGTGGATTGCCAACGGGCGCGGCACGCGATGGAGCCATGGCCACAAAATATATGCCAAGCACGACCGAGAGTACTGGGACTGGACGTGGGATGAGCTCGCGGAGTTCGACTTGCCGGCCATGTTGCAGTTCGTCACCATCACCACCGGATCCAAGGTGTTCTACGTCGGCCATTCCCAGGTAAGCAAAGTCCTCAGTTACGAATGTCCTTACCAATTTCAAAACCGATCTGGAAGTAAAATGGCATGGGTATTCTCACATGCTTACAGAGAATTTTTTTTGTAATGCATGAAAGTTTCTTGCAATTCTACAATGGATGATGATTACATGGAGGGAGATTACCAGAAGGGGATTAAGCTTAGATTCGGGATGTGTGTTTGGGAGCTTTGGATGAGACCGTCGTTTGGCTATGGCGATGGCAGGGGACGATTTTAGGGTTAGCCTCGTTCACGCAACCCGTGGTGACGGACATGTTGGCAGCGGCGGCATTGCTGAGTCCCATAACGTACCTCGACCACATCACGTCGGCGTTTCTGAACAGCGCGGCGCACCATTACATCGACAGAATGGTGAAGTCCATGGGGCTGCGGGAGTTCAACCTCCGGAACGAGGCGGGGGTGAAGCTCGTGGACTACGTGTGCGGGCGCGGCGACGTGGATTGCGGCGACCTGTTGGCGTCCATCACGGGGCCCAACTGCTGCTTCAACCGCACGCGCATCCCGCACTATCTGCGCTTCGAGCCGCACTCCACGTCGTTGAAGAACCTCGCGCACCTCGCGCAGATGATCCGGCGCGGCACGTTCGCCAAATACGACTACGGCTACCTCGGCAACTTGCAACACTACTTGAGCCTCTCTCCTCCCGCCTACGATCTCGGCCTCATTCCAGAGTCTCTGCCGCTGTGGATGGCGTCCGGCGGCACCGACGCTCTGGCGGATCCTGTGGACGTGGTGCACACGATGCGGGAGATCAAGAGCACCCCCGAGGTTGTGATCCTGCCTCGCTACGGCCACATCGACTTCATTCTCAGCATTCAAGGCAAAGAGGATTTGTACGACAGCATGATCGCCTTCTTCCGAGCTCACGCTGCTCGTAGCAGCCACCTCTCTCAAGCCACCCGTGTCTCCTCCTCCTCCTCCTCCGTCTAGTGCTCGTGGGTGAGTTTGCTCTGACCCAACCCAACACTTTGAACTCTGCCTCGTGTACAGCTCCTGTATATTCATTCACCTTCATTCAAATCCACTTAGTCTTCAGAGGTGGATGCGTCTATTTTTCTGCACGTCTAGTTTAGTTGTATTTAGTTTTTCTTGTACAGTGCAAGCTTTTGAAAGACATGTGGATTCAGTGGATCCCTTCTTATGTCTTGTGTAATTCTAATCAAGAGATGTGAGATGTCACTCTCTTTTGCCATCAGTCTGGATTTCAGTGGAATGGGTTTGAGCATTTCAGCTCCTGAGCTTTGGGTTAATTTCTGTCATGGCTTCTTCTTGAGCTTTGAATGTCTTCCCAGCTCACGCTGCTCGTAGCAGCCACCTCGCTCAAGCCACCTGGTCGTCATCCTCCTCCGTCTAGTGCTCGTGGGTGAGTTTGCTCACTTCGAACTCTGCCTCGTGTGCAGCTCCTGTATATATTCCACCTTCATTCAAATCCACTCAGTCTTCACAAGTGGATGTGTCTATTTTTCTGCTAGTCTAGTTTAGTTGTGTTTAGTTTTTTTTGTACATGTACAGTAAGTGCAAGCTTTTTAAAAGACATGTGGATTCAGTGGATCCCATCTCATGTCTTGTGTAATTCTCATCAAGATATGTGAGCTGCGTGTGGATGGTATGTCACTCTCTCTTTTACCATCAGTCTGGATTTCAGTGGAATGGGTTTGAGCATTTCAGCTCATAGGCTTTTTGATTGATTTCTGTCATGGCTTCTTCTTGAGCTTTGAATGTGGGATTTTGCTGGTAGTGAGTGCTAAATAGGTAAGTGGCTGGGAGAATGGCTTGGTGAATGATTTCAGCGAATCCTGTTAAAGGTGGAATGAGACCCCTACAATATGAGAGACAGGGACGCATCTGAAAGAATGGAAAGCACTTCTTTTGCATCCTTTGCACCTCAAAATTTGTTGAATCTCAAAGGATCTGGTAGAAAACAAATATGGCTCTGCAACGAGTCTTGGTAACTCCTTCCTTGAGGTAACCTTCATATCGGCCTCGGAATGGGAAAACCTAGAAAAAACAAACAATTTTACACTGGGCACTTGTTTGCAGTTTTTGAGTTTTGAACTTGTTTGAAATATATCTTTATACCTTTCTGTAAGGGAATTATTGCAGGGTTGAAATAAAAGCCAACCTTGAAACTTCACTCTTGCTTTTGTAAGATACAAAATAGATATTCACATGCAAAAGTAGTGTAGTTAAACAACATCACCTAAGTAGTATGCTCATAAATTGTTCACACATTTTGAACCATCCAATAGCTTGTTGTGAAATGGTGCACTGGTGGTTCTTACATTGGCCTCTTACAACTCATTGAACGCATGGAAAAAAAGGTGTTTTTAATTGCAAGAGTCAACCATTCTCCTTGTTTCTCCAAATCTCTTCATAACTTGCAAGTGAACAATTCTTGGAAGGTCTAAGGGTATTAATAGGTACCTATGACACGAAAGGAGGGATGAGCCCTTAGATGGGCAGTTTTTGAGCGTACTACCTTAAATACCTTTGTAGTGTTTTAGCATGATACTTACATCATTCAAGTACTCTTTCAAAACATACAATAATTCACTTTTAGTGACCACCCAATAGACCCACAACAGCTTGGAAATTTTCTATCAAGTCCCAAATCAAATCAAATTCGATTTTTGCATTCCTGTTGCTCAAATTCAGAGAATGCAGCATTATACTCATACCTTAAATACAACACCATAGAAAGAAAGGCCTCCAACATGTTTCATTCCACAAAGTAGAAGAAGCATCACTTTCTATCAAGATTTTTTTCCAAGCCCATGGTCTCTTTGGCTCCTAAAGATACAATGATCACTATAACCATGGACAAATATGGAAAACTATACTTTGTCTTAGAAAAATATCCGTAACTTGGGAAGCTAAGATAGGAAAACCCAACTTGTACCCTAATCATTCTGGACAAGAAGTTGATTCCAATGAAGAATGTTAAGCACTCGTTGCAAATGTTCAAGAGACTCTAATTTGCTACAAGAAGATCTACTAACTAGCTTGACCTTATAAAAAATATTGCAAGAAGATCTATCAATTCACTTGACTTGTTAAAGTTTTTGCATATAATATTTGATATCATAATTGGACTTAACCAAAATAAGTTTATGCACAAGTATTTATATGGGAAAAAAACTCAAAGTTCATGGACAAAATGAAAATATGCTCCGTTCTGGATTTGCTCAATAAATTTAACTTGCAAGGTAAGGAGGGTGCCACCTTGGTCTTACGAAAGTCAGCAGAACTCAACACAATCACCAGTTCTTTTGTCAAGTATTGAAACCAACTGTTGCCAGAGTTTGCTAGTACAATAACCAGAAACACTCGTAGGATCATCATGGAATTCTTGTTCTCACTCTTCTAACAAATGCAAACACTCCCAAGTCTACGGACGGAACGTTTAATCATTCAAACCCCAAAGGCAGAAATCAAGATGAAAGAACCACTTTCCATGTAGAACATCACAATAGCGAAGTGGACATGTATGGAGAAGTGCGGAACTCTTTACTGAACATTTTTGCAACAAAGGGCAAAATAAGAAAAGGCAAAAAAAAAAAGGAATCGTGGGGGGGTAATGTTACAAAGGGCATGTGCCCGGTGCCCTGTCCTGACTTTCACAAAGGTTGAAATGGGAAAAAAGGAAAAAACTACGTTCTCTGTGTATCAAAAGTTCTACACTGACTGGCGCCTAACCAATTCCACCTCCGCCACTGTCAGGATCCCTTGATTCAGTAGATCCTAAGTGCTCCTCAGTTGCTGTTGAAGCTCTAGACAATGCACCTGGAAGAAAGGAGGTAAGAGCAGGATTTACAAACATGCGCTGCACATCAGAAGAGCCAGCTCCACTATTCCATGGACTGGAACTGACACCAGTATGGCCGGCAAGATTGGGATAGTGTTGAGTAAAATACATGCCTCCGTCCCTGACACACTGCTGCAACAGATCGTTCCCACTCACGTGGGATTGCGGTGCAGGTAAAGAGGCAGCTAGAGCCAAAGTGGGATTGGCTTTGAAAGCATCCACAGCAGCACCATTGGCAGCAGCTAAACCCTGCCGAAAAAGGTCTGCCCACTGGTGGTCGTCAAGCCGTGGCTGGCCTACGCTTGAGTGAGATTGTAACGTGCGACTTTGATGCCAGTCAGCAATGGCCATCAACGCATTGATCACATTACGAGGCACTTGTTGGCTGTTAGCCAATGACCCAGCTGTCGGCATTGCAAATGACTCCGTCTGGCCTCTACTAGTTCTACCGGCCATCATGGAGCCTCGGTCACCACCACTTGAAGCATGTGTGATAGTATCATTTCTTCTGTCAGAATCAAGTCTGGACATATCTCCTGACGACAGTAGAGGGGCACCACCTCCACCTTGGTCATTCAGAGACGCTCGAGGTTTATCCAAACCATGAACCACAGTAGACAGACCCTCAGTTCGAGAATGCTCCTGAACACCACGGGGCTGCTCAAGATGCTGGATCTTGTGGGTGAATGAAGGCATGGACTGTTCCAACTCTCCTTCTCGAAATTCTTGAGACATACGGGTTTCCTTCATGCTGTGGAGTTCCTGCTCTCCTTCACTACACTTGGACACTGGACTCACCTGCGAATGCATACCATTCATGATGTTCCATAATCCCATGCTCCCTTGATTAGTCAGTGGCGGCCATGCTGCTTGGCGCCCATCAGGATTCAAAGGAACACCTCTGAAAGCGGACTCTTTTCCATACAATTTTGGCGCTGTGGCAGCAGGAACTGACATGCTCGCCACAGGGGAGGAAGATGTGGTATACACAGGTGGTTGCTGCAAAGCAACTCTGCTGGCACAAGGAACTGGAAGACGCGCTGCAGTCTGGGTTGCCGCAGTAGAATTTGGTTGACACAAAAGAGACTGGCCAAACAATTTCACATCACCGGGTCGAGCTTGCTGTGACTCTGCTGGTGGCGTTTGCATTGGCCTTTGGGGAGGAACTTGCTGTGGAGGATTGACTCTCTGAACAACGGCACTCAATTTTTGCTCAATTGATGTTCGAGAAAACTCTCGCTGCTTGGATACACCTCCTGGTAATATCACAAAACAGTGGTCAGTGCAACTGAAAAGAGAACAAAAAGGAGAAGAAAAAAGGTGAACCAGGCTGATGCTCATCTTGTAATACAAATATCTGAATACTGGAACAATAAGCAACCATCTATCATTACTCCGTGAAAGGTAGAATATGTACCATTACTGCTGCTCCCCCGAAGTTCTCCCATTTCCTCTTGGTGATTCGAAGCTTCGCCAGAATTACTTGATACAGCAATTTGCGAATTCCCTCTCAGTAATGCTTGTGCTGGTCCATGCTGCAGTTGGTCATGTCGGTGAAGCAAACCTCCTTGCTGCAAGACAGGATTGGATAAGGACTTGGTGAGCTGCTGAGGCAATGTCACTAGCCCTTTTGATTTTGTGGCTACCAGCGGCTGCAATAGAGAAGAAGGTGGACTTTGCTGTTGATGAATGTGGGCTTGGGCTTGGGCCTGGGCTTGGGCCTGGGCTTGAGAGTGGACCTGGGATTGAGCTTGAGAGTGGACCTGAGCTTGGGTTTGAGCCTGTACCAGTTCTTGCTGATGTTGATGAAGCTGTTGCTGTTGCTGCTGCTGCAATTGTTTAACAGCTTGTTGAAATTGCTGAAAAAAATTAAAAAATCCATACAATTAGAACACCACCCGCTGGCAACAAAAGCTGCATAAATAGAATTTCAACCGATGCTTAAACGAGTAATTAAAAAGAGCACACAAGTAGTTCAATTACATGTTGCTGTTGCTGCTGCTGAAACAGCTGTTGCTGATGATGATGCAACTGCTTGAATTGATTCGTCACTTGGGGTGGATTACCAACTGGTAGACATTGATTCCCTAATTGCTGCACTGAAGAGGCTTGCTGTTGCTGACTGGGAGATTGCTGAACCTGAGTGTGATGGACTGCCTGCTGGTTCAGAAGCTGCTGCTGCTGCTGGCCCTGCTGTAGGACCACAACCTGCACAAGAACCACTTAAGCTCGTTACTTTCAAGAACATAAGACTTGCCAGAACAAAGTATGTTCTCGAGATTCAGTCAGTTGAATAGATGCGCAATCAAATCCGTACCTGCTGCTGTAGAGGGTGAAGCACACCCTTGTTGGTCTGATGTTGCTGCTGTTGCTGGAGATGCGCCGCCGCTTGTTGCTGCATCATGTTATGCAAAAGTTGCTGCTGGCTTCGGGCCACCTGCAGATGAAACGATTCATAAGCATCTGAAAACAACTTCATGAAATTCTCTGAAAAAACTCAAGACAGTTGTTTGATGTATCAAAATCTAACGAAACCTCAGGCCCAAGAAAAGGTAACGCAGAAAAGAAGTACCCCTAAATCTGCTCATAAGACAGTAGTCCTAGTACGCTACATACTGCCTAAAACAAGCTTTAAGGCTTTAGGCTACAAATCAGGACTGCAATACCAAAATGTACAAACCTGGGCAGTTTGCAATTGATGCGCAGCTTGTTGATGAAGGTTTGATTGAGGATTATGCTGCACTCCCGCAGATTGCAAAGGCTGCTGTAGACCAATGGACTGCGACGACTTTTGAGACAGAGATGCTGCAAGCTGTTGCTGTAAATTCGAATGAGGTGCCCTCTGAAGTCCAGGACTGGGAAACAACGGCAGACCATGTTGGTGAAGAAACGGATAGAGGCCCTGGGGGTTTTGGGCAAAACCATTGGCACTACAGATCTGACGAATGAACTTCTGCACAGTCATTGGATCTTCCAGCCGCGGATTAAAGATTGAGTACGGAAGGTTCTCGACTCCCATCGGGCTAGTTCCCATGCTCATAGTTGCAGCCATGCTAGGAAGAGCAGCCATGGCAGAGTTAATCTTCTGAGAAGCGACATCTACATCGGTCGGAAGAACAGAGCCAGATTTCAAATCATTTCCTGTGGTCAAAGAACCTACATTGTTGCTACTGGTGTCGGAGTCATCAGCTTTCCGTTTGCGACTTCCAGCTCCTCGTCCACCAGAAATATTCAGACCTTCTGGATTCAAAAGACCTAGCTTTGCCTTTGAGTTCTGGAAGTAGGTCTTGATTTGGGTTAAAGATTTTGCAGGCAAACAATCCTGTAATCTCACCCAATCCTTCCCATGGTTCCTAATGGTATCAGCAAACTTCTCTTTCTCCTCCTGAGTCCAAGACGTAGGCTCTCTCCTGGGCTTTATTTCACCAGAAACGACCCTTCCAGCTCTCTCCCTCGCTTGTTGAGCATTATGCATAGACGAGGTTGTAGAAAATATAGCACCAGCAGAATGAGATAGAGCAGCAGAAACAGATGGAAAAGAGGCTGAATCGGTGCTCGCTGACAATGCCACTTGAGGAGACCCTGGCTCAGGCTTAACAGCAACAGTAAGAGTAGGCTTAGGTTCCTGTTGATCTGCTATCAGTTTGGTTATCTTGACCCGCGTAGCAACATCGTTATCGGTAACCGTCTCTATCTCACATTTCAGAGATTCAACAGCATTTTCAGCACCTTTGGGAGCTTCACGTACATCCTCCTTCTCAAGAAACCCACTGGCAGCCAGAGTAGCACCTCCTGCAGGCAGCTCCTCAGATTCCTCCACTTTGCACACCTGTAAAACTAACTGCTCTTCCACATGGTCTGACTCAGTTTTGACAAACGCAGGAGTAAAATGTGACGGCTCCTCTGAACGACATTCGTCAATGGTAGGAGCTGTAACAGCAACCTCAGACTGTATATTCGCCACTCCCTCTACCAAACCAACAAAAGTTTCAACTGTATCATCCTTTGCGATAATATCAGTGGCAACTGGCTCGGGGATTTCCTGCTCGATTGCTCCCTCAACGATCGCTGTCTCATCGATGGCTCCCTCCTCAATAACTCCCTCCTCCATGGCTACCTCCTCGACGGCTACCTCCTCGAAGGCTACCTCCTCGACGGCTACCTCCTCAATGGCTCCTTCCTCGATGGTTGCCTCCTCGATGGCTGCCTCCTCGAAATCTTCCTCCTCGATGGTTCTTGAGTCTGGTAAATCCAAAGCATTTGCAATCTCCTCCTCCAGCTCAATGTCTTCAGACGATTTGTTCTCCTGATTTTCCTCTTCCATTGGAGTAGAGACCGTATCTTCTTTCAAACTCGTAACCTGTACATCTCCAGAAACTGCAGGCAATACCTCAGGCAATAATTCAGGCAACACTTCCTCCATTTGTAAATCAACTGATTCTAATTTCTTCAACACTGTAGCTTCAGCACTGGATCTTAATGTAGCCTGGTAATTCTCCACAAGCTGGTCAAGACCCAAACGCTTGCGAGTCTTACTAAAAAATGACTTGCATTGACCCAAACTCTTCGTTGATCCAACATGAAGTGCAATACTCTCGAAATTTTTCCCAAACATGATAACTGCCTCTGTAAAGAGCTCCCTCTCCCTGTCAGTCCATTGCGCATCAGCCTGGACAAACAAAGCACACAGGACAACATTCATACTCAAGTAATCAAGAACATATACTTCAACTCTACACACGAACATCATCAATTCGGAAAGAGTAGAAATTAGAAAATATTTAGGGAACCTTCCATGAATATACCCAGAAATGAGTTTCAAGATATCGATACAAAAACTGTTGAAATATTGCAATCTCGGAAATTATCGAACACTACTTCAAACATCCTAACGAAGATGAGAGATTTCCACTCACCTCTTCACCGGCAGATTTCGCCAGATCTCGTCGAATATGAATACTCCGGGCACCCTTGGGTCCACATGTATGCTGCTCCATTGGCCCAGTCCGTGCAACTTGACCTCCGTTAGGAATTGTCTTGATCGAGCTTCTTTCTCGACTAATCTTTGCATGAGGTTGTATCGCAGAGCTTAGACCACAAGAAACGGTGACTGGTGAAGGTGTCCCACCAGCGGCAGGAAAACCTGCTGCACAAGCTGGAACTAGTGGTGTTCCAGAAAACTTATTCTCTTTACCACTGAGTGATTTCCCCAGTTCAAGAGCCATAGGAAGACAGGCAGGATCCATTGAAGAACTTGTCCGAACACGATCGAAAGGCTTGTGATGTATGCTACTTCTCACAGCTTTCGCGCCCACTGAGATGTGAGAAATTGTCAAGACAGTTGCGGTTGTTTGACCGTTCAACGCCTCCACACGTACATGGGTACTTACTTCCCGTTGCCGGCTACTAGTTGGCAAACCAGTAGCAAGGTACGATCCTCGCACCCGTGAATAATCCCTCCTCTTCTTCAGCTGCTGTCTTCGCTTTATCTTTTCAAAATCCTCAGATTTCTGGTTTCGGTAGTAAAACTCCACACAGTCTGCTGTTGTTTTGTACTCTAAGTGAGAAGCAATCTTACTGAAGTTCTTGTTATACAGAGCAAACTTTTCCAGGAACATCTTTTTCTCTTCGGATGACCAAGGATTCATGCATTTTCGCTCCATCTCCACCCTCGCGGGATCCTCCACAAGAGCATTCTTACTCACAAATCTTCGGGCCAAACGCTCCCTTTCACCCAGAATCATAGCTGGCATTTTCAAGGCAGGTCTCAGTTGCCCCACAACTGGCTCCACTATTAGCTTTTTCATATGCTCTTCAGATACAGCCTCCAATTTCCCCATACCTTCAAGAAAACAGTAGGAAAGTGTGAGCTGGGTCCAACTCAACTGGAAGTTGAATAACTGTGCCGCCGACGCAAACTACGTTTTCAAAGCACGGAAACTCGTGACAACGAAAGAATTTTAAATAAATCCTGCTGAAGAAAGATGAAGGGTCAGAAACCCGTGCACCCCAAGACATGGAGATCAAATAAGATCACCTAGGGAATGCTTAGACCTACCTGGTTGAACGGTCCTCAGTCGCAAAGAAGACCGATAACATGGTGTTGCAGCAACATTTCGCTTCTCCAACTCCCATCGACGAACAGGCTTTGTACCTCTCTGCAGTTGACTGACCCCATATTGTTCCTGCCTCCAAGCGTCTTTACGTGCTCGAAACCTCATAGTTAAAATTCTCTTGGTAAACTTCAAAGACTGTTGTTGCTCTGATATCTTCTCCAACAATATCTCCTGGTTTCGATCATGGCTTTCAACATTTTTTTTCCATACAGGAAATTCAGAAGGACAACCGTAAAGCTTTCCTTCTTGAAAGAAATCTTGACATACAAGATGTAACAAGGGTTCAGATGCTTGCTGCGCTTGCCTCTTATTTTCCTCCATCAAGGTGCTAACAATTGCTTGAAAATCTTGCATGGTCATTCTCTTGTTTGACTCCTCTTTATCTTCAACTCCCGACTTTGACGAGCAGATCAGCTGGTTCATTTGCTCGCCGTGAGCCAAGTCCACCTCTGTACTGGGACTGGACGTCAAACTCGCTTCACTTTCCGATTCATGCAACAATCGAATCAACGTGGCCTCTTCTAAATTCTCTTCGTGCAATTCCCCTTCCTCCATAACAGCTACTTGATCCAACGTTCTTCCATCTTTGCCTTCTCCAACTAGAATTCCTGAATCATGGATCGGATCCACAACCGCTCCTTCTTCATAAATTTTAGAGATACAATCGATTGTACTTGAGGGAATTCGAGTTGGAGACGCAATATGTATCGACTGAGAACTTTCTCTGCTATCACGAGCAGGGGCAGACGTTTCCACTTCATCTTCATCCATAGCCTGGGGACCATCGTCTTCTTGCTCTAATGTACCCTCCACCAGCATATCTTCAGCAGGTTCTTTATGCGCTGCATCCTTCCCACTCTCAACTTTTTCCAGTCTTGTTAATTCTCTCTCAACCAGCTCTATCTCAGACTCGACTTTCTCCACTCTTAGCAATATATCCTCTTTCGTCCAGACTGCTACATCTCCATGCGAAGAGACTTCCTGAGAGATGTCCACAGCAGAGCTTTGCTCAATCAAGGAGGGTGATAACGGTGATACTTGACAACTGCTAGGCTCCTTCAAAGCAGTAGGCTTATCAACAGACTCGAAAGAATCAGGTTGTCGCACGGTGGCTTCCCAGATAGATTCTGTAATTGCGCACGCATCATATCTCTTCACCACGTTCTCAGCCACAACACAAGGTGAATTGAAATAAACAACTGGCTTCTCTGCTTCATCGACAACTTTCTCACTGAGTTTCGCTATTGCTTCTTGCTCAATTGATTGAGAACCCGCAGTTGATTTCGATACACCTGCAAGGAAACGGTCATGATATTAGGAATTGTCGCAAACATAAAGAGAAGTATGCAGAGTTCCCACTTCAAAAGCAATCCTCCAGAAAACACCCGGATTACGACGGAAGGCTGCAAAACTCATGCAGATAACCGCAGAATGATGAAAAGGCAAAGTGAGACGTGAAGCATGGAGAGAACAAAGAGTAGCAACTGCCAACTGCATGAGGAGAAAGACGCAGGCGATTGAGAGGAATAAACCGTACTTTCCAGTGCCTGCTGCAGAAATGTAGATGGCGTCGACACGGGTAAGGTGGTAAGATTTGATACAACAGAAACGGGGCTTTCCTCTGCTGCGTGTACGTCCTGAAGTTGTAGCACTTCTGTCGTAGTACTAGAAACAACAGCAGTAACAACCGATCTTCCATTTTCGGACGCTGTGCCTCCTAACGATGGAGTAACAGTCTCGTCTGTCTCCACAACCTTCTTTTTCTCATATTTAGCAAGTCCTTGACCCCAACCTAACCGAGGGCGCTTAGGAGGAGATGGATGGTTTCCGTCATCACGAGGGGGCTCGTGCACTGTTGAGGACGGGGTCGAGTGCGGAGAGTGTTGTGGAGAGGGTAAACTACTCGACACATCCAACCCCTGAGGTCTTACAACAGATTCCTTTGAGCCCCCATTGCTCGGAGTATAAGTTGTAGACCGCGACGCACTAACAGAGGATGACCTTTCCTTGCGTCTCCGGTCAAAGCCAAGAAGTGAGTCCTTGGTTCCACCTAGAGTGTCACCAGAAAAACCGTCACGGCTACTGCTTCCATACCTATCTAGTCTACTTCCGTCCAAGTCTTTGTCCCCTTGCGACCAATCCCTTCCCGTGTCATATTGAGAGAATTTTCCCTCTCTTCTACTGTAAGAGTCCGGCTTCCCAGACGATCTCTCACGGAGGTCTCTCTCTGATCTCTGAGAGGAGTCCCAACTACCACTGCTAATCAGTCCCTTGGACCTGTCTCTATCCCACGAAGTATTCTCTACTTCAGACAGCACCTGAGAGTGATATGGTCGCCCAGGCTGGTCGTTTGCAACTGAGCTACCACCGTCCCTACTATCCCCGGAAACGATGAAAGATTCTCTCTTGTGCCTCTCATCCAAGTCTTTGGAACGGTGATCAAGCCCAGGACCATTACTAAAGCCCGTATTACCAACAGGACATCCTGAACCTGGATAAACATCTTTGTCAAATTTTCTTGCTATCCCATTCTCAAGAGGAGGAATAGAACCAAATGGCGAAGGCTCTCCTCGATGCCCAGCAGAACCGTAACGTCCATTCTCGACATGAAAGCCACTATGCCGGCCTGCAAGCGACAACGAATCAATACACCATACAAGAGTCGACAATGAATTGACTTCTACTAAAGAAAAAAAATATTAAAAATTTGTTTTGGTGACGAAATCTCCACAAATGACACCTAAATACAGAACTTGCCGAGGTTTGTGTACACGAAAGTGCTTCAGCTAAAGATTATTTTTCGAAGCCCGTCACAACATCATAACACTGAGGCACAGTTTACGAAACGAGACAGCCTCAATTTCAAGACCAAAGGAGTGGCTAATGACATGTATACGGTCAATTCATTAAACCAGACTGACATAAGCAAATTTATAGCATATCGGATAGACGTCGAAAGGCTTTACTCACCGTTAACTCGACGTTTGATCTGGGGTCCAAGACTTGCATTCACAGGGTGCAACCCGCCGAACGTTCTGTGGTAGAGTGCTCCTGACGAAGGTCGATCAGAATTCCACTCTCTTTTTCCTCCAATAATTCTGTCCCTGTCACCTCTATCTAACCTCATGTCCCTGCTGTAAGGCTCTCTCTGCCACGCAGATGCATGATCGATAGGCATGGAAGTCGATGAGTCACGAGCATTGGGCGGCGCGGTTGCACGGGCATCACCCCTGCCAGGACTATACATCTGCCCTTGCCTCGCCCTTTGATGCTATCAATGCTGTAAAAGTAGAATACTATCAATCTTGCCCACAAACAAATAAAACTGCGGTTTCCAAACCTCGTCACCAAACATGGACCAATAGTCCTCTCGCGTTCTTTTTCCGCACTGGCGTCTCCTCCTTTCCTGTACATCACAATCAGTTATTCGTCCACTACTCAATGTATTCAGAACGGCAATATTCACCGTTTTCCACTCTAGCCACACTCTTAAAGAAAGGTCGTAGAACATTGTCCGCTCTAACGTCAATGATCAAATGAGGTCGATATCCTGAGTACGAACACACGCCACAAGTAACATGCTGCGATAATCTACAAGGAATAATCAGAAGAGACTCATAACTGCTCTGCCACTAACACCGACGTTCTTAAAATTACGAATAACACCATCGGCCGCTGCAAAAGTCGACGGGCGACTTGGACATGCAGGACAGAGAAGCCCTCGGGCCAGCGTCACCCGATATGAACCAATAAGATCATGCCCTTCCCAGGTGATACTTCTCGAGAAGCCACTGGTAAATCATGCAAGGAGCACTGCCACTAGAAAGTTGTGTCTCACGGCTCTCTATGGCATCGACGGGAACGACAAGGACGAGTGTGCCTCACCTGTGAAAACAAAGGAAGCCCTCCGCTTCTCCCGTTGCAAACCATCAAGTTGGAGCGTCCAACCACCAAGCCACATCCTCCTACTCCACACACCACTATTCTAACGCTACGAGTAATAAAACCTCTACGACCTCGCACCAGTCGCCTCCATTCACATCCTGTCCATATCCTGCATCATGAAGCACTCTGCACCTTTACACCCCGCGCACTCATCTTCCTCTAGGCACCAAGTATCTTCCCTGGCACCGGCATATCACCAGCCTTGCCAGCCAACCACTACGTCCTCCGCTCGTCCTTCCTACTCTCATCCGCTACACCTCCACGTACAATCTACCCTTCTCCTCGCCATTTTCCGGCGCCGAATATACCAACGTCTCTCCAAACCATTTCACTGGCTTCGCGAACTCTACCCTACCCTGCACCACATCGTTCGGCTCCTTGTGAAACGGACCACAAAGTAGAAAACAGCAGCGCCAGCGCTTCGTCCTGCAACGTGGTCGTCACTCTTTCTTTCCCTCTTCGCGCTATCCAAACTACGGCAGATGCGACTTGAGCGACGTCACGGCTAAAGCTTCAAGGCTGTCGCAACAGCGTCGTCGTCGACCTCCTCCCTCTGT
Source organism: Ulota crispa (assembly GCA_963920765.1). NCBI lineage: Eukaryota > Viridiplantae > Streptophyta > Bryopsida > Orthotrichales > Orthotrichaceae > Ulota > Ulota crispa. The sequence continues at coordinate 2,449,945 of OY987242.1, read as the reverse complement.
CAAGATGTGCAAGCAGTGGTGGCTATGGCGAGGGTTTCCTCCTCATGGTGACGATGATTGAGGTATCCCTAACTCAGCAAAATGGTGGAAAGAAGAATTGAAGACGGTGAAGCTTCCCTCTCAACACACACACACACAGTGGAAAGGAAAGAATGGCGGGCTGATGGGAACGGAGCTATCAACCGCGCGGCCTCTGCAGCGCGCAACCGCACGTAGGTTTTGCGACAGCCAGGCGGGAGTGGGACGCTTTGATTCCCGGAGCGCCGCTGGAGCCGCGCGGTTTGCCGCTTTGTTACCGCGCAGTTACGGCGGGTAGGAGTGAAAGGAGGGGGGAGGCGGGAAGGGACGAGCTACGTTCATCCAAATCTCCGCGTTCGTCGAAAATACTCACGCGGTTTCGTCTGCTCCAGGACTTCATTACAGTGGGGATAGTATAGGGCAGATGAAAGAGATCGTCCATTGCCGTAGATTGGTTGGAATGCACCCCCCATTGTCCTTATTCAACAGGGCCTCCTTTTATGAATAATAATGCCCCTCATTGTGGCTTCTTGGGCCCTCTTTTATGTGCTCATCATCCAACAATCCCTTTCCTTTTCCCTCACAACTCGCTTCTACCTCCTTTTCAGACAACACGCAGCAAGAAAATTGCATCCAGCATCTCGAAATTTTCGATGAAAACTTATGTTTTTAATAGTGGGTGTCAAACCTGGCATACTTGCAGGTTTCGGGATAACTCTGTACCGATTTTTTTTTTTTGTAAAGTTACTGGGTGGCGGCTGAACCAAATTCTCCAAAGTTATCACTCTTTCAAAGCTTCACAAACTACTTGATAAAAAGTTGAGTAAGTCTTCATAACTAATGTATGGGATAATGTCACAAAGATTGATGTGTGATACTAAATAGGGAGGGTGTGACATTAAAGAGGGAGATTGTGATACTAAAGAGGGAGGGTGTGACATTAAAGAAGGAGACTGTGATACTAAAGAGGGAGATTGTGATACTAAAAACGGAGGGTGTGATATTAAAGAGGGAGGGTGTGACATTAAAGAGGGGGGTGTGATATCAAAAAGGGGGGTGTGATATTAAAAAGGGAGGGTGTGATATGAAAAAGGGAGGGTGTGACATTAAAGAGGTTAGTGCTATTACTAATCATACTACTAAAATCTCAATTACCTCTATAATATCGCACCATAACCTCTTTAATATCACAACCTCCCTCTTTAATATCACACCTTCCCTCTTTAGTATCACACCCTCCCTTTTTAATGTCACACCCTCCCTCTTTAGTATCACCTCTTGACCACGGATATAATCATTGTGCCCTCTTTAATACACATCAATCCCAAACACAAGGACACATAACTTGTTCCCAAACACTAGATAACTCTTTCCCTTGTCATGCAGTCCAGGAGGTGGGTCATCAAGTTATCAGGCTTGATAACTGCGAAAAAGCTCCACATTGTGAGGTGGCCCCACCTGGAGTTGTGGGGTGCGAGAAGCAAAGGTTTGACACCCACTAATGCTTGGGTTAACTTTCTTTGTCCTTTCATATGACTCTTCAAATGCGTGATTTTTGGTGGAATTGACAACATTAACAAATATCACTTGTTCTTTTAGAACTTGCACATTGAGTTTTCATAGACAATTTGTGTGGTCCCTAGACACACAACTAGGGGTTTGAAGAACATGTGATCAACAAAAGAGAACTGTCTGTTGTCCAAATGTTGAGTTGCCACATTTTTGGGATAGATAATTCTCTTCTGAATACTTAAAATCTCTTCATTTTAATATGTTCATTTTGCAACTCATAAAAAAATGTCATTACCGTGCCTTTGTAAAGGTGCTATCTTTCTATTTTTACTCATTGTAAGATTTCCAATTTGAAAATCTTATGGGAACAACTTGTATACAAAAGGCAATCGAGTAGTCTAAATTTTAATTCCAACAGCCACTCTTGTGAAGTTAATGCAACCATCTTGCACACAAATAGGCCCATTCTTGTGAACTCAATGTAGTTATCTTGAACTTAAATAGGGTTGCCCATGCATACTTTCATTATTTTTACCCATTGTCACTTGTAAGAGGACCCATTTTTTTCTCTGGAGTTACAAATTCAAGGGCAACATTTATTAAATAACTTCTATGACAGTAATTCCAAATTAAAAATACCCCACTGAAGATACTCAACCCACAATAAATTTGTGGTGAAAGTTGTTTAGAACCCAAAGTTATGCCTGGTGATGTACAGATATTATATATTTCCTTCCCCGGGATTTTTGAATAATAATAATAAAAATAATAGAGAGAAAGGTAGTAACAGAAGTGGCTGGATGCCTTTTTACCTTTTTTACTCATGCTTTTCACCCACATAGCTTCAAGTTACGGCCATGATGACATCTCAATGCAGAGAGAGCTAGGGCCAGCATCACATACTCATACATGCAAAAGGCTATGGAAAAGTGCTTGACGCAGTAAGCACCAATTTCCTGGGGGCCCCACCATAACTTCATTGATTCACCCACTGGGACCATAAACTGTAAGAATTTCAGATTTATACTATTGATTTGAAGGGAAATTTGAATGTGTTTGCCTTCAATCATGGCAAGTTCCGAGCAGGAGCACAGTTTCCAACAAGGGCTGAAAGTGATATGATTGACCCTCAAGAGCAGGGCCCTTTCGCTTGCTACGCATCATGCCACCATAGAAATCCACTCCAATCAACCAGCTCTAATGCCACGGTGGACTTAAATTCAAATGGCCTCTTTGATCCGTGATTTGATTCTCAAACTTCATCAACCTTTACCCCACTTTCAGTGACTTTTGGGGAACCTTATATTAAGTTATTTCCAGTATCACATGCACTATTCGGTGTGACCCATCAAAGGAAAAAACAAGTATAAAAAACATGTTGGGGGAGTTATTCCAGGAGCACCGTTTCTGGATGCCATTTCCATGGTTTTCATCCAAAGTTGAAATGGTTACATGACCTCCAATTGAGGCCGGGGCAGGGTGTAATTTTCTGATGATTTTTTTTTTTTTTTTTTTTTCCAAAACCTTACCTCAATTTGTGACTGATTGCCAGAACACTAGTAGATTTGGGTGAAGAAGTGGATGAAATTGTCAAATCCCTCCCCAAGCAAATATCAAGTTAATCAAAATTTAGATGAAAACAACAAACATTAGTAGATTATATGGATGAACATACACATGTCATTGATTCTAACCATTTCTATCCAAATTTTCCTTTCATGCCTGCATTGATGCGTGTGTGTTGCGCAATCAACAAAAAACCAAAATTTAAGGTTGCGTTGGGGTGAACTAACCCCCTCATTGCCCTGGCTTGGATGAATGGGGCCACAGGGCTTTGTTTGGGACATAGTGATTTTTTTTTGCTTTTGTACAAACAAGAGCAATTGTAAAAAGTTGCCCCCTATTTTGGAGTTGGTCAACAACCACTACAAGAAAACAGTGTCCAAATCAACACGTCCAAATCTACAAAACCTATCCAAATTGACCAAAAATGTCCAAATCAACACATTTTAATCTACAAAAAATGACCAAATTGATAGCAATTTCTTGTAGTGAACATATTCTTTGGGGTTTGACATCCAAATCAAGGCCTTCAAATTCAAATATAAATTCAAAGCTCCTAAACCCAATCTCTTGCTAGTAGATTTTAAAACTCTAACAATTTTTGGAATGTGAAAATATAGAGCTTTTGCACCTTGGCCCCATGAACTTGTAAAGCAGTAGACCAAGCCCTTGGCCCCATTCATCTCAACGGGGGGCAATGAGGGGGTCAATTCTCAATTCACCCCGGCCTTTGATTGATGCCTTAAACTTTACCATGTCCTTTTGTGCAACAATTATTTGTATATTGAAGTTCTTTGATATTGTATGTTTTTAAGTTAAAAATTTTGGACTTTGGATAGCAAGAGAAACCTTTGCATAAAGGAGATGTTTTGAGTAGGTACCTTACTCAAAATGTGAGGCATTGCCAAAAGAATGGAGTCTTTTATTCTAAGTGTAACCATTTGTTTTATAAGAGACTATTGACACATCTAATGTGAAAACAAACTAAGTAAGTATAGACTAAAAAATCAAGCTATTCAAAAGAGGAATTGTTCATTGGCATTTTGATATTTGATGTTATTTTAAATTAGAACTCTTATTGATGACTGTGTATTAATTGGTTCTTTTTACTATGCTTTTTGTTAACTTACTAGAGATGGTGAATATTGTAATGAACTGAAATCTTGAATCTATGAGGTATTGGAGTTAATTCACAAGGTTTTGGGTGTCCATGTGTGTTTGGACTTACAACCCAAAATAATCAATTAAGTTTTGGCTTTGGAATTGTTTCGTGATCTTTTGTTTCCAATATATGAATGTGGAATTGACATTTCTACAAGTTGGTAAAAGAACTTGTTAACTTGAATTATGTTTGTGTGGGATTTTAAAGTTTTGAGCTAATAATAATGGCTTGATAATTGTTCCAAGAACTAACTCATCTGATGGAGATTTTTGAAATATATATTGTTTTGAAGGTTGGTAATAAATTTATCAGAAAAATTGCTATGTTATTCAAACTTTGGAGCATTGCACAAAAAAATTCAAATTCACGTTGTCAAAATGTATACAGATTGAATTAATGCTTGTTTACATATACACCTTCTTTCTTGAAAGTAATTATCAAAATAGCATTACAAAAAATAAAAGATGTAGTTGGTTCATTATGTGATAATGAACTAAAAATCTTATAGACCTCTCACAATTAATTGTTAGCATTTTCATTACAAGGGAACTATGTCAATTTGAACATTTTTTGTAGATTCACCATGTTGCTTTGGACATTTTTTTGTCATTGGGAAGGTTTTTTTGTCATTTTAGACACATTTAATCAATTTGTACTTGTCAATTTGGACAATTTTTCTTGCAGTGTTTGGTTTTAGAGTTCAAAATTTATCTTAAATTCTTTAATACGACTTATAAGCTTAATGGCTTGGTGTAGAAGAGACAAAATTAGGTTGAAAATATGAATATAAATCGCAAACCTAAACCTAATAATATGCTCCAAACTGCATATTCTAGATAATAAACATGAAATCGGAATGATTTCTTTTAGCCAATATTTTGTTTGTCCAAATCAACCTTTGAGATTTTAAAATAACACCTTATCTTATAATCCAAAAATATGTAACTGAAATTAATAAAACGTGAGAACAAAGATGTTAAAAATATTTACATAAAAATGGATATGGTCATCAAAAGATTAAATTAGCTTATTGAAATCATTTGCATTTCTACCAAATAATCAAAACATGGAATACAATTTCCCAGTTGTATGATCCGCATATAAATTTTATTTGTGATCCTTTTGACCATGAAGATATTTTTTCAAGTGAACACGTTGTTGTACAATACTAAGGTTACACTTGATTGTGTCCCACTTGCAAAATTGCCCCCTCCCTTGCAATTTTTTGTTTGAAACTTACATATTATTATTTGTTGACAACTTAAAGTATTTAGCCCTAACGTATCTAATGAAAAATCGAAATATGTTTCCCTTTTTTGGATTGCATTCATTTTCTTTCTAAGCAGTTGTTGTTTACCAAAATAAAATAATACATTTGAACTCTAGTAGCATGCATTTTGTTGAATGTCATCTAATCAAATTATAGAGTTTCTATATACTTATCATAATAGATTGGAGAAAATCATAAATTATATTCATGATTATACTACTAATCCTTGAAAATCCAAGCAATCTATTTTGGGTTGATGTGGATGCTTTCAAATTTGTATGACTTACGATCAAAAGCAAATTTTAATTTGATATCTATTTTACAAAAAAAAGTTCGGCAACGTAAATATCCTATGCAGTTGCACAATCTAGCATTATCAAAATGTTCTCTTCAGTAGAAGTAAAAGAACCTTAAAAGCAACACTGAGCATGGGCAACACTTTCAACCTAAATAAGATCCATTTTTGCATAAATTTTTTGAGGTTAATTACTTGGACGCGGGTTTGCCCTACCTGCTCCCATCAATGCTCACCTCCATTCTAATGATATCCTCTAATTCATGAACTATATTTGAAATGTGAACAAATTGGCCATTTTGTTTTGCTAAGAACGCTTGAGCTCAGGCTACTTGATACTTTTGGACTGCAGGAGGACCGAGATAATACAAAAAATCATATGGATCCACGTAGTATTTTCAAATCCAAATATAAAGATAAATTTTCTCAAACTCTCCAAATTGGCATTTGAGCCTTGAAACCTCATATGTTATTGGTTTGTAGAAGACTAGGGGCTTCCAAGTCTTGAGTGCGTGGAAGGTAATGAGGAACCATTTTCAATAGTAGGGACGTTAATGACCATTTATTTTGAGCAATGGCAGTGCAACTTTATGAGCTTCTCCATCAATCTGCACTGAGATGGACATGTCCTATAGGGTTTGAAGAGCTTTTTTTTGACAAAAGTTGGCTAGCAATGTTCATAACGTCCATCGATTCATGAAATTCAAGAGCCAAGTGATGAAAAATGTTGACAAGGAAAGTGGAACACAGTTTTGGGATCCTGGGTTAGTCGGCTTGTGGCACAAGCCTGTTCCTCACTAAAACTGGATTCTTGCATCCACCCTAATACAACTCAACACCACGGTAGCGCAAATCTCTCAACCACAAATACATCGCAAAACAACACGCTCAAAATACTTCAACTCTTGGTAGCTAACCGTCCCTTGGGCGCTTGCATGGCATGGCTACTCCAAAGTTTGGCCTCAACGTGCCTACGGTAGGGTTTTGCGTTAGGACCGAGCGGCCAAGGGCTTGATGTTTGCCTGTTTTTGGGAAATTGGTGGAGATGCTCTAAGCATGTAATTTTTTATCAAATCAACTATTGCTTCAAAAGTATATGAGAACATGATTTTGTTGATCAAATAACAAACAAAAACCAAAATATCACTACAATGAGTTCATCACTTTTACAATCCATCCCAATAAGATTTCAATCTAGAATTATCAATAATATTATCATGATAAAATTTAGATATACATAACTTTTAAATTGTAAACTCTAAATCAAAAGTGAATATATTGGAATATGTCACCACATGAATATAATATAAGCTTCAAATGTCTACACTAAACATTGCATTTAGGTTGCTCTACATTGTTTTCTTGACATTGTACACTATCTAAATATCTATTGATATTATAAAAACATTCATCAATAATTGTTGCAATAAACCAATGTTAAAGGGCCTTGTAACTAGTGTCCGGGGAGAACCAACTTTTAGTTATAAGGTAGCCGACTTTTTTTGGGCATTGTCAAAATAAAATAAAAGTTGTTGGATTTACTTCCGACCATAAAATTATGGTTTTAGGAAATCAGCCGAATTATGATTTTAGCTTTAGGAAATTTAGCCAAACACGCACTTGTAGATGAGGAAATGGGCCGAATGAAATTGAAATTATGAGAAATCAACCTATGGATTTTTTTGTGATAAGGAAATTTTTTGACCCTCAAAATAAAAATCAATTGTTTTTTTATTTCATGAGTAGTTACACATTGCTAAAAGTTCAGAAATTAACAAAACAAGAAATATGGGTGAGGTGGCCATGTGGGTGAGTGGGTGGATAAGTGAGTGGGTGGATAAGTGAGTGGGTGGATAAGTGAGTGGGTGAATGGGTGAGTGGGTGAGTAAATGAGAAGGTGAGAGGGTGAGTGGATGAGTAGGCTATCGTGGGAGAGTGGGACTTGACCTGGTTAAAATCCAGCCAAAGATATTTAAGTAACATAAGTCAACAATAAATCCATTTAAAGTATAAAGAAATTTGCATTGATTGGAGGTAACTTGACAAGTTGTTGTTGTCTTATTCAATGTTTTGTTTTCACCTACCACATGCCATGTGCCTTCCCAAGAATGGAGTATTTTGAGAGGGAGAGAGGCCGGTTGGTTCAATTTTTGATAAGGTGGCCTCATGAGGCCCAAAAAAAACACTAGTCTAATCATTGCCTTGCTTTGCTATGCCATGCACATGGTAAGCAAAAGATGGATTTGTTTGCAGCATTTGTAAAAAAAAGAAATCTGATATAATACATGGAAATTCAGTTTTCAACCAAACTAACTTCCTCAACTTAGGAAATCAACCAAGTGAAAAATAAAAAACTAAGGTTATTGGCCAACCAAAAAATACATGTCTAAGCCATGGCCAATTAAAAAAATCCGAGTAGACCATAGAAGAGTAGGAAATGTACCAAGTTATTTTAAAAACCTCCCTGGACACTGCTTGTAACCACAACAAAGTTGCTGAAAAACAAACTAGCGGCTTCTAGGTTGTAAACTAGAGAGTTGCATGCCTCTCCAAGTAGCCAAGCAATGAGTCATAAGGTAACTTTTTAGGATAAGGCAACCTAAATATAATATTTATTATACTGTAAAACATTTATAGGCACATCAACTCCCAATTATTCCTCCAAAATAGAGCCTCATTCCAATAAAGCATTCCACAAAATGAATAGGCTTGCCTAGGATTGTTTTTCTTGGCACTATTTTGCCTAAATATAAATAATACTTCATGACACTAACTACTATAACTTTAAAAATTGGGTGAACAAGTGGATGAAATTGTCAAATCCTTCCCCAAACAAACACCAGGTTTGCCAAAATCTGAACAAAATCAGCTGATACTTAATTTTTATGGATGAACGTGCACTAGTAGTTTCTATCCAATTTTATCCTTACCTGCTTGTACTCTTGGTGCTCTGCCCTGACCAAAATAACAAATAAAAACCCCTGGTCCCGACCTGGAGGCGCCCATTACGCGCGTACAACAAGATGGACACACCCAGGATGAATGATCCGAGGGATCCCACGACGAACTCTCCGTCCATAGAATGTCATCCATCATATGCCCCGACGGATGAAATGTTATATAGTGGCAGGGGGACCAGGTCCAACGCAGACCCCCAGCTAGTCCAGACTCCCGACTAAAAATAGTAGAAGGCCGTATACCATGCAAAGATTTCAAATATGAAAGTGGGGCCCGTCCTTCACTAAAGCAGGTAGACTTTTGAAACGAAACCATTTAAAAATAACGCCTATCCCTCGATTCTCGCCGCACTTTCATCCCAATTACCCTAAGAAATTGTGGCCACCTCTTGTTCTGCATAAAACTAGAGGGTCTTACACCCCTACCCTCCATTAATAATCCCCATGGGCTTCTATTCCCGGCACCCGTTGCTTTGTCTCTTTTGCTATTTTCAAATATTCTTCATATTGGATCAATCCCAGAGCTTCCACGAGACCCCACGCCGGGTTCTTTATTTAGGCCCTTTTCTAGAATCTTCCCCCAAAAAGCATATAGCTCTTTAGAAAACAATCACAACATGTTTTAGCTCCCTTTCCTAGACGCTTTTTCAACTTGATTGACATTATTTAGCTTCTTTTCTTTTCTTTTTGAGAATTATCGATGCAAGCTCGGTTTACTTCACGTACGCCGATGTGGGAGCGAAGGTTCAAAATCTCAGCTTTCTTTACAAACAGGGGTAAGAGGAATAATCTGCTTATCTACCCCAGCCTTTAATTTTTTTAAAGTTGGTTGCACAACAGGTACCCAAAATTGCAAGTAAGAGCATGTCCACCGCAAACGCAAGAATAAACGCAAATGTCATTGTTGAGGGAAGGGAGAATTTTTGAGCTCCACCGCATCCAGGTCAAAGCTTTTCCGGATCTTATGGGCAACGTTACAAGCTCCCATTCATGCTACTCTCCATATCTTTTGTGTTCATGTTACAATTCACAGGAGGACTCAAATCCGTAGAGGGCTCGTTCCTTGTCATTCCCTTTCCTGTTGCTGGAGAGAAGAAGAGATGAAGTAGCTTGAGTGTGCGGTGGAAGTACTCTTGAAAGGACGGAGCTGGTATGTGAAGTGGAATACATGGTAGCTCGTCAAATCTCCAATCATGTTCATTGTTGCAGGAGAGCGGTCACAATGCTCTAAAGAATAATTGGATAAAAGTGGATAGAATCGGCTTGTGCACGTTCATCCAAAAATCTACTAATGTTAGTAGCTTTTATCCAAATTTTAATAGCAAACTTCGTGTTTGCTTGGGGAGGGACCTAGCAATTTCATCTATTTATTTACCCAAATTTTCTAGTGTTATGGTAGTTAGTTACAAATTAAGGTAAGATTTTGGCAAAAATTTGCCATCTACCCCCTATATTAACCCCTAAAGGACCATGGCCTTCATTTTATAAAAAGACACTCAAAACTACCACCTCTATGACAAAGAGTAAAAAAGTTTGAAAATCAAGCATTTTGCATATCTAACCGTAGGATCTTGTGCTAGACTACTATAAGAATGTGTCATACAAAACTCAAGAACTTTGACCGCATAGATTGGAAGATATTTGCATTTAAAGTGTAAAAAAAAACTTTTTTTACACCTTGCTTGATTATATTTTTTAACTTTGAACTTTTTTAACTTAAATTTTTTGCACCACAAAGTTTGGAATTCTGTTTTTGCATGGTAGGAAGTTGAGTTGGGAATCCTGGAAAAAAATTTAAAAAAAAAAAAAAATTATTATTATTATTCTTTAAAAAAATATTAGGTAGAAGAAGGTATGAGATTGAACAATAACTTAAATTGCTAATAACCATGCAATGGAATTGAAATGCAATAATCCCAATGGTGAGATTGTTTTAGAAAGCAAACTTCACCCTCTCCAACAATTGTTTTTGAAAAAATGTTAAAACTGCATTCAAAAGTGAAGTTTATAAGTTATTTTTTCAAGAAGATGCTTGAGTTGCCTGAAAATCAAGATTGTCCATAACTTTCTCACAATTAGTCTAAATGGAATGAATCAAAGCTTCAGATGTGGACAAAGATATAGTCTATAAGAAAAGAAAAGAAAAAGTTTTTTTTCAAGTTTTTATAAGAATTTTTTTTGCTACCCCTAGTCCCCAAATTTGTGCTTCTTTGGGCACAACTTTTGCTCCCTGGCATCCATTGGAATAAAAATTAGATTCCCCAAAAGCTAACGTGTTTCTCTATATTCAAAAAAAGTTTCAAAAAATTAGGACAAAAATTGTGACTGTAGGTACCTGCCCGAAATCCCATTTGTCCCCCGTAGGGACAATGGTCCTTTAGGGGTTAATGTTGTTTAGGTCTAGTCCTGACTAGCGGCCATACCAAATTATCCTAAACATCATTGGTTGAAATATTAGTTTTGTCTGTTAAAGGGTTCACACTTAGGGTTTGTCTGGTACTTCAACTTGCCATGACACCAACCTAAATGTCCACATTAGTGCACAAGATAGTGAAATACTAGGGCTTGCTCCAAGGGTGGTACCAAACTTGTTCAGTAGATAAACACTCTTGAAATAGCACACCCAACAACCGGATGACTTGAAAATGACCCTAGCAAATGAAATACCAGACAAGGTACAAGATTTTGTGTTTTGTCCGGCCGCTAAGCTTAGTCTAAACTGGACCTAAGTTTGTTTCCTCCTCTACGTTTCTGCTCTTCATCAGGGTCTTTGAATTCAAATATGAACTGAAAATTCCCTAACTCAATCTCGTGGTGGTAAATATCTAAATTCTCACATTATCTGGCGGGTAAAACATGAGAGCTTTTCCACCCACAGTAAACCGAGCCATGGAAACGGGGCTAATTAGGGACAAGACGTGCGCAGCAAGGCAAGGGAAAGCTACCAATGGGGTGAGTTCTGGAACATCTGGGATTGTAAACAATAAGGGTCGCCTGTGATTGGAAGGCAGGGCGTAGGAATGACCTGCCATTGCCGAGCCCCATGCCCATCCCTTCGTATTTGGGCTCTGCTTTTGGCTAAATAAAAGGAACTCATATTTGGGGCTGTCAGAGGTGGAAAGGGGCTGAAGTGCCACTGGGCAGCTCCTGCCGATTTGGACTATTCCACGTTTCCCTCCTGATTTGGAAATGCTCCTTTTTTCCGCAGCTTGAGATGCCCCGAAGTTTCGACAATATTACCTGCGGGCAAAGGAAGTTCTAGGTGCGACCCAGGGCAGGTTCTTTCTCATCTACGTGTCAATCATCTAGAGTCATACCGAGTTTTTCTGGGCTGCCCAGCTAATCCTCAGTAATCTCCAGTCATTTCAACGTAATTGCCTCTGTATCGCGCCGTAGATTTAGTTCATGCGCCGGTATTTAGTTCTCGAGCCGTAGGCTTCATTATTTATTCGTAGATTTTATGGACGCGCTGTAGATTTTAGGGAAAATTAGAAAAATGCCCCTCAATTCTTTCAAAATATCAAATATACCCCTATATTACTTGAAATATAAAAAATATCCCTGTTTTTGTGTTAGAATATCAATTATATCCCTAGTTATCTTTGAAAACATCTGATATTCTTAATTTTTTTGTGCTTTTTTACTGATTTTTTTGTAAGTCACATTTGCACCAAAGACATGGACAAAGAAAAGCGTGTTGCTCAGTCAATGCAATGGCTTTGGCCACAATAAATTTAAATGCAAAAACCTTACATCAAGCTTGAAGAGCTTGCCTCCAAGATTTGACTTACATTGAACTTGCATCTAGTTTTTGTAGTCTCCATTCTCATCCCAATATTTACAAAAATTTGCACTAAAGAGGTAGAAAACTTAAGGTATTAGATATTTTCAAAGATAACTAGAGGCATAGTTGATATTCTTACACAAAAGCAGGGGTATTTTGTATATTTCAAATTATATAGGGGTATATTTGATATTTTGAAAAAATTGAGGGGCATTTTTTGATATTTTCCCTAGATTTTAGGTGTGGTAATTATAGATTTCAAGTGTTTACCATTTATTGTTGGGGAAAATTTTCTAGATATTGTTGGAATTTACCAAATTTGTACAAATACCCCTTGTTTTTCTGAAATTGCACAAATATACTTGGATCATAATTTTCAAGCATTTGATTTGTTGTGTACACTACTTCCTTGATTACCAACATTGAAGCCAGGAATGCAATAAAATAAAAATGAAACAATGTGTGCACAAAGGGAAAAAGAAGAGGCATGCACAATAAAAACAAATCCCTAAAATTTGTGCTCCAAGGGTGTTTGTGCAATTTCTCAAAACCTAAAGGTATCTATTCAAGTAACACAAACTTCGAGGTATCCATAAAATTTTCCCTTATTGTTACGCTCTTGATTATGATGACTTGCCATGTACATTTGCGTGAAGCCGTGTATTTTGGTGTTATATTGTATGTTTTAGTGATGACTTTAAGCATTGAAGAGGTGGAATTTACTATTGGAATATTCCCTTTTGAACCTAATTGTTTAATAGTTTGTTGTTATGACTTATCAAACTTTTTTTAATTGTACATATATATACAGGCAGTTTACCCTATTATCGTGGGAAATTAATTCAAGTATTAATTAAAATTTCTATAATACACCAAAAGTCACGATTATGGTATCATCTAAAAGATAATCAAGCCAAGGTTTTGTATCAAGTTCTAAATTTCTAAATAAGTGAAGTATGAGTTAGTTATCAAGATTTTAATGAGGTAAGGTCAAGGTTGCGCTCAAATTTGAAATTGCCCTATTATCACTTCCTTATCACTTCCTTAGAGATTTTCATTGTCATACATGATCATATTTTGTCATTTTCATTTTTGAGCTTCTTCTTGCTTTCCTTGACTTGTGTGGTCATCCGTAAATGCTAACTTAATTGACTAATTTCATTTGTTTTTGGTATTTTGCAAGTGACATTGCTATAGCTAAGACATTGGGGCAATAAATTGTATATCTAACTAAGGTCTTCATAGCTAATACACTATATCTTTTGCAAATTTTGGTCAAATGGAACAAAATTTGCACAAATAGTAAAGGACTCTAAAACCTTTTGTGCACTACTTGTAAATATGGATTTGAAACCAAACCCTAAAGGATATGAAAATTTGAAGATAAAGAAGTGATAATAGGGTAAAGTACATGTACAAAAATTACAAAATAGTTTTGAGTTCCCAACATCTCAATGTCAAATATAAGATACCAATTAAAGAATGAGGGTGGCAAACCTTCTCATAATCAAATATTCAAAGTAAGAATAATTTTTATTGATAAAATAAAATAGCATCATAATGCTCTTAAACTCACTATCTCTGCTCACAACTTGTTTTTCCTATTTCCAAATTCTATATAGAAGCAAATGCTACAACAAACTTCAAATTATCAAGTATTTATTTATTACAAACACTTTTGATGCCTCAAGTGCATATTGGTGGAGGTGGTGTTAGACATACACAATTTTTAAAGAATACTTCAAACCATGAAACATTCTTTTGAAAACAAGACCAAATTTAATTAAATATGGAATATTCATGTACTCATGGACTACGTACACTGTTATGGACAGTGAACATAACTATGGACTATGCAAAACATGAAGAGATCTATCAACAATTAGACAATATAAAGCAAATCAATTTATGAACTCTAGATGTTTGGCAAAACATCATAAGATTTATGTATGTTTAGGCAAACTATTTCAAATCTTTTGATATTTATAAAGAATCTAGTGATTTTTTTATTTTTTTATTTTTTTTATTACTATCATTTATGAACTTGAAAAGTTGTACTTAGTTAAATATGGCATAATAGTTGGAAAAGTTTGTTTTCAAAATTCAAAAATTTGAATCTTCCAAATTGGTGATGCTCTTTATTCTAGAATTTTGGAAGGACATAACATTGCCACAAGATGTTTTGGTTGAATACATCACAAATAAAATAAATAAACAATGAGCATATACTTTTTTAAGAAAATTATGATTTAGGGTGAACTTATATCTTCAAAGAGTTTGACACATTACAGTCTATAAGCAGGAATTGTAAAGATCCAACAAGCTGGGTAGTTAGGTTTATCAATGCTTCAAATTAATATTGTGAAAGTTGTCTTTGAGTAATATTGTATTGATGAGTTTTTATAATTTCTCGAGGAATTTCTCAAGTGTATCACATATTTTCTATTGCCAGTCTTACTGAACACTTGCAATTTTTTTTTTAAAGTTGGATAGTATTTCAACTTAACCTACTGTACTACATTGCAAACACAACAATTAAAAAAAGGCTTGCAAAAACTTGGAGCAAAAAATTGCAAAAGTGACAATAACTGTGCAAATGAAAGATAAGAGGGAAAGCTAATGAAAGTTATTTTGGATTTTTCTTTGGGTACAAAGTAAGTAGAATCTTGAAAATGGCTCAAAATATTTTTCAAAATGAAAGAAGAGAAAATTTACTAAAACTATTGTTGAGTGATTTTCAAAATAAAGAGCAAGTAGAATCTTCTAGAAAAAACCATAGTAGTTGTGCAGCAAATGAAACAAAAGAAAAACAATAATTGATAAGAGCTACTTTTAATTAGCTTCCCTATAAGAATAAGGAGAATCTTTAGAATGAATAACAAAATTTGGGGGGATGTTTTTTTTGGAAGAAATCAACGAAGGCTACTAGGTTGCCCCACACTAATTTCTTGGCATTTCACACTATATAAATATTTACTGCTGCTACAGTATTTTTCATCCAAAATTGCTATAACAAACCATTTTCAAAGGGCCTATCAACAACAATGAAGCTAAAAAAAGACAAATTAGTGGCTTTCAAGTCATAAACCATGTGAAATCTAAAAATTTAGTGAGTTGCATGGGCTTGTAAGTGATCAAGTGATAAGTCATGAGATAACTCACTAGGGTAAAGCAACCTAATTGTCAAGGCAACCTAAATGCAATATTTAGTGTAGTGAAAATCTTATTGTGGAAATATTCAAAGAAGAAAAATACTAATTCTAATTATAATTTGTTAGCTTTTCAATACACGGCTAATAAAATCTTCACAATAGTTGATATTAGTTGCATAAATGAGAAGGTTGATGAAAACTTGACAAATGCTATCTTTGATTAGTCTCCTAATAAATAATAAGTACAATGACAATAGTCTATACTAATAATAGGCTTGGTTTCATTAGCTGGGTAGTTGGGTGTTTGTAATAGAATAAAATCTCTATTAGTAGGGTAGTTGGGTGTTGCTCCAAGAAGATTAAATGGTTGTTATGTGGTGGTTATTCTTGTTTCTATGGTTGTGTGGCGGTTATGGTCGTCCTTGGGGATGGGATATACACGGAAATAGGGGGTGGACACCTAGAGAAGGAGGCAAAGCGCATAGGTAGGCATAGTACAAGTAAGCTCATTGTAACGGAAAGGAGATGAAGCCTGAAAAAGGTGATTATGAGGAAGGTCATGTTAATATTTTTGCAAGGACCCCCTCCTGTGATGGCCTCCGCCGGAACGGCGGGTACAAGGGTCCACTAGTTATGGAAATAAATGGATTCTAGGGAAATTGACAATAACTACCTTGATTAGCTTCCTAGTAAAGGAGAGTAGAATCTTCAAACTATTAATAAGGAAGGAGCACCCATAAACGTCAAACTAAGGGTTTTGAACATGATGACTATTAATAAACAACTAGCAAAGTATAAGATCCTATTAGGAACAAAAAAATAATGAGTTTGCACTTTGGAATCATTATTTGGATATTGTGAGAATAAGTTATGAATTTTTAAAGAGCAAACTGCCATTGCACCCATAACCACTTTTAAGATTTCATGTTCACATGTTGTACGGTGGGGTAGAATAAGTTTTTGTCCTCCCCATTCTACTATTCAAAAGACTTAGCATTTTATAGAAAGTAATTAGTCTTTTTGTATCTTGTATCACTAAGCTTTAATTCCTACAAAATCCTAATCTAACATACCAAATTTGAGTTCCAAAAAATCAAAATCCTATTTTTGGTGAATTTTTTTAGATGAAATTCATGGTTTTATATGATAATTGATTAAAAAACATTGGTGATGAATTTTTGAGATTTGATTGGATGGGTATGTAGAAAACATCCATGTGCACATCTTTCCTTCTAACAAAAATCTCCAAAAAGTTTCAAAATTCTTCCTATAGAGATATTAATGTTGAAGTGATCATAACCAAATTTAGTAAAATAGATATTTCTTTTTGGTAATTAGATTTTGCTAATAGACTCATACACTATGATTAAGTTTGTACCTTTGAGCATGATGATATGTTTACTTTGCCAAAAGCTAATTAAAATATAAAAATATCTATTTTACTAAATTTGGTTATGATCACTTCAACATTAATATCTCTATAGGAAGAATTTTGAAACTTTTTGGAGATTTTTGTTAGAAGGAAAGATGTGCACATGGATGTTTTCTACATACCCATCCAATCAAATCTCAAAAATTCATCACCAATGTTTTTTAATCAATTATCATATAAAACCATGAATTTCATCTAAAAAAATTCACCAAAAATAGGATTTTGATTTTTTGGAACTCAAATTTGGTATGTTTGATTAGGATTTTGTAGGAATTAAAGCTTAGTGATACAAGATACAAAAAGACTAATTACTTTCTATAAAATGCTAAGTCTTTTGAATAGTAGAATGGGGTGGACAGAAACTTATTCTACCCCACTGTACATCCTTGTCATTACATCTATTCATTTCTAGAGATTTTCCAAGATTTCAGAGGTGACGGTTATGGGGACAGTGACGGTTATGGGTGTTCCTACCTTACTAGTTGCAAGGATGCAAGAAGGGAAAAAATCAACATAAGTTACTTGATTGATCTACTTGTATAGAACAAGTAGAATCTTTAGAATTAATGACTATGGTTCTCAAGAAAAAGAAACAACAAACGCACAAAGGAAGTGGCATGCACAACAAATAAATGCCTAAAACTTACTGTCCAAGGATATTTGTGTAATTTCTAAAAAAAGCAAGGATATTGATCTATGTAAATATTGCATAATTCACGAGTATCCATGAATTTTTCCCTTGTATTTTAAAAATTGTTCATTATTGTTCTTCCTAGAAATCACACATGCATGAATAAGTTTTATTCAAGTAACATATGACCACTTTTTTTCAATGATTTTCATGTTTTAGAAGCAAAGCAATTGACTTTGGCACATGTTAGTTTTTATTCCATCTACTTTTTTATTTGTTTGATCAGCTTTGTCTTGATTTGATACGATTTTGACCCATGCATAAAGGTGACATGTTCTAATGATAACATGACTACTAAACAGCTATATTTGCTAAACAGCTATATTTGCGCTTCACTAGCCAAGGGAATCAATTGAATATTTTTTTTGAAGTTTTCAAAATCACAAACTGTCAAAGAAATTGATGAAAATATGAAGATATGATTATTTGTTTATGTGTGTGAAAACAAAATTTCAAAATGGAATAAGGATTTTCAAAATAGAAACTTTAAAGCAACTAGGATTTGTTTACTTTGTTTTGTTAGTAGCCGCCTTTTTAACTTCAAAATTCATTTGCACATTGATTTGAACGCACTATCACAAACTGTTAATGCATTGCAAAGAGCTTGTTGTGAAATTTTCTAAGGTCTTTATATTTCAATTGTTTCTAATGATGCTTTTATTATCTTAGAAATAAAAGCACCAGAAGTTGATGCAACTTCAAAGCATCAACTCAACATAAAAGAATGTAGCTTCTAATTGGCTTGAGTAAATTCTAGGTAGTTGAAGGAAAATATACTGTAATTAACTTTGCAAAACTCATAGTTTAATTAGCTAACACCAAGTTTGTTAAAAAGGAGGGGAAATTATAAACAGGGGCATGAAAACGTAAAATATTACAGATTGGGGCGCAATTTCAAAATAATTACAAATAGGGGCACAATTTCAAAAAGAATTGTAACTTTCTGTAAATTTTTTTGGTTTGGACATTGGTTGATTTAGACACATCACATTAGATGTTAGCTAACATCCAGAAAAACTAAAGGTCTCTCCAAATCAAGCCTAAAATAAAGAAATTTTAGTAAAAATGATGGCAATTTTTGAAAACTTTTAAATTTTTTGGAAGATAGCTAACATTTAATGTGGTGTATCTAAATCAACCAATGTCCAAACCAAAAAAATTACAAAAATTTATAATTTTTTAAAAATTGTGCCCCTATTTGTAATTATTTTGAAACTGCGCCCCTATATGTAATAGTTTACTTTTTCATGCCCCTATTTGTAATTTCTCCTAAAAAATAATAATTTGAAGTACAAGAATTAAGGTTAAATGTAGGGTCAATAATAAGTAAATTAAGAAAAGTAAGGGCAAAGTGAGGATAAATGTCTATCAAATTAGAATCTTCACATGAATTTATTTTGTACATACCTTTCATAGATGAGGGTTGTATTTAAGTATGTTCATTATTGAACCATTTATGCAATCTTTTGCAAATGCCATAATTCTATCAAAAAAATCAAAGGCAATGGGATAAGGGTCACTCAATGCACATCACTTATTAGCTATAGTCTTATGCGCACACTATCAAAGTGACACTTTTACAGCAATAATATGTGACAATGATTTTTTGTCAATTCATATTATTCTTTAATATTGTATTCACACAACAAAGCAATAGTTTGGCTATATTTTTGCAATCATGTAACAACGCATTTGTTTTGTGATTATTCATGTAATCTTTCATGATCAATCAAAGTGATCTATATTTAGTTCAAATTGCAATTTGATTCTATGGCTTCCTCAAAATGGATCTAAATTAGAGTCGATCATTTTGGCATATCCTTCTAGTAATTATAGCCATTTTTTATGTTTCCCTTCACTCAATCAATAATCTTATCTATCAATTTAAAATTCACCTAAAATTTTCCTTTATTAGATTGCATTAGTTTTCCAATATTTTGATTTTTATCAATAACCCATTTTGTAATCACTACAAGAATAACACTTTTCATTGTACTAGTATAGTATGTTCACCTAACAATATGTTGTGATTTCCAAAAATGTTTATTTAGTTGTAATTTTGTGCATGACTCATTTGGTTATAGCTGTTTTGTATTCTAGTCTTAAAATATTAAACATACTTTTGCAAAGATTACTTCTTATATCATGGTCATGGTCTTTCTATTAGAATACTAACATCAAATTAACTCATATTCATTATGAACTTATACTTAGACTATTGCACTTTCCATGAATTCATTGACTCTCACTATATTCTAATGAACATTGGCTATAATCCATAATTGCTTTAGTATTATCCATAATAATTTCTTCAAAGGTATTTTGCTTCATCACATTAAATTATGCACACATGCACATTCTAATTTCATCAAAGATTTGTTTTCAACTTTTAATCAAATCCAATTTTAATTTCTTAGATTTCTAATACAACTGTTTGCCAATTATTGCAATAAAAACTTTATCAATTTTCTTTAGCACTAATACACTTTGAATACACACATCATTTTATATTTTTTGCTTTAGCAATAGCTTAAAGTAACTCCATCTCTGAATTCACTAGCATTGACTATTGCCATTTATACTTAAATCAATATTGCTTTCTTGCTACCTGCAAGCTATTCACCTAAACTTATCAATTACAATTCCAACAATATCTTCAAGCTTGTAGTCGCTAATCACATTCAAATTGGCAATCACCACTAACTAATATTCACATGAGCAATGCAAACTTGCTACCTGCAAGCTGCTTCATTAACTTCAAAACCAACATTATGACTATCGCCACAAACTCTCAATCACCAAGATATACAACCAGTCATTGTCTCAATCAGTTCAATTAAATCACTCCATAAAAATATTAACCTTATCACTTGCAAGTTGGTTACTCAATCACTCAAAAAATATTGCCAAGTTTAATTTATCTAATTGGAAGCAAATACATGTATTAACATAAAAGTAAAAAACATAGAGAAAGAATTGCCAAAAGAGTCAAATTACACCATCTGATTAAAGTAAATAAACAAATCAATTGCCATATATAATCCATAACCATAAATTCTTACAATTAAATATCCAACCAGTAACTACTTAATCAGCTATAGCCTAGTATTCACATACTTGATAATTGCTTTCACATAATATTCTATTCCAAAAATGATTTGTATTCTTACTTTTTTTCACACAAAATTTTTAAATAAACCTTTCATTCCAAAAATATTGCCCAAAATAGCTCACTTAAAAATAAAATTGCTATAGAGGTCAAAAAAACAACAACAAAATGCTTAAGACATTTTGGTGTGAAAGACTTTGCTCACCAAACGTTGTATGAAAATTACATTTGAAGATAGGCCATACAACTTCAAAATGAGTTAGTTGAACTTTTTTTATCATCACTGCAAATTGTGTTTTTAGAAAGAAAGGTTTGGTTGCACATGTGTATCTTTTTGCACAAAGATATGGTTTGGCACGGTTAAGACTTCCTCAAAAGAATGCAAATTGGAGCATTTATGATTGAAAACATATTATTTTTAGTGATGAGATGAAGGTAAACATACTAAATTTCATTGATAAAAACCGTTGCTAGATAAGAAATGGGAAATGCATCCAGTTCTAACTTGTTCATTAAACAGTCCAACATGGTGGAGGGCAATTAGGCATGTCACAATCATGAAGTTATATGATAAATTCTGGACTAAAAGCATGGTATAGGATTGAAGGTATGATGGATTAGCATAAGCACAAGTTTAATTTGAAAAACTTATTATGGTTTACAATTTAATATTTCATTATAATTTTAAATAGTTTGGTGTGTCAACATGATAATGATTCAAAAAACATAAGCACAAGAATGGCTTAAAATATATCTATTTTAATTTCTTTAATATCATGCTTGGTCACCAAATTTGAATCCCATAGAGCATTTTGGGCTTTCTTGAAACAATATTTAAAATAACTTTCCACGCATTGAAAATAAGTAGAAAAATTGTAGAGCATGTGTACAAAGTTTTTCTAATATTAAAAAAATGATTGCATAATATTATATAAGAGTATCTTGCAAAGACTTATTGTTGTATTAGTTGCCAAAAGCTACTGAACGGATTATTGAAGTTCAAAAGAATATATTGAACAATATTGATTACTTGCCCATAGTTGTCACTTGTGAATTGTAAAAGATTATGTACTTTTCAATTTGATGTATAGTTTTACACACATGTATAGTACCCGCAAGAAAGTCTACGTACCACCTTTTTTTGCCATTCAAAGAAGTATGTATAACAAAGAGTATAACTAATATTTCATTCTCACATTGTTAGTATGTGATCCTCATGTAATCTTGATAAACCATACCTAATTTCAGTTACTTATAAAAACCAAAATCTTATTTTTGGTAAATGGTTTTGTGTCAAAATCATGATTTTACAAGAAAGCTGATTAATAAACATTGGTGATGAAATTTTGAGATTTGATTGCACGGATATGTAGGAGACATCCATACACACATCTTACTTTCAAACAAACATTTCCAAAAGGTTTCAAAATTCCTTCTATAGAGATTTTAATGTTAGGGTGATAATGACCAAATTTAGTAAATTAGATATTTCTTCATGGAAGTTAGTTTTTGTTATTTGACTCATAAGTTGTGATTAAGTTTGTACCTTTAAACATGATGATATGTTTATTTTGCCAAAAACTGATTTCCATGAAGAAATATCTAATTTACTAAATTTGGTCATTATCACCCTAACATTAAAATCTCTATAGAAGGAATTTTGAAACCTTTTGGAAATGTTTGTTTGAAAGTAAGATGTGTGTATGGATGTCTCCTACATATCCGTGCAATCAAATCTCAAAATTTCATCACCAATGTTTATTAATCAGCTTTCTTGTAAAATCATGATTTTGACACAAAACCATTTACCAAAAATAAGATTTTGGTTTTTATAAGTAACTGAAATTAGGTATGGTTTATCAAGATTACATGAGGATCACATACTAACAATGTGAGAATGAAACATTAGTTATATTCTTTGTTTTACATACTTCTTTGGATGGCAGAAAAAAGATGATACGTAGACTTTCTTGAAGGTAATGTACATTTCTATTGCTTTTAATTGCAATTTTTAGTTTAAAAAAAGAATACCTACATTGCTTGTGGTTGTTTGTTGAGGTTGCCTTTTTGAGCACAGTACTTAATTTTGCATGTCAATGTATTAGGAGTTAGTTTTCTGAAAGACACATAAAAACCACTTTATATTTACAATGTAAAAGAGAAACTTAATAGATAAAAATTAATTGAATTACGATCCTAAATGAAAACACCTTTTTAATAGGCAAACACTTTTCAACATGGTGAACAATCAACGTTATGAATCAAACTTCATACAACAATTCAATAATTAAAACAGATACACACATATATAGTTTTTTTAAATAAAAAATCCGTTCAGTGAGAAGTCGCTTTACAGCAACAAAAAAACAAAAAGGAAACAAAAAGATGTTTTTGAAATGACAAAAAATTTGGTTTTCTTTAAAAAGGCGTTCGGTTAATTAGTTTTGGATACAAACACCTTGTGTGTTACCAATTTAGTAGGTTATTTAACCCCTAAAGCCCGACGGGTGATGCACAGAAAAATAAAACCAAAACTGTCATTTTTGGATGATTTTTTTAAAATTTAAAATAATTTTTTTTGAGTTTCAACCAAGAAAAATAACTTTTTTTCATTCTTCCAAAACAAGGTCAGTAGACTTTGAGACCTCCTAAAGTTAAATATTTGCTCTACACAAAAACAAGATTTTTGATAGTTCACAAGTATATGATGTAAAGTTCACTTATGAAGTATTTTAGAAGCAAATATAGAATCTAGCTTATTCTTGATCACCCTATAATGCAAGGAGGTTCAGTGAACTGGCAATACATTAGTTATTTTTTCATGATTTCTTGTGCAACAAGGAAGTCTTTTATTTGAATTTGAAATCTGAATGATGAAAAGTTAGAGACAAACATCATGAATATGCCAAAAAAAAATCAAGAGTTTTGGATTTATAAATTAAAAGATAATAGGGCTTGAAGTTAGAATAAAATATCTTTTCTTAAAAACGCTCGGACATAGTTAACAAAGTTTGACTCCTCTTAGGTTGTGATGTGAGAGCTCCATTTTTTTTGGACAGTTGTGTACCTTATTTTATTAATTACATACATGCCAAATTTCAAAAGTAGGTGAGAGTTTTAGCATAAGATTCTTGAAAGATGCCAAATTACCCAAGGTGCCCAAATTCTTTTGGGTAGCAAAATTTTTTACCCAAGCATCCAATTAGAGTGTTTATTTTTTTCACACAAAGGCATTCATTGTGTGCACCTTGTTTTCAAGTTTCAAAAACATCCGCCAAAAATTAACTTCATAGGAACCTACCCAAACTTTCAACCAATTATTGAACAAACTTTTGTGCTGTAGAGGTTAAAAAAAAACATGCACACATTCTGTAGATTCAATTACTTGTTTCCTTTGTCTAAAATCTTGGAAGGACACTAGATTTGTGTTTATTTAATAGTTAGAATGTCTTGTTTTTCTTTTCATAAAAAATATATTTGCATTTATATACGCATCTAAGTTTTTTGATGATTATGAATATTCTATACTTTTGTGGCATTGTCTGCTGACAAACAAACAATGAAAATAATTTTTGAAATACTTTCCAATGTCAATAAGAAATTTATGTTTGAGAGTGTTTGATTGACAGCGAAAGGCTCTACCAAAACTGTCAAACACAAAAAATGCATTTATAAAGCAACCACCCTATAAAGTGGTGAATTGCTAATTGCAGTTAACAGTCTTTGAGGTTTTTAACCCCTAAACGTTGAGGAGGACAAAAAATGTCCTCCGACTATGGGAAATAATATTGGGATTCCAAAAAAGTTGTTTTTCATCTGATTTTTTTCAGAAAGTGACCTTAAACACATGGTCCATTATGGAAGACAAAAAATTACCTCTTGAGATGTATTCATTTTGTTTTGTAACCCAAATTGTGATGGTATTAGCTCCTGAGCTGCCCTTCTTGCAATTTTCATGAGGGCACCATACATTATTGACTTTTTCAACTTTTTGAAGCAATACTATTGGCACCCATGAGCAAAACACTACATAATGCTACAGGCAAGGCAAGCCACGGTGATCCATCCATCCTCCAAGGGTTAAAGTACCTCACCACTTGAGAGAAACTAAAGATTTATCCTTTTTCCTTTAATTTATTATTTTCAAAGGTAAAACACATTTCAATGTTTCAAAATTTAGCATGGGTCTCATTAATTGTGTAAATTGGATATAATTTTTGTGGTGAAGGTTGAATAATTATTTGAATTTTAAATGTTCATTGAAGTAGGTTTTAAAAAATTTAATACAGCCATTTTCAAAAGAAGTGATTGAATGTGGATTCAATAAAAATAAAAAAAACTAACACGTGTTGTGTGCTGAATTCATGTTACTTTAATATTATTATTATTTGGAACTACATGAACACTATAACATTATTTGCACTGTAAAGCCTCAATTGTGTGTTTATCAATTCAGTATTAACACCTCAAGTTTTATTAGAGAAGTTTGTTAGAGAGGGGAGAAGGGAGAGGAAAAGGCACCCAAAGGGAGGGTAAAAGGTAAAAGGAGTCATACGAATATTAGAAGAGTAGGAGAGGAAAGAGAAAGGAAAGGAAAAGGAAAGGGAAGATGAAAAATCACTTTAAAAGTCGCAAGAAATAAAGGGAGACATTGCAATTAGCTTGTGCAAAGCCTGTATGATATAAATTGCACAATCTTTATTATTTGCATGAACCACATGAACCCTCATATCCATAAAAAGTATGTAAAAAGCAATAAATATCATAGCCTTCCAAATTCAAAATGTTATGGATGTTCAAATCCTTAATTCTTTTGGTTATCAATCATGTCCTAAAATGCATTAAACATTCGGGAATTAATATGTTAATTACAATAGCATACTCCAATAGTTGTAATTAGCTGATTGCATGTTTGATGTAATTTATGAAATTATTTTGTGTTTGAAGGCACAAAGTTTCCATTGATTTTTTTTGTCAAATAAAGATCCAAAGATTATGCATTGTTCACTTTTGATTAGTTTACAAGAAAATTGAATTCCAATATTGATCCATGAGCATGTCTTTGATCCACAAATGCCTAGTCCTCTACTATGTAGACATTGTACAAAATGTGAATTGCCCTTAAGGACAGAATGTGTCCTCGACCAGTTTTTGAAGTTAAATTTAACCTTACCAAATTATTATTTTCAGTAGTTTTTATTTTTGAGATTTTATTCCTGAATTTTAGTATTAGCTTCAACAATCTGATTTTGTAAATGATTGATTATGATTTTTCTATTCAAGATTTTGTGCACAAGTGTCTATTGCATTCTTGACTTTATGTAATGTTGAGGGCTCTTGGGAGTGAGCGTCAAATACACTAAATATTTGAGAAAAAAACACATTAGAAATTCATTAAAAATAATTGTAGAGGGACAACGCTATATGGTGAGCGTAAAGCGGTGAGCCTAGAGCGGGGATTTGAGATTATGTGAGCACAAACATATTTTCAATTGAAAATCAATGGAATAACTAAAAAAACAGCAAGTTTTTCAAGAGATAATAGTTTAAAATGTACAATAATAGAGTCGTATGTACATAATTATAAGTAAAATTTATTATTTTGACTAAAAATCCATGCTCATGCTCACAGCTTACAGCTCACAACTCACGGCTCACCAATTCTTACTCATGAAATAGCATTCCCCAAGCTCAAGAATTTCCAAGGTCGTTTTGGGGTTAACCCTTGAATGCCAAAGGTGACAGTTTTTGTGAGATGCATGACAAAAAAACACTTTATAAGGTGGGGAAAAATGGTTTCTCATGTGATTTTTTAAAATGCAATCATGGAGACATGGTCCATTGTAAGCAAAAAAAACAACCTCATTGACTGTACTCATGTTTTGAGGTAATCTAAAATTTGAGAAGATACACAAACACAATGTCAGATCTCATGGTGCCCTTCTTGCAATTTTCATGAGGGTAGCATGTAATGTTGACATATACAACTTCCAGAAACAATATTACATTATGTTGGCACTTGCTACACTAGCATAGCCTTGTTGTAGAGGATAATCATTGTGACTAGCCCAATGTTTAAGGGAAAAACATGATAAATTCAAAAACCAATAAAATCATTAATTGATGAAAAATGCAAGTAATATTTAAATTGAAAAAATTATATATTATTCTTAACTAGTAAAATATAAAATGATGACCGAAGTATGTCAAATCTCTGGACATGGGTTTTTAGTACAAATAGTGTGGCTTATAAACCCTTACAAATTAGTGTTTCATTTTTTTTAAACATAAATGTTTTAAACTAACAAGCTTATTGCAACTCATTTGAGATTTAATAGGCTAATGATCAGTAAGTAGTTTATTTAGGAAGCGCTTTAAAATTTCACATATCTATTCATGACAACCAATGGCAACAATAAAAACATTGCTTTCGGAAATACAATTCTAAACTCAATATTGACAACATTGTTTCAATAATTGGTGTCAAATAATTCTTCCAAATCGACTTGTAACTCATCTCTACAAACTATGAATTAAAATACAGTTAAATCCATTTAAATTTCGAAATAGGTATGTTTTAAGAGTTGCTGATCCAAACTCCTTCGGTTGGAAATTTATAAAATCCATTATTCTAATAATTCCATTGTTTCCAAACTTCAAAAATGTGAAAATCCAAGTTTCAAAACTTTGTGCTAATTTCGTTTCTCACACTTAATGCATATTAATAAATTTTTGATAAGATAAATTGAAAATACAAAAAAAAGAGTAAATCAAAATGTCCAATACACATTAAAAATACAAAATGGGAAAAATCACATGTAAAAATAAAGGGAACTGATACATGCACACCGAGAGGTTGATATTTGCACACAGCCGGGGTAAGTTTTAGATTTCTACCATCAAAATGCGGAATTTGAGAAAATTGGATTTAGATTCACTACAAGAAATTTTGTCCTAATTCACATGTCTGAATTGACTAAATGTGTCCAAAATGACAAAAAAATTGTCAAATTGGACAATTCTTGTAGATTTAGTCATGTTGATTTGGATATATTTTGCCATTTTGAACAGTTTTCCTTGTAGTGACTTGGATTTCAAAACCAAGATTTAGTCTAAAACCATAAAAAAGTTACAATTCAACAACACCCAATGAAAAAGTTTAGCAGGGAAAAAAATGTTAATTTTACTTTTATTTATAAAAAAAAGCATCATTGAGTGTTGTTGAATTGCAGCTTTATTTTATGGTTCTAAACAAAATAATGGTCTCTGAGTCCAAATCTGAATTCAAAATTCTCAAATTCCACTTTACAATGGTAGAAATCTATAATTAACCCTGGGGCGTGCAAATATCAACCCCGGTGTGCATATATCAATTCCCAAAATAAATCCTAAATTACTAGTTGCTTTGAAGTAAAGATGAAAAAAACATCAACTCTAACAAGTGTATCGTAGGAAGCAACGTGTACAATACTAGCAAACAATGGATGAACCATATTTATACTTTCTAAAATTCTTATCATCATTATATGAGTTGCATTACAGAGTAAAAAAGAAAAAAACAATGTTTCACATTGCTTTGCCATTTGACATGCACTTTTCTACATAAATGTAATTTTGATAGCCCTTATTAAAAATAATCAATGAAAAAAAGTTACTGGTTATTTTGCCAAACTTACAATATGCTAAATTTGACATCAATGAGTAAATTTTAAACAATTTAGGTTTGTTAGTTCAACTATTCTTTAATAAAAACTTCAATTAGTTAGACAAGAACTAACAATTTTGAAACTAGGTTTTTTTGAAATATTTCAAAAGAGTTGAAAGTTACTTAATCCTTAAGTGTGCAGGCCATTTTCATCAAAAGTAGGGTTTAGGGAGAACTTTGACGCATTGTATCTTAGGCATTCAGATGATCCACAAAAGTAATTCTTGAAAATAGTGGAACATCTATTTAGAAAACAACTTGCAAAATTTGGGAATAATTGACCGTAGGAGATGGGAGGAAAAGCTTGAGGAGAAATTTTAGCTTCACCAATTAAGTTCCAGCATTTCCCAATTTCAATTGAACTTTCACGAGTATGGACTGGTTAGTTCATGTGAAACCTCTATAAATATACTAGAGGTGTGGGTAAAAAGATCCATTCCTTACTCAAACCCTTCCCATGTCATCAATTCTTCACCAAATCTAAACCCAATTACATATTTTAAAAGCTTACGATGGGGGACAATATGCATTAAAATTTGAAATGGAAACTATTCCAACTCCACGCTTTTAAACCATGTCAAGTGCAATTTGCATTATCAAATATGCTAAATTCATCAACTTCTAATCTTCCACTAACAGTTTCTTTATCTTTTAACCACCGTTGAGAGCTTGAAATTGCCTCAACTCAAGCAAGCTTCTTGTAGATAGAAAGATGGACACAATGCACTAAAATTTGACTTGAATCAAATTAGGAAAAGTATTAATAAAAAACATTTAAAAAAAGCAGCAAATTATGATTAAATTGCTTTTAAAATTATTACAAATCCACCCTCAATCTGAAATTAATACATTCTTAAGCTATTATTAGAACTTCTAAATTACATGATTTAAAGTTTTGAATTTAATGAAGTATTGAGTGCGTGGGAGGGTGCAATGTAGGAATGGACCTTTGTGTCCCCATCTCTATGATTAAATTTTGGAGAAAAATGGATGGTTTGGGTTTTTATCAGTAGTTTTAGTTTCAACCAGCTTTTTTGCAATTGCAATTGGTTGACAATACACCAACGGCTGGTTCTCCCCAATCATTGGATGGAAGATTATAACATTTGATCATACAACATGTAATGGCAAATTCTAAATTTTTGGCAAGTAGTTTCTATTTGTTGATTTTTACAAAATTCTAAAAGCCTCTAAATAACCTAATATTGTCTCAAGTAGCAAAATGAGATTTGAATGCTTACACTTGCATAGCTATTGAAGAATGAATTTTTTTGGATGTTAAGTTTCAAGGCTTCAAACTATTGTTGAGCAAAAAATAATAATTAGCATAGATGGTGAGGGTTGACATTACATATGTCTAAAACATGCTTGTACCCTTGTCAGTCAATCTCAAACCACCAAAGTACATACAAGGAAGCTTGCAATAGGTATGGATTACTTAGAACTTGTAAGATGTTGCTTGCCACCTTGCCGCGTGTGATGTTCCACCCAACAACGTTTGGCTTGCCTTACCATTAGTCCACTAGCATGTACCACTTGAATGTTTTGATTATTGTAGTTTATAGCAAGGTCAAAAATTATATTTGGTGCCTTAGAGAAAGGCCTATGAAATCATCCGAAGACACTTTTTTTCCTCTGGGGGCGTTCAGGGGTTGAAACCATCTCAAAAACAAAATACAACACTAATCAAAATTAGATTTTCAAACCTTAGCTACTAATTTTTTTTCTGAGCTCTAAAAGGTAGGACAATTTTTTTTTAAATGTTATGATCATTTCCTCCAAAATTGAGAAACGTACCACGGTAGAAAATTGTGGACGCGACACGTCATGGCCAAATTAAAAGGAGGTCCTTATCCGGACACAACGTCTCCGACTTTAGGGTTCTCTCACATGACCATCCTCACCAGCTTTTCAAATGTATAGCACCCAATCAAATGACGACACCTGGACTTCGAGGAAATTTTTCTCGAGTCTGCCGCAGAAGAACTTTGAATGTCACAGTGTTTCTATTACCGGCCCCCGATGCTTTTGCCCCATTTTTCAAAGTCCATAGAACTTTTTGACTTCTAGGAAAAGACTTAATTCCTTTCCATCTACGAGCTGTAGTTACATATGTCTCATTCTTAAATTTTCAAAACGTGTCGTCCATTGAGCGCGCTAACACATCAAATCCACCGGAATGTTCCATTTCACTTTCAAATAAGTTACGAGTATCAATTTTATTTGGTTGAGAAGTAAACTTCAAATTTTTTATACTTTTCTTCATACTTCTGGTAGAAGCAGCTTTTCGTAGATGTGGACGATTTCGGCGTAGATTTTTCAGAATTAAATCTTTACGGAGACTCGAAAGACTGTGGACTGTTGTTGAGCCAAGAGTTGGTCGAAGATAGCATAAGCTTAACTTAACCCCTAACCGTCCAAGAGGACAAAAATTGTCCTTTCAATGCCAAAAACACACTCCGATGGTGGAAAAAGATTTTTTTTCTTGAAAGTGGTTAGAGATGTGCCACATCACTGAATGCCAAAAATAATTACTTTCAATGCTTCCATATTTTCTAAAACACCAATTTGTAAAGAGATGTATAAGGTCCCTGCTGCCTTTTTTGTGAGGGCAAGATACACTATTGACTTTTCCTTCTTTTGAGGAGAATACTATCTCTCTGGGACACATGCCACAAGTTGTTCATTGCCCATGAACATTGCACTCTCCTTGATTTGAGTCACAGGTTCAAGGTTAGTCCTTTAAGGGTTAAGGTAGTGTGCTCATAAACCGTCCATCTAAGCGCTGAAATTAAATTTTGGGGAGGTGAAACTTCTTGAACTATTTTTCAATGAAATTTCCTTGAATAGACAAGAAGAATTGACATCTAACCCAAGTTGTTTCATATTTTTTGTAACTTTATGAAATTAGGTATGAAATTTTGAAGTGGAAAGGTCATAGGTATCTAAAACCACCCACCTCCTCAAATGTACACTCCTTGTACATTTTGTGTACATTTTGAAAACCTAAGAAAAAAGCATATACAGCAAGGGAACATTTGAGAAGGTGGGCGGTTTTAATGCGTGGACGGTTTATGAGCAGACTACCTTATATCTAGACAACTCCAAGATTTTAGTTGCTTTTGACGATTTTAGATCAAGGTTATTTTTTAAGCTTGTAAAACCCAAATAGCTAAAAAAAACTCGAGCTACAGGCCTACACAAAAAAATGAAGAAAGAATAGTGTTGTGAGGCCAAGTGTTGTTCAAAGTTCTAAATTTAGGTGCCTGTCACGCGTTAGAAAAAATGATATGTTGTTGTTTGTAGACAGTCAACTAGCTAGGCTGGAAACTTTGGCAGAGAACAACATGATCTTCACGTCATGTGGAATCATATTATTTGAGAATCAAACCACCCTTAAGTTTCTTTGAGATAATGCCTCTTCTTTTACCCACATTTTCATAAAATTCATTCTTGCAATACCAATTTTTGATTTTAGGAAAATTTGATCACCATCCATAAGCTCAATGCATAAATATTTGTAGCCTAATATTGCACTTAAAAAAAAAAATCTTGTGTGGCCCTGTATTAGATATCTTTACTAGATTATGAAGATCTTTGATATCTAAAGAAACTACTAGACCAATTTTCTGCTTCAAATCCTGGTTTCTAGTTTTATATGGCGCATCTTTTACGGGCAATTCAAACTATGTCCCACGTCCCAAGTCCCACTTCAATTTGAGAATTTGATTGGTAGAGAGGCAAAAGATGAGACTTTGCGTTTCAGAGTAAGTCTCAAGTCCCACATCCCACTTGTTTACATGGCACCTTCGTGACAACACTTTTGAAAGTTTTGGCACCAAAAAAAGCGAGACTTCACTCAAGGTTTGAGTCGACCAAAATGCTAGACCCATCTTTTAAGCCCAAGTCCCCTAGAAAGATGAGATTTTGCACTCCCGTGGGACTTTGTCACATGGGACGTGGGACATAAGCTTAGTCTGAACCGCCCCTAAAGTTATGTGTTTTGGGATGTGGTGATGATTTTTGTAGCAAAACATGCTTGCAAAAGGAGGGTGTCGCCATAGCCAGGGCTGACGATGCTTTTGGCGAGGAGTTGTGAAGGTTTCTTTCCACGAGGGAAGTAAGTTAAGACAAGTTAACCCCTAAAGGATGTTGCCTACCAAAAGTGTTGAATGTATTTCTATGAAGACCATTTAGTACTTGAAGAAATGTCTTTACGACAAATGTCAAAAATTCCCCAAAAAATCTGAGTTGATCAACATTATGTCTATGACTTGGCTTGAAATCTACAGCTCCAATGGGATTCACGTACTACCCAAATGCCCCATATGTGTACAATACGGGAGTCCGTATACAAAACATCAACATCATTGAGGGGTTAAGCAACTTAAGCTAAGCTTGAGCTTACAGGAAAGGGGAGTGAGGGTCGGGAGATGCAGTTTGTGAGTCAGCACTTTCTGTTTTCCTGGCAGGCATGACGGTGGCGATCAGGATTCAGGACGAGTCTGTCGACGGTACACTTGGTGCTCTTCAATGCGCCTGCTCTTAACCCTTACATGTCGCTTTGTTCAGGGAGCGCGCAATTAATGTCTGCATGACAGGGCCTACTGCCTAGTCATATCGGTGTCACATGTTTCTGGGCCTCAGTCTGTTCTGAGAGAGAGCTCATTCATCATGCCTATGGTGAAGAACTGAAGGGGTATGATTTTACGAGGTTGAACTTATGAGAGTCAGTTCGACCTCTGTTTCTTTCTGCCTGTCCCGGAGTTTCCGATCTCTGCCGTGCAGGTACTAGCCCTTGCGCTTGAGTAGATATTTATTGTCGCTCGTGGATTCAGGAAAATGGTGCAAGTGGTTTGCGGAGGACGTAACTCTCGTTAGTTACGATGAAAATGGCGGAGAGCTTCAGTTAGGGTCGGGCTTGTTGCTTGATCGTCTGGGATGCAAATGCGTTGCAGTTA
Organism: Ulota crispa; assembly: GCA_963920765.1. Lineage (NCBI taxonomy): Eukaryota > Viridiplantae > Streptophyta > Bryopsida > Orthotrichales > Orthotrichaceae > Ulota > Ulota crispa. Next base: position 2,416,334 of record OY987242.1, on the reverse strand, counting down.
TGATTCGTGGTACAGGAGTGAACCAAGGATTCTAATGATGGTTAATTTATTGAGGATGCGGACTGTGATGTGTGAGGTCATTTATGGAAGCTGGTCGATGGGAAAGAGTAACCGCGTACATGGACAGTTGTTTTTGTGTTGATGAACTGAAAATTGGCTCTGTATCGATCTGCGTTGCGTTCATCTTTGTTCTCTCGTCATCGGAGATGGACATTCATTGGCCGAGACGATCCTATCCTTCGACTATTCTTTCATATCGCAAGATTAGGTCTTTCCTCAAGCTGTCAAATGCGGGGAGTAGCTGTCTAGCATTATATCTTAGTTTAGGTTTGCTTTGACCGAGAACCTGTCGAACATGGTTCCTGGAAGCGCATCGTGTTGCGTTTTTCAGCAGGCAACAAATCGACTCAGACATCTTGACTCTCATGCGACTTTGCTTTCGAATCACGCGAAACCTTGTGAGTCATGTCTGACTTTTCATCTTTGGCGGTGGTCGGGCATTTGTTACTTCTTTGACTTCTCTTCAACGTCTGACAGTTTATGGACTAAGCGATTAGAGGAGGAGGATTGTTGTCTTCATGAGATAGATCTAATCAAAACTTTTTGCTTAGGGGTATTTATGCTGGTTGTTCGGTCTTCGGGGTTTTTTCTACGATTGTGACGAGTGCTTATGAACGGTTTTCTTTAAGCTTCTCTAAAGTAGATAACTTTCTCAAGCTGATTTGCTTTTCTCTGCTTTAAGTCAGCATCATTAAGTTAGATAACTGTCTTCTCAGCAGTGTTTTTGCTTGAGACATGTGATGGAAGTTTTATATTTGGCACGATTTGGATTTGTTTTCATATAGATCTTCAATTACAGCGAATCGATTGTCTGTTAGCAGATGGAAAAGTACATGACTGATATCCGAGGCTTCATAGATCTTTAAGTGAATTTCCATGACAGTACGTATTATGTAGCATTTATAATTTCTCTTCGTTCTAATCACAGAGCCATAGATCTCACTTCACTTTCTGCGGAGTAATCATTTACCGTTCTATTGTTTATAGTGTTTCTTCCTCAATGGTCCAATTTCTGTGCAGTAGAGGAAACAATTCTGCACGGTTAATACTCCTGTGGTTCATGTGTGTTTGAACCATTTTGCCTTACAAGGAATGCTAGATCTCTGACTCCTACTTCCTCGTTGTTGATTGTCATTGTAAATACACATTGTTCAAATACAGTAGCATAAATAATCTGCTTAGCGTTTAGCATAGCATACCTAGGGCATGAGGCAACATCAAAAACGTGTTGCGTAGGTTGTGAATATCTCACGTGCTCTATCTAAACTGGCTCGCAGGATTTGGACAGGATGTCGAGCTTGCTGAAATTGGATATTCTAATATGCAGCTGAATTTAGGGCACGGGTGGAAGTAATAATTTTCGTGATATCTTATTGGAGAATTTAAAATGTGATGTGAGATTAAAAGTTCGTGGAATATATGCAGTATCATCGCAAATTCAGGTATGTAATAACAATCACATGTTTGTCCTATTTTCTCAATGAATCTGCAGCAAACCGGTACCAGTTGTTGATTAACGTCTCACGTGACTTAGTTGATGACATTTCCCACCTGCAGAGGTATGTAGAGTATATGGCGTTTTATTGAGAACCCACTTCTAAATTGCTGCCATTGCTTCTGTCTATTATAGAGCGATCATAATGTTCAAGAGTTTCAAGGTTTTATTGCAAGGTGAATGATGTGCTGTTTACAATAACACCTGATGCTTAGCGTAATCGACAACACAATTCTGGTTGCTACAATACGTTGGAACATTAGTTCTTTCACCACTGCTTCACGGTTTCAGAAAGATTTATGACCATAAAGTGCAAGCTATTTTCTTCTTCCACTTCTACTGATTCAGAATTTTGCATAAAACTCATGATGCACCCTAATGACAAAAATGATTTACATTGTCGAAAAATACACAAAACTTGCTTTTTCCAAATATACATGTATTTCATCGACATCTCTCATGTAAAGTTCTGATGACATCGATTGTCCACATTCAGGATGTTGGCACTCAACGGTGGGAGTCATCAAATACACTCGATCAGACATCTTGAGAGCGGACCTTTGCATAAATCAGTACCAGCTCTTCATCATCAATACCCATCCTCAAGTTACCAACATGTTACCTATACCATAAAGGGTTTGTTGGTGGAAGATCTTATAGCAAAATCCACTGGATGATGGGAGAAAACATGAAATTGTCACACTCGAAAAGAAGCCACAACACTGCTCGCCTGTATCCAACATACCATTCATGAAAACCCACCACATAAACACTGCATCAACCGTGCATATCGACTTCATCCTTTTCACTAGCGTTCAGCTACAGAGGAGTTGCACATTTCCATACAAAAGATGAAACAATTTGAGCTTTAGACTAATGTTTATACTCTATGTTGAGGGGAAGTTTTACCAAGAAAATCAAGGAACAGTAATTAGAGAATACTATTCCTACATACCTTTCATGGATTGCGCTTAATGACATACGTCACCAATATCCAATAGCTATTATTTAACCCTTAAACAACTATTGGGCATAGTATATACGTTGACATCTAATTGTCATTTGCTACCAATATTTTTTTAAAAATTTGGGATCTCAAGTAGCTCACTAGAACCACATTCATCTATTCTCCAACTTCTTTGTCAATCTCAAATGTAGTAGAGGTGTGGATCCATTCCAAATACAAGAAAAATACCTCATATTGTAATGGCAGCAAAGGGCCTTCCCGTCATTTAAGGGTTAACATATAATGTCCTAAACCCAATATACGATACTTAATAGTTTAGTGATGGGTAATCTGAAGGTTTTCGTGTGTAACAAATGGATCTTCTTCGGAGAAGTTTGGGCATCCTATTAGTGAGCTTTATAAAGTCTGTACCGGCTTCGTTTCAATACCGTTCATATTGTAGCTTAAGAGCACGTTTATCCAGTACAGTTCAAAACAAGCAGGGTGAAAATAAAAACTTGTTGATTTCAATGTTTATACTCTGGTGTATTATAATATAACTATATCAATAGTATGTTGAAATATTGACAGAATCCTACATATATAACTAAACTAACTCAACAAGGCTGCTATAATGCACGCAAGTACTTTTTGCACCTAAAGAACAGATGATAATCAAAATGGACACTGATCAACCAATTAACATGTAATTTTTGCACATAAACAATGAATGATAAACAAATTATCATTGACTAACCAATTACAAAGCATTTAGCACAATCTATGGAGCCAAACATAAGAAGACCATTCGTTTTCAAATGTTAAAATTTACAGAATTTCTCTACGCAACAATGAACATGATTTTTACACATATGTTATTTTCTTCACCTTCCATCCGGTTAAGCTACTATAGAGAGCAAAGCAAGACAAGCGTTTATTCATGATGTTTCTTTTCTAAATGTTCGACAAACTTTTGTTTGTTTGTTTATATACTAAAGGGTTGTGCATAACATTTAGGGATCTCTCCACCTTTCCTAGTAGTGGCAATTTGACAAATACAAATCCTTACCACTAGGTTGACACGCATCTCCCACTAATGTTCAACACGTAACCTAAGAGCTCTTGGTACCTAACATAAATCACAACAAACATAAGGAGCTCATGCTCTTGCATTTTCTGCCATAATTTTGTTTCTCTCAAAGAAGGATCTAAGACCTTGCTACCAGTGACATGATTGAGTAGCCAGGGTAAGAATATCATTCCCAATATTTACAGACAAGCATGACCACTTCGCTTATTTATGCACAATCGCTAGAAGATTCTGTAATTAGCATGACAATTAGGATTAAATCCCAGAGACCGTTCATACCAAGCTGCAAGTTCTTCACCAACCATGTGCTCTGGGGAGAGAGAGAGCCAACTCCTCATTCCTTGAGAGCAGGAATCAACAGTATTGTCCACAAGCTTTACCAGTTGGCTTTGTCAAAACAAAACAGGTAAAACTTACAGCTTTGCATTGTATTTCAAACATGATTGAGGTGCTAGTCACATCGGGAAAAGCTCGTCCATGCTGTCATCATATCCAACCCACAAGGTAATTATTGGCACGTCAATATCAATACTAGTAAGGGTACGGTTACTATGGTGTCAATGTTAATAGGGTCTAAGCGTCAAGACCAAAACCACATTACTTAGTATGTCCATTTTTCAGAGTTCAGAACACTTTTTATGGAAACTTTACCATACAACTTTTCATTACAACTCGCACCTCCTCCAAAACTGTTAAAACCTATTGGAGATTATTGGCGATTAATATGGTTTTCTTTACGTGCTCAACTTCAAAATCATCAAGATTTCATTTTATACCAAAGAAATCTGAAATCTATGGGATACGAGTTATTTCAAAATAAAAACGGTGCTCTCCAACATTATAAAAAAAAGGCACTTCAGGAATGAAAAGAGGGTTGTAGTGTGTACCTCTGTCCAAGGGACTCAATGATATTGGTTGTAACAGTGCTCCGCTTGTGCTGAGCAAATGCGTTCGCAGCAGCCTTTCGGCACAGCAGAGATCCAGCTAGTGCACCGACCATTGTTGGATTCTCAGAGATCCTGGTTCAATATCACTCAAGGCCTTGATAAGCATGACTTGGCTAAATGTCTATGGAAAACCACCCTCTAGGAATCACATAAGAAATTCATGTATTATGATGAAAATTTGCAGATTTGACTCGTGTTCCTATGTGATCTCTTCCTAGCGCTCTAAAAAACCTCCAAACATCACATTCGTCTTTATGTTTAAAAGGGCGAAAGTAACGCAATTCGCATCAGTTTACTAAGCCACGTGGCGTGGTCTCACCTTTCCTGCACGTCCTTCTTGCCTTCAGCACTCTCATTGCTGAAATACGCTTTGGCCCACGACACAAAGACGGCAGTGCTGCATCCAAGTTTGAGGACCTTGTTAGTGAGATATCAGTGATGTTTACCAATTGTAGTTTTCATAAATAGCTCAAATTGGTAAGAACATTGCCAAATATGCTGAAGGTTCAAATTCGAAATCCAAGTTCTCAGAGTTTTGGTAGCAATACAGGATGCTTTGGTAGAAGTTTTGCTAAAATTTAGCCACATCTATTATACGTACTGATAGTTACCTGCCAGAAAGGACATCGCCTTGGCCACCACAGCGTCGAGGAGAGCCATAATAATCCGAGCTTAGCACTGCAATACAATACTTTCATGTTAGAATGCTTCACAGCAGAAGCAAAAGTCTCTGATTACCGCAATTATCAATGACCTCTTTAGGGACAGTGTAAAGTTTGTATCAATTTCTGGTTTAGAGTTTCTGAGAGCAGGCTAGATTTATGAAGAATTAGGAGGCGCTTACCTGTTTTACCGTCACTGATGTAATCTGTCTTTCCTTTCTGTACAATGGTGACACCTTTCATCCTGGCAATGACAACAGCAGACGTGAGAATTGACAAAATCAACGCAAATGCAATTCAAAGGACAATTTATTTTTCTTCCAAAGATATGTAGAGCATTTTATTCTTGATTTCACATTAAAAAAACTGGTACTGTTTAGCAAGTTCTTGCAATCGGCCGGGTATTTCTTCCTCGGGTATTTCTTCCTCAATTATTTCTTCTTCAGGTATTTCCTCAAGGTTTTCAGGAGCCTCTCCTTCCTCATTTTCCTCTCCAACAGTCTTCGCACTTTGAAATCTTCCTTAACAGGAGAAAATTTTAAAGCCCGACAAAAGAGGTTTAGTCTCTTTCACAACGACTGCACTAAGTGGACGGACGAGCAATGAAGAACAAGGAAATGACATAATTAGCTGAGTTTTCAAGCATTTTTAAGAATGTGTACTTATTAGCAAGTTCTTGCAACTGGCCAGTTAGATCTTCTTCATCCGATGGTTCCTTGGGGTTTTCGGGATCCTCCTCGACTTCTTCTTCAACACTCTTTGCACTTTGAAATCTTTCTTAACAAGAACAAAATTTAACGCCAACACAGTTACTTTAGTCATTTACACAACAACTTGTTACAAAACGGACGTACTAAAAAATCATGCGTCGACGAAAGAATGAGATAATAAAAGTACTTCTTAGCAAGTTCTTGCAACTGGCCGGGAAGGTCATCGTCGGATATTTCCTTGGGATTTCCAGAAGCGTCCTGGTTGAACTTTGCAACAAGCCGCTTGTGCTCCATGACATTAGGAGTCAAAACGGCAAGCGGATATCCAATTATCAACTCAGGCTGGTTTGCTACCAAAAATAATGCATCCTGCATGAAAAAAGTTAGTCTAAAAGATGCATTAGAATTATGAATATAGTAATACCATGCTTTTAACAATTCATGCCTCACAAACATGAAGCAATGGCAAGAGATATGAAACTCATTATGTGAAAGGATGTGAAATTCTACCCCATCCAGCACAAGAGGAATATTCTTGGACTTCGCTTCCTCAATGATACCAGCAATACATTCCTGTTTCCAGTTCACCCAAAACACATGCTTCATGTATATAAGGCCATTCAAACAACTTCAATGTCGAATACAAAGCAACAAAAGCATGTCCAAGGTAGAAACTAACAAAGACTTAAGGCTCGGTGCCCATGCAACTTGGATGTATAGCAAAGTCGAAGAATCAACCGTTGCAATAAAACAAATAATCACCTTTGTCTGTCTGACTAGAAGAGTATGATGCACTTTTCAGTAAATAATACAAAGCTCTGAAAATTGGCATTTGGACATACCAGAAGTACAGGGTCACGACCCAGGCCTGGACCAATCACAACGCAACTAAAACGCTCTAGCCACTTTCCCACTTCTGCAAGTACTTTTTCTTTCAACTCCCCTGTCTCTTGCTCCCCAATTTCCCTGCATAGTAATACCATAAGATTCAAAAACTAGGGTTTCATCCTAGAATGCAATTACTAACATCCCAACTCTTCAATCTACTACAGGCAAAAAAAAAGATGATCCCTACTACAATCTCAAATCTTTCTATGCAAATCTTGAATAGGAAGAAGGCAAGAGAAGTTACCCTAAATCATAAGATTCATGAAGAACGGGATGCACAATCAATTCAGGACTGTAACTCTTTATAACAGTTGCAGCCCCTTCCGTGCAGAACACATGTGCTATATCAGCTCCCTGGACCATTATCCATGTTTTTCAACACATGACCACAAAACAATCCCGAGAATAACACAAAACAAGAGACGATACATGCAACATCGAAGACAAGCCATGAACGAGTAACATTCACACAAGGATAACAGCTCTCGCACATCGAAAAACGTCAATAGAAAGTCTTGACAAAAGCACAACTGACCATTTTCAAAGCCGATATGGCAGCGAAGTATGGCGCCCCGGTATACTCCCGGCAGCCTCCAATAATCGCAACTTTCCCTGCAAATCAAATTGCAACAAGGCGAGAAGTTATGCTGTTCCCAACTCAACAAAAACTTGACACAACAAATCAAGACCGTATTTCTCTAACCTAATCAGACATACAAAGAATCTGAGATAACCAGTATATGTAACCCCTAAAGGATCAAATTTGAAAATGATGAACTTGTGAAAAACCAAGAGTTAAGACAGGGCAGATTTTTATATCACCAATGCATGTATTAATAAAAAGGTAAAAGAGCATATAGAAAGTGAACTGAAGGAGGTAACTACTCAAAAGTGCTCTACAAACATGTCAGATTTCTAGTCCTGAGAAGGAAAAGGGAATGGGAGAGTTACCAGCTTGGCCTTTGTGGCGGCCAGGGTCGAGAACAGGGACGACGTGTTGCAAGGCAGGTAATATTTTCTGGAGCTCGTCTGGTACAACACTAGGCTTGGCAGCGTCCATGGTTGCGTGCAGACTGGTTCGTTCTGGCGAGCGATTGATGGGCGTGACGCTGCCGGAGGAAGACGGTGACGAGGTCGAGACTGTCGACGACGAATCGGAGTAACGTCGAGACCGATTCCCCTTTGGAGACCGGCGGTGCCCCGGCAGCGACCTCAGCAGCTGTGGAGGATGAAAACAGAGTTGAGTGACGTAGCCTTGAGACGCCGTTAAGCAACGAGTGCGCAATACCAGACAGCACCCACTCTGCATTCTCTCACTGTGACTCACAATCACCGCTACAATTCAGAAAGATGTTTTGCATCATTACCGCATCCCCATCACAAACCTTCACATACGAAAAAACCGGCCTTTACCTCCCCTACTTAACCTAAATTTCCCTTCCTAATTCTGTAGAGGAGAACCTCATAACAATCCTATTGAAAAACTGGTAACTCAGACGAGGCCAAGTTCAGAAATGTAGTCATAACCATTTATCATCTGTATAACCCAGCAAAGGCGACATTCTTACTCCCTCACCACCCCGCAAATTTGACCTAATTCTCCTCCTAACAACAAAGGAGAGACCATGCCTAGCTCAACCTCTCATATTTCAATGATTCATGGTTCTAACAGGGCCATTTTGATGGATCATATTGCAAAACATATAATTCAGATGGAGTCAGATTTTATACATCCATAATCAGTGAAGAAAATTGCGTGTGTTGTTGGTAAAAGAGTAAACCAAATTAAGACACGAAACAGTCCTCGTAAAAGCTTTAAAAAAACACGGGGTTTAGTTTAGACCTCGTGGGCCTTATTCTGGGTCGGGTTAATGTTTTGAGAATTTTATTTTATCCCACGTCCAGCTTTTAAAACCGGAGTAAGATCTTTGCAAGAAGAAACTTAGAAAATCGCAAAACCTTGATGAGAATTTGAACATACACAAAAAAGATGGAAATTGAGAAATTTATCATGGTGATTCTCCTCGTGATCTACGCTCGTGTCCTAATTTCAAACATATACCCGAGATTGTTAATTTTCAAGCAATTAGGATAAAAAAGGAGCATTATTAATACTGTTGTGAGAACCTCATCAGCTACGAGTTCCAATCGGGTTCCTTTGATATTCAATCCAGCCCTCTCAATGTCGTCTAATTCTTTCTGGCGAGCTAGTTGTTCTTTGGTCATGACTTCCTCCGCTAACTCCTCGAAACGTGACCGTTCTTGCTCGTCTCCACTGCCTACCTCCATAGCTCGATCTCAAATGCTCAAATTCCCCTCAAGGAACAAGACCAGATGGTACGGACCCGAATCGCTCCATCGCACACAGCGCGTGCTCATTCGTACGTGGATTCATAAAACGGAACATCCTCATCACGACTCGGCATCAATAGCGGAGAGAATTGAAGAAGAAGAGCTCGAGGTTCACTCACCTGGCAAAGATGGCGTTAATGAAGAAGAGGGAACCCACGGACAGAGGAAGCTTGGTCAGCTCAGAGAGAGAGAGCAGGAGTGTAAGCTTATCAAGCGGCAATGGCGAAGTCGCTTGAGAGCTCGCAGCATGGTGTGCAGTGGCGAGGAGTGCCGCGCATGAGAGGCGGACATGTGGACAATTGGACACTTGTTCCCTTACATTTTCATCCCTTGCATTAAGGTAGGAGCACCCATAAACGTCAAACTAAGGGTTTTGAACATGATGACTATTAATAAACAATTAACAAATTATAGGATCCTATCCGGAATAGAAAAAAAAGTTTGCACTTTTCAAATGTATTATTTGGATATTGTAAGAATAAGTTGTGAATTTTTAAAGAGCAAATTGCCATTGCACCCATAACCACTTTTAAGATTTCATGTTCATATGTTGTACATCCTTGTCATTACATCTATTTACTTCCACAAATTTTTCAAGATTTCAAAGGTGATGGTTATGAGGACACTGACGCTTATGGGTATTCCTACTTTACCATCAAACTGATATCCTCGCCTGTTGATACGTTCACCTACTACCAATTTGATACCAGCTTGATACCCTCGCTTTGTTCCAATCTGATGGTTTCATGTGCGATTCCGTACTGTAGTTTATAGGGAAAATTTCATGGATACCCCTAAAGTTTGCAATATCAGTTAGATATCCTGCTTTTTCAGAAACTACACAAATATCCTTGGACCATACTCCCTCAGTCCCTCTAAAACCGTCCAAAAAACTTCCTTAAGAAGGTTTAAGTGTGTCATTTGTCTTTGTGCAAGTGACACATGCATTCTAGAATCAATATACCATCTATCAAATGTATGCAAAATCTTGAGTTTTGATGTTGCCATTTGGGCAATTCCATGGAAAAAGTATCATATTTGGCAGTTTGTGAATGTTGCCAACTCCTCATTATTTTAGTTTTTGTGACACATGCATTTTAAGAATCAAGGGAAAGTTTCATAGATAACCCTAAAGTTTGCAATATTTTCACAAATATCCTTGCTTTTTCAAAAATATCACAAATACCCTTGGGCCAAATATTTTAGACATTTGTTTTGTTATGCATGTCACTTTCCTTCTCCCTTCGTGCACACATTTCTTCTTTCTTGTTATGCGTGCGCACATAGGAAGAAGGGAAATGGCATGCACAACAAAACAAACTCCTAAATTTTCTGGCCCAAGGATATTTGTGATATTTTTGAAAAAACAAGGATGTCTATGAAAATATTGCAAACTTTAGGGATATCTATGAAAATTTCCCTAGAATCAATATTACCATCTACCAAATGTATGTAAAATCTCTAGCTTTGATGTTACCATTTGGGCACCCAAATTCCGTGCAAAAAGTACCATATTTGAGCATGTTGCTAGCTCCTCACTATTGATGATTTAAAGATTAGTAGCAACAATGATAAATCATGTGGGCAAGGCCAAGCTTGTTAGGAGACGAATGCTCTCTAATAACTTAACTTGCTCCCATGAGATCATTGAACATGACAAATGCTTTCTCTACGTTTGAAATCAGCAAAAGGGAGCTTTTTGATGGTACAACAAATGAGTCTAATCTGGATGTTTTTAGAGGGACAGAGGGAGTATGAGACAAGAGATTGAATTTACACTGTGGTATTCTACACTTCAACATACACCACTGGTGACAATTTAAAAAATTTGAAAGCACGTCTTGCTTTTAATGGATACTCTTTGTCATACCTCCTTCAAGAATTTAGAACAAAACTTAAATCTTTACCAAACATTTCTTATGAGTTATTGAAGATATGGGATCTTATCTTTGAAAAGTACAGAATGAATTTACATTAGAAGATTAATTGGAGCAAAGAGAGTGAAAGGTTAGGAAATTTTTAACTGCTGGTTTACTGGTGCTTGGATAAGGTCAACTTTTGTAAGATAATTGTTTGGATAGTGTCAAGATGGTGTCATATTGGTGTCAAGGGGTTAGTGAGTTAGATGACATGCCATATGGTGGGACCCAAGAGTAAAAATCCCATTGTCTTCACAAATCAAGGTAAGAATAATAATTTATCACCTATTTTGGTATTGTTCAATGGTATTCTCCTCCAAGGTTTTTGACTAAATATAGATCACTTAATTTGAATTCAAAATTCCCAAATTCAATCTCATGATGATAAATATCTAAACACTCACATTTTTTGACCAGTGAAAAAGCTGAAAATTTCTACCTTGGACCTTGGCCCTACATAATGGCATGCCATCTAACCTCAACTATGTCAATGTCCCCACTTTTTTTTGGTATTCTAGGTTAATTAAATGAAATGGTTTTTTAAATCAATGCTTGGATATGATCAACAATTTTTTCTCTCTCAAATCGTTGACCTTATTCAAGCCCCACTGTAATTGCAATTGCTGATAGATATACTAATTGCAATTGCTGATAGATATACTAATTGCAATTGCTGATAGATATACTAATTGCAATTGCTGATTGACATACTTCTTGTTTGTTTGTTTGAGAGGCGGGGGTAACTTATTTTGCAAAATCCCAAAGACTCCAGGCGAGGAGATTGAGGTGCAGAACAAACCTACGTGGAGCTCCTTCTTTTCAACACTCTCAAAGTCCATGTCACTGGTAAGTCTCGTTTTTGTACATCCAGCAATCATTGAGGTAAGTTAGTTGGGCTTAAACGTGTCTTAGCTCTAAAAGCATTCTAATTTATATACCGAAGTTTTGAATGTACTCATGCTGACCTGAACTTTGTTAAAATCCTCTACTGTGTCAACTAGAACATTTGGATTTAATTAAATTATTTCCAGGGTTAGAAACTCCTTTAAAAAGAAAATTGGCCTTGAAACGGACACCTTCCCAAGACCTATGCTATTTCAACTTCAAAAATGCATAATTATTTCCAAAAGACTTCACAAACATGAATGTGAGTGAAGGTGGGTTAGACATGACTCTCGATATGACTTTGATTTCAATTTAGGAGAAATTCAACAAATAGCGTTGCGGATTCTGTAAACCCTTCATAAGGGCAAACCATTGTCTTACATAACTTAATGCAAAATGAAAATCCACACTTATCAATTGGTTTGTGCAAGTATTAGCAGGATAAAACCAACACCAGTTTTTTTCCATATTTACCAAAAACCCACCAACGTCTACCAAATCTACTGAAATATTCTAATTTCTCTAAATTCTTCGCAGATCTATCAGAATCTCCTAAGATCTATGAAACTCTGAGAATGTATTGACAGGAGCTGGTCCTTGCACCGGTGCGGATGCTCTTGCTCATGCAGAAACTTTACAATCTGGTAGACTGGTACGTCACCTGATGTCGGGAAGAAGCTCGAGCGTGAAGCAGTCGCGGTGCCAGCCACGACTCTCGCCACGTGAATTCGGAATTGCACATATGCTGGACGTCTTACGGGATCAGAAATGAGCAGCAATTGTAGCTTTTGAATCCATGCTCGAGCTTCGAGCTAATCCTCCGCCATGGCGATGGCGGTCTGCGGAGCGGTAGCATTTACGCCATTAGCGACTCTCCCCAACTCCTTCAGGGCAGCCCAATTTCTGACTGTAACTGGCCCAGCTACTCTCGCCTCACCACAAGAAAGACGCATCGAAAGGAATGGCAAGCGGAGTATGAAGAATGTGGTGAGAGCTGTGGTCGGAGAGAAGGCCCCTGGCGCAGCTGTCCCCGACTCTGGTGAACGAGGTATGCGTTCCAGTGCGAGCTTTGAGTTGTTTTTTATTTAGACGAGAGAATTCTCCTCACAACTACTCCGGCAACGCCGTGTTGTTATAATTAATAGTCATGTTATTGACAGCACATTTCCCACTAATCCCCGCCCCAACAATTGTACAAAATGGTTCGAAGCTATTTGGTTTTCTACTTCTTCTTGACTGTAAATTATCCGTATTGTTATTGATTGTAAAACTGCAAAAGACTTTCTGGTATGATCAATTTGTACTCTTTAAGTAAATGAGTATAACTACGTGCTGTGAAGGGGAAGGACTGTAATGAAATTTTGGACTGCATTGTAGATCACAAAATATATGTGATTTTTGAATTCTTTGGTGAGAGTTTGAACAGCTGTTTCACATAATTTTGAACTTGCTTAGCCTTGGGATGTGTGGCGCCGTATAACCCTTGGGTTTGGCAGAGAAGGTGGATGCCGATGTTGTGATCATTGGCAGCGGTGTGGGAGGGCTGTGCTGCGGCGGACTGCTCGCGCGTTACGGAGAGGACGTGCTTGTGTTGGAGAGTCATGACATTCCTGGCGGAGCGGCACATTCTTTCGAAATCAAGGGATATCACTTCGATTCCGGGCCATCGCTCTTTTCTGGATTGTCTTCTCGTGGCCCGCAAGCCAATCCCTTAGCCCAGGTTTGTGAAACCATGTACTAATCCTTTCTCATTTTAAGCCAGGATGCCCCATTGCGCCTCATGCAATGTTCTTTGCTGGTTCAGGTGATATAAAATTTGGCCCTATCTGAATTCTCCCTTTAAAAGACTGGTTTGCTTAATTGCATTTGTCATTTTAAAACCATTAATTCTTGGTTAAAGAGATGAAAGCTGGGGATGTATTGCAGAAAATCTGACTCGTAATTAAACAAATTCTGCATTTTTAGGTCTTAGATGCCCTTGAAGAGCCTCTTGAGTGTGTACGCTACAACTCATGGATGGTACACGTCCCTGAAGGGCAGTTTCTGTCCCGGATTGGTCCAACTGAGTTTTACAAGGTATTTCCATGCCTTTCCTTCAACACTTGCTTCTGTTTTGCAAAATTTGCATGTAGTGCATAGCCTTTGATTTTCATTCAAGTGCTCTGTATTTAAGTTTTTGAATTTTTACATTTGGAGTGTTTGTATCTCACAGGATCTGCTGCAAGTTGCTGGTCCAGATGCAGTGGCGGATTGGCGCAAGCTCCAGGTAGGATCAGCACCCTTTTCAATGTCTGGGTTACAGCATGTGGGTGAACGAATTTGCACTTTTAAGCAAAGTCTAGCGTGTTCTTTGGAAACCTGTTTTAGTGATATGCTTAATTAGGACTTGCTTCTTGTAACGACGGGTGGTTGCTCGGGAGAATAATCTAAACTAAGCTTAATTTCGACACCTACTTGAACGTGACACTCCATAATTTTGCCAATATAAGTACATACTAATTTCGAGTATGTGCACCCTTCTCAACATTAGATGTTGCGTTGGAGCTTTAAATCTCATAACTTTTGCGTATGGCATCCAAAGAACACACTCTTTGGTGCAATGGAAACTTCTTCGGTTCTTTCACAATAATGGTGTAAGAAAATCTGGCCTTATTAGGCACTGTGCTCAGTGTTTTAAGTGGTGCAAGTAGGTTCGGTTGCCTTATCCTGGATTGTGATGCTTGCTGCAGGAAGCGATTCTGCCTCTATCCACAGCAGCCATGGCCTTGCCTCCAGCGGCGATACGCACTGACTGGGGGGCTCTAGTCACCACACTAGGGCGATACGGGCCATCGTTGCTGAAAACGCTTTTGCAATTGGGGCCACGAGGCCTTGCTGGAGTTGGGAAGCTGCTGGGGCCCTTTTCAGAGCTTGTGGACTCGCTGGAGATTCGTAACGAGTTCGTGCGTAACTGGGTGGACTTGCTGTCCTTCCTCCTCTCTGGTGTCAAAGCTGACGGCACACTCGCTGCCGAAGTGGTCAGATTTCCGTCTTCACGTCTCTGCTTAGCTTCTCTTCCAAATCCACTCTCTATCCTCTCAAAATGCTGCCTTCTCAAACCATCTACTTTCAAGAGGAGGGAACCCATTTTCTTGGCTTTCAGCTGTTTTGACTGGTTTCATTGTATTTCTGAGTCAGTCTTGTCCCCTCCTCCTAGAAAATTCCAACGCACTAAAACATGCACGATTTGCATAACATACGAACAAGTTACAATTTGTTGAAGTTTGACATAGTACGATTCAAATCACAAGTCTAGACTACCCTTTAACCTTGAGTTTATTGCATCTACAAGGAAGCGTTTTTGAGTATGACAAGAATAACCTAGATGGATGACACTTGTGTTGTAAATTGCTGACCTTTTGCCCCCACATGTAAATGGGTTCTCAATCACAAACATCTTTGAACGTGGTAAACTTGAACTGTGTTTGAGTAGTTTTGCTGTTGCTCACGTTGTTATGGCTTGTAATTGGCAGGTCTACATGTTTGGAGAGTGGTACAAACCGGGTTGCATGTTAGAGTATCCAGTAGGTGGCACTGGGGCTATAGTTGATGCTCTCGTGCGAGGCTTGAAGAAACACAATGGCCGGCTGTCGCTCCGCTCACACGTTGACACTATTCTGATGGAAGGAGGGCGTGCTGTGGGCGTGAAGCTCAGGAATGGACAGGTGGGTACCTTGCAAAAAAACCTACATTGTAAGCAAAGAAATTGTACAGGTCAATGAAGCAACGGGGTTGCAATTGTGCGTGTGTACAGTAGAATGTACCAAAAGTCTTGGGGTTTTGCGGTGAGGCAGGTGGTACGAGCGCGCAAAGCAGTGATCAGCAATGCATCCACATGGGACACAGTCCCCATGATTCCCACCAGTGACCTCCCAGCAGAGCTTCGCTCTCGAGCTGATTCCACACCCCAGTGCGACTCTTTCATGCATCTCCATCTCGGAATTGACGCCAAGGTGAGATCTCCACTCGCAAAACGCTCTCATCTCATATTTAAAGCTCTTCTGCCCATAGCACTGGCTCTAAACCACCCGCTCAGTTTCGACTGTATTTTCATATACTTGGAAAACAGGATCTGTATGATAACCTACCACAACTCACAATAATCATAATACTTTTTTATCGTGTTTTTGAGAGACGAACGTTTTTGTATCTGGAAAAGCCGAAGTTTGAGGCCTCGTGCAAATACAGCAACTGGTGGACAAGCTCTGTCATTTGACCCAGATTTGTTGTAGAAATATAGTAAAATTTGAGTTGTAAGGCTCACACAAAAACTTGCCTGCCCTGTTTGGCTGCAGAACCTCCCAAGCGATCTACAGATTCACTACATAGTGGTGAACGACTGGGCAGCAGGAGTGGACGCCGCCCAGAACGTGGTCCTCATCTCCATTCCCAGTGTTCTGGACCCCTCGCTGGCTCCGTCGGGCAAGCATGTGTTGCACGCTTACACCCCAGGCACTGAGCCCTACGGCCTCTGGGAAGCTCTCGACCGCAAAAGTGCAGCTTATCGTGAGCTGAAAGCGCAGCGATCTGAGGTACACAATACTCTCTTAACAATCTTCTCCTTCCGGTTGTTCAATTTACAAAGAAAAAGCGAACCTTTGGCTGCACCTACAACCCCTTGACAGGGAGGTACAGAAATCACATTAGTACTCTCTCAATCACATATCTGAAACGTCGTTTATGTCACTTACAGAACCTAAGCCCTAAACCCTAAACCCTAACCCTCCTAAACCTTTCAAAGATTGAGGGATTCATGGTTCATAAAGGGCCAGTTTGATTCATCTTAGAGCATCCGCACCCTTGTACGCTAAGTAGGTCCTCAATAGCACTTGATGTGGTTGCCCAGCTTGGCGCGCCTCACCGTAGACGCGCCAACACTGTATGCAAGTTAGGGCTTGCTCAATTGTATCTCCAACATTGGAACGTTTAAGATTTGATGAATTGTTAACTCACCCAAATCCAGGACAATTAAAGCTTGTTGATTGGGCGACACAAGAGGCCCACAATTGAAGCTCAGACACCTCATAAGCTCTCAGTGCTTGCTTGTACCTACTTGGGGGCAAGGGTGGGGCACTGGAGATTTGAGCAAGCCCTTGGTAGTGGATGCACCTTGGATACCTGCTTTCAAAATCTTCAGGTTGCGTGCAAGGGTGCGGATGCTCTTATTTGTGAAACTAACAGAGTTCAAATCACGAAATGATGTATGGAATTGGTGATTGGCAATGCTTGGCTGTTTTGGGGGGTGAATGATGACGGTGGTGGAAGTGTTGATGTGAGGGTTGTGGTGGCGGGGGGCCAGGTGCTGTGGAAGGCCGTGGAAAGAGCATTGGGGCCGGGCTTCTCACGGGAGAGCTGTGAAGTGAAACTTGTGGGGACGCCGCTGACGCACGAGCGGTACCTGCGCCGGAAGCGAGGCACGTACGGGCCGGCCATCCGCGCCGGGCACGGCATGTTCCCAATGCCGTCCACGCCCATCGCTGGCCTCTTCTGCTGCGGCGATTCCACCTTTCCAGGCATTGGCATTCCTGCCGTGGCCGCCAGTGGGCTCGTCACTGCCAACACTCTTGCCTCCGTCTCCGACCATTCCCGACTCTTGGACGCCATTGGCCTTTGAGATCTTCCGTTTGAACAACAAAACGCCCCTTGTAAGTAAGATTTCATCCTTGGAGTTCATGCTCGAAAGCTATTGCTGTGCTGCCTTGCTACAGAATCGGGGAATGGTATATCATGAGCGGGGTCTATGAGCCGAGCCGTGAGCCTGAATTTTTTTTTGGTTAGAATACTAAGTTTCATGTAAAACTTTGTACATAGGGCCTTATAATTGTGTATTTTAAACTTTCATTTCTTGAAAAACTTGCTGTTTTTTTTAAGCTATTCCATTGATTTTGAGCTCAAAATTGGTTCCCACTCATAAAAATCTTGGCTCACTGCTTGTGGCTCACCGTTTTACGCTCACAAAATAACATTGTCCCTTCATAATCCTTATGAGATGGTTTTCTCGTGGCACCTCTTTTTGAAATGTGTGTTTTGGAGCAGAGGCAATATGTGCAGCGTTGAGAATTTCTGGCATTGGAAAAGGAAAGGGGGATCGAGAAGAAAAGGGACACTTTGAACCTTCACCCTTCTCTCAAAATTTCGAATAAGAGGAAGACGAGTCTTCGATTACAAAGCTTGCAGCTTAGAGGCGGTTCACAGTACGTTTCACGTCCCACTGAAATCGCAGAAACCTATTTGGTTGAAAGCTGGTTGAAAGTTAAGTTTTAACAATTCACACCATGTACCAAGTTCCATGTCTTGGTTCACTATGTTTGCCTCTATGGCAGCACTTTTTGGAAGTTTTGGTGGTAAGAAGGTGGGATATCCCTCAAGGTTTGGTTCAACCATTTGGCTCAATCCAACTTTTAGCGCAAGTGCCACCCGTTTTCTTGCATAAAGTATACACGGCTTTCTTTAGTACTCCTTTTTGCCCTTGATAACCCAATGGAGTTGGGACCTTGTGTTGAGGTGAGACTTACATGTACGGGACGTGGGAAGTAGTGTGAATCACCACTTAGCTTTCAATGTTGAAAATTGTTACTTTGACGGAGACAATTTCCACTGTTAGAAGAGGTGAAGAAAGCAAGTGCACAATGTGATAATTTGGTCCAATAATGAGAATTATTCATGTGAACTGAATAATGGTGTAGACAAGCGTCCTTGAAGCATAGTGCAGCAGTAAGAGAAACTGATATGAAGCTTTGACCTCCCTATAAATGCAATCTAGTCAGGGTGGTGCAAGACTCCAACTTCAAGTAGTCTATACAAGGCCAGACGAAAGAAGTTTAGTTGTTCTCAAAGGAATGCTCTTGGTTAGTTTTCGGTAATAATATGATTTTGAAGACGTGGCTGTGGTGGCACTCTCTCCTTTTATTCTTGGAGAAATTTGGATATCTGGTTGCTTTTTATACACGAAGAGAAAACCTCGTCTACATACTACATTTTCATTTCGGTATTCTGTTTTCCTTCCTAAATTCGTGTTTGATTTCCTATCAGTGCAAGTATGCAACCCTCAATATACAATCTAATGATAATTGTAGCATTGGAGAGATTACTCAAGCAGTGTGGAACAAAGTTAACCAATTTCTGGTCATGATGTGCGTTACGTATTACTGGGTAACCGTGCCAGGACTGGAATTTCTTCACTTTGTATGCTGCATTTTGGCACCATATATGCATTAGTTTTTTGTTGTTTTGGATTGCGAATGAACTCACATACGTCATAACATTTTCAGACTTTTAGTGAGGGTTTTAAAGTACCATGAATCTTTGAAGAAAAAAGTAGAGGAAGTTTATGTCAAATACAAAAGAGGCTTACGAGTTTGAAACTTTCACCATAGAACAATACAGTACATGATACCATGATATTCGACAAATTCATTTTATATTTAGAAATTTGGTTACTCTTAACTTCCAAATTGCAACCAATTGCACTCTTTTCGGAATTTTGTACTTCGAAAGCTTCACATCTATTAATTTCATTCAAAAGTAAGAGAAAGAATTTTGAACGTCGCAATCAATATTGAAACACAAAAAGCCAATTTGACGCAATGATGCAGATATACCATTCAAAAAGCTTTTCAGAACAATTGGATGAGAATATGCTATTTGGTTTTTTCTTAACACTGAAACACCAAAATCGTTGGAGAAGGAAATATCGAGTGTAAGTATAGATGATGCCCTATTATTATATCACAAGTTTCGGCAATTCCTCTAATCATAGCAATTTCCAAGTACATTGTAACTTATAATCCAAGACTAGGTTGAGTGAACTCAAATTAACCCCTAAATGTCCAAGGCCCCACATTTTGGTGCCGACAACATTTTGAAGTTCAATAAAATCTGACTAAGCTACTGTTTTTAGTATTTAGTATTTCAAAATTATTCTTTTTGAAGTCTAGTTTTAACATCAAAAATTTGATTGTGAACATTATTGATTGTGAATTTTCTATTCAAGATTTTGTGCAAGGGTGTCCATTGGAATCTTGACTTTTTTAGTGTTGAGAGCCCATGAAAATTAGCCTCAAACACACTAGATCTTGGAGAAAATTTCACACTAGAAATTCATTTTAAAAAATTGTAAAAGAGATTTTGAAGAATTGTAAATGGATTGGAGTTATGTATGGTATGCCCTTTGACCTCATATTTTTTTGGTGACCAACATTTTAGATTTGACATGTGAAAAGAGGATTGAAAGACTTGAAGTCATTTTTGCAATTTTAACACCCTCTTGATCAAACATTATAATCTTTCAATCCATAAGTGGTGTTATTGTGTTTTCTTTTCCTATGTGATTTCTAACATATCTAGTTTGAATTTTTACGGTTACAATTTACAAAAAATTCATACAACATATCAAAATATTGGCTGTTTGTTCAGTTTAGAGCAAATTCCTAGAAGCTTGAAAAAGGCCTTGGGCATTTAGGGGTTAAAATTCTGATTGAGAAGAGCACCTAATTTGTACATAATCAGATAGCACCAAATATTGCACATTTTTATTATTCAAAAAACTAGCTCCATCAAAAGAATCAAGTAGTTTTCAGTAAGTGTCAACTCCATATGTACCTCACCATGCGGATTGTAAACTACTGCATGTACAAATGTTCATCCTCTACAAGATCTAATTTACTCTCTACAATGACGAGTGCACCCAAACTAGCCAAGGTTTACCCATAATTGCCAAACATATCTTTGCATACATGCAAGGTCAGCAATCAGTAATCGACCACTTCTCTTGCGCATGCAATCCAGTGGCTTAGCAAAGTTCTGCCATTGCCACACAACTCTCAAATGGTTCTCTTTATATATCTCCCTCCATATCGGCATCATCAGTGGCTAGTTCATCAATCTTCAACCTCTTTGCATTGTGGTGCTGAATGTTAGGAACTTTACTAAGAATGTCCAACTTCACACCTGTATCACTATTCACCAACCCACCATTGCATTCCACTCTGTACGAAAGGGTTTGAGCTCCTAGCTTAGCATCAATGAATACAATCAAATTACCGTCCACCTCATCATTCATTAGCATTCTTGATAACACAGAAGCTACCTTGTGCTTCAGCCATCTTCACATTGGATGAGCACCATACACCTGATAGGCATCAAAACAAGCCATAAATAAAAACAGATGGAAAACTGGAGATTGGAAGCTTAAAGTAACTCAACTAACAATGCAACTCACCGCACCATGTTCCAAATCTAAATGCTAAGAGACACTAGCTCATAGAACCTTATAGAGAAAAAACGTACTTCTAGAAAAATCGTGTATAACATACTAACAGGCACAATATTCTCTGCAACAACGCTTTGTACCGACAAATAAGGAGGGTTGGACGGTAGCTTACAGGATCATAAGACTCCTTTATGACAAAGTTAAGAGCAGAATCAGTGACAGCCAAGGCAATGTCACGCTCTGCAAGTTGTGCTGCAACATTTTTCATTTGCATGCGAGCCACCTTAAGTAGTTTTCATTCACAAGTGGCTCAAATACCATGATTTCATCCAGAAGATTGAGAAGTTTTGGCCGGAAATGCATCCACACCTCCTCCATCACCTGCTCCTTGGCAATCTCTATGGACATCATTGACATCTTGCCAGTCAATCCAGAACGTAAATGCTCTCCTCCCAAATTGGATGTCATGATAACCACTGTGTTAGTGAAATCCACAATGCGACCTTGCCATCAGTTAGACGACAGTCATCCAACAACTGCAAGAGCATGTTGAAGATAGAGGGATGTGCCTTCTCTACTTCATTGAACAGATCAGCAGCTCTTGCCAATCATATCGCCGCTCTGCTTCCAACAAGTTCACTTGGAGCTCTTCCCGTTTTTTGCTTTAGTCTTCGAAGCTCGCCAACCCTCTCTTTCTTGCTAAGGTATTTCATCTGATCTTGGATATTATTCAGTTCCTATCTTGCTTCTAGTGAGTGGGCCTTGTTAGCTTTGTGCGTATCCTTCTGTATAGCACAAAGCTCCACCTGTAATTGGACCATTCTCCTTTCCATCACGTCAATTTCTTTAGGCTGGCTATCTAGTTGAACACGCACACTGGCACACTCCTCGTCTATCAAATTGATGGCTTTATCTGGAAGAAACCTGCTTGTGATGTAGTGGCTTGAGAGCCGGGCAGCCGTAATAAGTGATGTGTCCAAAAGATGTACACCATGGTGTTCCTCATATCTTTCTTTCAAACCCCGCAAAATATTGATCGTATCCTGGATACTAGGTTCCGCCACAAGAACCTGCTGAAATTGGCGCTCAAATGCTGCATCCTTTTCAACGTATTTTCTGT
This sequence comes from Ulota crispa, assembly GCA_963920765.1. Taxonomy (NCBI): domain Eukaryota; kingdom Viridiplantae; phylum Streptophyta; class Bryopsida; order Orthotrichales; family Orthotrichaceae; genus Ulota; species Ulota crispa. The sequence goes on along the minus strand of OY987242.1, from coordinate 2,394,010 downwards.
ACTCCTCAAGTGTCATAGCACTGATGCAGTGCAGCTAACCACATATAAGCATTGGTTTCAAAAGGTTGGCAGCATCCATGGACCCTTCTTTTATAAGTCCAACACCAAGTACGAGGTGTATCTCATCAAAGAATAAAATGACCTTGCCATCAGCATCCTCAACCTCCTTGAGTACATATTTGAGGCGCTCTTCAAACTCTCCCTTGTATTTGGCACCCGCGACCAAAGCTCCCATATCAAGAGCAATCAACTTAACATCCATAAAGTTGCTCGGCACATCTTCTTGTACAATTCATTAAGCAAGTCCCTCTGCAACAGCCGATTTTCCAACATTGGGTTTGCCGATCAACAGGGGGTTGTTCGTTGTTTGTTGTGAAAGAATATTCACCACTGTGCAAATCTCTTTGCTTCTGCCAATGACGGGGTCCAGTTTTTGCTGCTTGCTCAACCAGGTCTCTCCCATATTTCTTTAGAGCTTGGAAATTCCTATTGCCAGTAGCATTTTTCACTTTTTTGGATGTTCCTCTCATTGATCCAAGCTCCTTCTTCACCTTGTTAGAAGGAGAACATCCAATGGAAAACTTTAGTGAGACAACATATCTTGTCCATGCTTAAATCACCATACTGCTGGTTATCAATTTAAAAGATAGAAAGAATCTCAAATTTAAAAAAATTAATTGCAAGACTAACTGAAAGAAAGCTTTTCATTTCTATAGAAGCATTCTACTCGAAAACCTTGAAAGAAGAATCCAACTCGAAAAGCACCAAAGACTACAAAGAGTTAAAATAGTAGGGATTAGGAAGGGAAACTCTAAGCTAGAATCATATTACAATTAGAAACATGACTCTAAAAGCAGAAACCGAGATTCTTGGATGGTCATTCATGAGGCAAAAAAGATGCCATTGAGGTGAGCACCACTCAATATAAGACGACTGGGTTAATAAGTTATGAAAGAAGAGAAATTAATTTACTTGATCACAAAATACTCTAACACGTTCAAGACAAGAAAGCAACATATCAAAGCATAAGTTCTAGAGTTATTTACCTAGCAGAGCTGACTCTAGCCTCCTTGAAAGAGTCAGAGATTTGGCCATTGTCAAGTAGAGCAACAATGAGGTCATGAACTGCCAAGTGCAAATCTCCTCTAGACTTCTACGAGCTCTAGGCTCTCCAAATACACTTGATAAGTGTAGGATTAGGAGGAGAGGCCTCTGGAGCTAGACTTTGCAATGGAGCTGGACTCTACGATGGGATTCTCTTCACGATGTCCTTTAATGCTTGATCCACTGAGGCGATTGTCCCCTCACTCTCGGAGGCGAAAGTAACCACTTGCTATAGCAGACCCTCACTGTCACGGAGAAGCGCGAGAATCAAATGAGGTGGCGAATACTGCACATGGCCCGCCTTTGTCACTAACTCTTGGCCAGCCGCGAGCGCTTTGTTTGTCATTTCCGTAAAATTCTCCGAATTCATATTGTACAGTTTGCCATGTGGCGAGGTTGGGGAAGGGAGGCCACATAGCCCAACACATGCAGTAAGTGTATCCTACACTGCAATGTCCTAATCATACTGACTTAAGGAGTTGAGTGAACAGCTATGTCTTATATATTGGAGACATGACCTAATAGCACTAGTAGAAAACTCCGTCCAAAACAACAAAAAACCAATGGTTTCTTGTTGATTTGGAAACTTGCCCATGCTAATTGACTAATTTAACACAATTCTGTAAAAAACTAAATATGTTCTATTGATTTGGACACCATTATCTAAATCAATAGAAATTTTGGAATCTTTTGAAAATCTTTTGGGAATTTTTTGTGAATCTTTAAGAATCATTAAGAATCTTTTGGGAATCATTGAGAATCTTTTCAGGATTTTTACGAACATTTAAAATTTTTTTCAAGATTTTAGAATCTTTGAGAATCTTTTAGGAATCTTTGAGAATCTTTTAGGAATCTTTGAGAATCTTTGGAAATATTTGGAAATATTTTCAGGATTTTTTTGAAATCTTTGAGAATGTTTGAGTACAATTGAGAATCTTTGGAAATTTTTGAGAATCTTTTCAAGTTTTTTTGAAATCTTTGAGAATGTTTGAGGACAATTAAGAATCTTTAAGAATCTTTTATGAATCTTTGAGAATCTTTGGAAATCTTTGGAAATCTTTTCAAGTTTTTTTGGAATCTTTGAGAATGTTTGAGAATCTTTGGAATCTTTGAGAATCTTTGAGAATCTTTCAAGAATATTTGAGAATTTTTGAGAATCTTTTAGGAATATTTGAGAATTCTTGAGAATCTTTGAGAATAGTTTGGAATATATGAGAATCTTAGGAAATGTTCTAAGAATTTTGAATTTTTTTGAGAATTTTTGAAAATCTTTAAAAATCTTCTTGGAATCTTCTTGGAAGCTTTGAGAAGCTTCAAGAATCTTTAAGAATCTTTGGGAATCTTTGGAAATCTGTGAAGAATTTTTTTGGAAATTCAAAAAATCTTTGAGAATCTTTGAAAATTTTCAAGAGCCTTTTTGGAATCTTTGAGAATCTTTTTAAAATCTTTATGAAATTTGTTAAAATACTTCAAAATATTTATAGAAATAGAATCTCTTAGACTAAATTAGAGTCCTTTAGAAATCTTTTTGTAATTCATCAAAATACTTTAAAACATTTATAATAAAAAAACTATTACAATAGTTTAGGTTTGTTTTTGAAATCTTTCTAGAATCTTTTTGGACCTCATTAAAATGTTTTGAAGTTTTAAAAAACAAAAGAAGTTTTCAAAAAAAATAGAATCTTTTAGAAGTTTGAGTTTACACTGACTGGTTTTATTTTCTTTACTTTTCACAATTTGGTTAGATTTAAAATTAGCAACCTTTAAAGTGAAGTAAAAACATGACCATAATAACAAAAAAATCAACAATTTTCTGTTGATCTAGACACTTTTGGACACAGCTTCACTAATTCAACAAAATTTTTATAAAAAATACAACATTTTGTTGTTTTAAATACCAAAATTGCTTTACAAACAAATATAAAAGATGCTCCTCAATTCTTTGAAAAAATCATATATGTCCCTCAAGGATTAAAAGTACCAAAAATATCTTTCCTTTTTGTATAAATATCAACAATGCTTCTAATATATTGGGAAAATATAAAAAATGCTCCTCAACTATTTTAAATTATTAATATTTTTGTGTTATATGATAACCAAGTATATAGTTTAATGCAAATTCTTACAAGAAACCAAAGGTGATTTTTACATTTCAAATAACACAAGAATATATTTAACATTTCAAAATAGAAGAGCTTTTTTATTATTTTTCCAAAATAATAGGAGTATAATTGATATTCCTACAAAAAATAAAGATTATTTTTTATGTTTCACATATTTTTGGCGTAAACTTGATATTTTGAAAGACTTAAAGGGTATTTTTAGTATTTTTCCTTCTATTACTAACCAAATGAATTAAAAAAAAAAACAATCTTATAAAATATTTTTATAAGCTTTAAAAGATGGGAATTGATATGTATACCACACCCTTCCAATTACTATACCACACCACGAGGTAAATTTTAGATTTCTACCATCAAAAAGCTGAATTTGAAAATTTTGAATTCAGATTTGGACTTAAAGACCACGGTATTGTCTAGAACCATAAAAAAAATTGCAATTCAACAACACCCAATGAAAAAGTTTAGTTAGAGAGAAAATTGTTAATTTTATTTTCGTTTGTAAAAAAAGATAAGCTTTTTCATTGGGTGTTGTTGAGTTGCAACTTTTTTTATGGTCCTAGACAATACCACGGTCTCTAAGTCCAAATTTGAATTCAAAATTCTCAAACTCAAATTTTTGATAATAGAAATCTAAAATTTACCCCGGGGGTGTGGTACAATAGTTCAAAGGGTGTGGTTCACATATTAATGCCCTTAAAAAAATATCCAAAACTATTCAAAAGTCAATAGAATTTTGATTTTATAATTGCAAGGTTTTAATTCCGTAGCTTTTCACGATTTCATGTTATTTAAAGCTATCAAACTATGGAGGTTATTTTAACAGAATAAGATTCTTTTTACAAAAAAACTAGCACTAAATAACAATTATTAATGAATCCAACCTTTGCCTGCAACAATCCTTTTTAGATTTGTGAATTTCAATAAAAATTTATAAACAAAATCAAAAGGATGGAAATAAACAATTTATTTAAAATTTCTAAACACCTTCTCTGATTTTAGCTCATAACTTTTGATAAAAAGGTTGATATCCAAAAATAATTGTTGGAGGTGAAAGTAAAATACATTTACCAACTTTTTTTAGTTCTAAGTTTTTTGAAAAAAAGTCCTTTAATGGGCCGAAATAGCCTCCAAAGTTTACTGGCTTACCAAAAACATGAACATTTAATGTACAAATACAATCATGATTCTATTGTGCACATGTGTGTGTGCATGTGTGCTAGTAGTTGTGAATGATGTGGTAGTCTTGTAATTTGTGAACTTAGAGGTGGGGAGTTCACACCCCATTGTCGGCAGCCCTGCCTGGCTCCTTGAGCATCTGCCTGGTGATGCAGGTAGCTGTCCAAGGTTGCGGGCAAAGGCGTCGTGGGTAGCTATCAAGCATTTTGGGCAAATGCCCGGTCCCTAAAAAAAAATTCACCTTTTTATTTAAAAAAAAGAAAATTCTATGAAAAATAAAAAATAAAAAAATAAAAAAATAATAGAACTGAACAACATAAAATATGTAAAAATTAACAAAAAATAGCAAATAATCAACATAAAATCAACAGAATATCAACATACTCTTGTTGAAAAGTATCCAAATCAATTTGATCAAATCAACAGAAAAATGAACAGTTTTTGGTTGAAATTCTGTTGATTTTGTGCTAAATTTTCTACAAGTGTAGTGACCTACTAGATGGATGAATAGTCATCCAAATGAACCAACCAATGACACCTTCTAACTATGAGATTGGAAAGTATTTCAACACCCCCCCTCAAGCTCATAGTTTCACAAAGGTTTGAGTTCTTGAATCATTTGGTGATTTGTCCTGAGATGGCGGAGTTGCATGGTTCTTGGAATTTGTAGCAGTGGCTGGCAAGGGTTTTGCTTTGCCAATTGATTGGAATTTCCTTGGCAGTTGTATTTTTGTTGCTGGCGCGGTTGTCAAAGTCGTGGTTGGAGTGGGCTGATCGGACGAGTGATGATGCGAGAACCTTAGCCACGGAGGAAGGACATTGTGCGCCGGAGGGTGAAGGAACAAATTTCTTCAATCCTACTCCAAGTTCGTCTTCAGGGTTTCTTTTGGCTTTCAATGTGGGGGAGGAGTGCTGGCGGTCAGGGGATAGGTTTCGGCAATCAAAGGGGAATCGTTGATTGAGAGTTAGACAGCCCAAAGTGAAGTATTATGCCATGAGGGTAGAAAGGGTCCCGGGACTCTATTTTGTGTGGGATGATTGTTGCATACAAGTCCTAGGGTTTAAAAGAGTGGTGTATAAGAGTTTTCCTATGCTATTAGAAGCTGAGGATGATCATTTTGCTAGTATGGTTAGTTAGATCATGGTGACAGCAATTGTAGTTGTGCTATGAGACCTAGTGGGACTGATTTTGAACTAGCGTTCAAACTTATTGTAGGTTTGAGGGCATAGTGAAGCAAGGCTTGTCATCCCTAGCGCAATTTGATGTTGTTCAAATTTAATCCTGCCTAGCTGCTTGGTTAGTGCATCAGTAGGCTGGTCACTAGTTTTAATATATTCTAAGGCTATTTTCTCATCTAAAACTCTCTCGCGTACAAAGTAGTATTGTATATCAATGTGCTTGGATTGCGCATGGAAGACGGGGTTGTGGAACATTTTCATGGTTGCCTGATTGTCATAGAAGATGGTAATGGGAGAAGGAGGTTTGGGATCTAGGTTAGTTGGCTGGAGGGGGTTCGACAATGCTGATGGTGGCTGAAGTTCAAAGATCAGGCATAAAAACCAGAGTGCTTCTTGGTTACCATTGCTCAAGGAGCAATATTCAGACTCGGTGGAGGATATGGACATTGTGGGTTGTTTCTTTGACTGCCAGCTGATAGGGCCCCCGACTAGGGTAAAGAGGTACACGCCTATGGATTTCTTTGTTTCCATGCATGATTTCTAGTTTGCGTCAGTGAATCCAGTAACGTCTAGTGTTGCTCCAGTTATGTAGTAAATGCCAAAGTCTAAGATTCCGTGGATATAGCGTAAGATGTGTTTGACTGCATCCATGTGCAAAGTTTGTAGATATGTCATGTAGGAGCTTACTCTACTGATAGCGTATGCTATGTCTGGTCTAATGACTGTCAGGAAAATTAGTTTACCTACAATGCAACAATAATATGTGATATCTACATACGGGGTGTTCATATTGGCTTTGAGGGTTTGGCTTTTGGGTAGGGGTATGGAAGTAGGGTTGCAAGATTGCATGCTTGAATGTTGAAGTATAGACCTGGTGTAGTCTCTTTGGTGTAGAAAGGTGCCAACTGGAGAGTTTTCAAAGGAAATATTAAGGTACCTTCAGACATGGCCTAAGTTGGTCATCTCAAATTGTGTATGTAGAAAGGTCTTCTGCTAATCTATAAGTTTGGGAGAGCTACCTATGATGAATAAATCATCCACATAGAACATTAGGACAAGGGTATCTTGTCCTTTGTGCATGAAGTAGAGGTTTCCGTCAGAGGTGCTGCAATGTAGGCCTAACTGTGCGAGAGCTGTATCAAGGGTGGATGCATGGTCGGGTGGACCAAAATGCGTGTCCCATTCAATTTTCAGGACATGTTTTGATTGCATGACTTATTTCTTGTAGAAGAAAGAACTTAGAAACATCATAAATTAGTGAATCTATTCTATACTTGTTCATAAAACAAAACATGTAATCAATGTTTGTTAAAATTAATAATATAAAAAATAAGGGACTTTTCAATGCAAATATTTGGACTGTTCCATTCACAATATCCTATGAAAATGATAAACATAATATATCAAGTTAGCTATAATGCATACATAGGGACTACATATGTGATTTAGCATCTTTTAAGTATTTCAAAAACGTTCTATAATTTTAGAAAAGTGATATGCAATATAAACTATGGACTTTTTAGTGCCCAAATTAAGGCTGAATGTTTAGGCGACAATATTTTAATGATATTAACATTTTTTTAGTTTATATTTTTTGCTTTTGCAAAAGCCTTCCTAGTGGCTACATGGGCTTGGTCCTATTTTTTATAATGCATGTATTTTTATAAGGGAAAACAAACACTTTGTGATCCATACTTGCAAAAATCTCAAAATTATGGACTTTTTATGAGGTTTTATCCGCCATTTTGGTCCACTTGACCATGCAAACGCCTTCAATCCAATTGTACTAGGTTCTAGGGCTTTGTTTGAGGCCGTATTGTGATTTGTTTAATTTGCACACCCTGTGTTCGTGGCCAGTAGCTACAAAACCCGAGGGTTGCTACATGTAGACCTGTTCTTTGAGGTGACCATTCAAGAAGGCAGTTCTAACATCCATGTGGTGCATGTCCCATCATTGTGCTGATGCTATAGCTATGATGGTGCAAATTGTGGCTCACTTGATCATTGAAGCAAAGGTTTTTGTGAAATCAATGCCGTGTGTCTGTTCAAAGCCATGAGCTACCAAGCGTGCCTTCTTCCTGTTGAGTTCTCCATTACATCCCGGTTTGAGTTTGTAGATCCATTTGCACATGATGTTTTTTTTCCGAGGGGTAGGGAAGCTAAGGTCCAAATCTTGTTTTTGGTTATCGAGTCAAGCTTGTCTTGCATGGCTAATTGCCAACCAGGATCTATAGATGCTTGGCGGAATGTGAAGGGCTCTTTGTTGCTGATGATAGCATCTTCAGGGGACTGGAGGACCATGCATGGATTGGAGTCTTTGGTGGTAATGCAAAGGTCGTAGCCATTGAGGTGGACATTCCTGACTCAAGGTTTGGTGGAGTGTTGAGGTGGCGCTAGAATGTGAGGCAGCGGTGAGCAACTAAGCACAGCCTGGCATGGTCCGTGTGGTGTTCTGGATCATTGTCGTTGGGGGCAGGTGGTGGTGTCGGAGGGGAGTCAAGATGTGGATCAAGTGCTTCTAGAGTCAAGGTAGAGAGGGAACACGGGTTTGGGAGGATGTCGTCATAAAGGGTTTCTATAGTTTCTGAGCATTTGAGGTCAAAGTTTGTTTCATCAAATTGAAGTATCAAACGTCACAACTGACTATAGTAGTTCAAGTGACGGGATTGTAGCCTTTGTAGGCTTTACTATTTTCAGCATATCCTATCAATAGGATAGGAACTGAGGTGGGATCAATTTTTTTTCTTTTGGATTTGGGTATATGACAGTAAGCAACACAATTTACTACTTTGATATGGCTTATATTGGGTTTAACATATGTATAGGCTTCATGTGGTGTCATAAGGTTTAGTGCTCTAGTTAGTGATTTGTTTTATATGTAGTATACTGTGGTAGCAATCTCCTGCCAAAGATGTTTAGGGATGCGAGTGCCAGATACTATTGTTTGTATGGCTTTTAGTAGTGTACTGTTATTTCTTTTAGTAATGTCATTCTGGTGTGCGGAGTAGTCCGCAGTAAGTTGCTGATGGATTCCTTTTGCTTTGCAATAGTTGATGAAGTTTTGGGACAAATACGGACGACGCCATTTTGTGAGCGTAGAATGGTGAGCCAAGATTTGGTGAGCAAGAATCAATTTTAATCTCAAATTCAATGCAAAAACTTTTAAAAAAAAGTTTGTTAGAAGATAAAGGTTTAAAATGTATAATCATAAGGCCCTCTGTACACAATTATAGATGAAATTGAGTATTTTGAAAAAATCTCTACTCACGGCTCACGGCTCACAAATATCCACTCACGAAATAGCATTTCCGAGACAGATATTTGCCTCCGCAATCCATGCAAAGGGCTTAGATCTTGTGAGTGTTTTCAACCAAGTTTTGGAATTCTTGAAAGGCTCCTAGAATTTGTGACTTTTCAAGTAGAAAGTACAACCAAGTTTTTCCGCTGTAGTCATCAATAAATGTAAAGATGTATTTGTTGCCATTGCAAGATGGTATAGCATGGGTCCGCATAAGTCACTGTGGGTAAGCTCTAAGGATTGGGTTGTTCTAGTGGTTTGTGTCTTGGGGATTTTTTCTCTAGGCATCTTCTCTAACATGCAGGAATTGCATACATGGTGAGTTAGGGGAAGACATGGAGTACCTGAGACTAGCAAATGGTTTGTCAAGTGGTACAATGACTAGGAGTTGAGGTGGTGTGAGTCTCAAATTCAACGCTAGAAGTCCTGAATTTATTTTTTGTTTTACTTAGTGTTGAAATTACATTAATATAAGTGGAATAGCCATATATATTGATTGAGATTAGTTAAACCAAATGGTTAGTGGTTTGCCATTTACCCTACTCCATTTGGTAAGTCATTAGGAGTGATTTAGTGAGATTTAGTAGATTTAGTTAGTTTAAGGAACACACCTACTAAGGACTTGAGATCCCCTCCAAAAATCTCCACTAACCCAATTAGAGAGGGTTAGTTTAAGAAATGTCACATGGGGCTTGGAATCCCCTTCAAAAGTCCCCACTAACCTAATTAGAGAGGGTTAGTTTAGGACGTGCTCAATTATATCATGACTAAGGGCCACATCACTAGTTCACAACTCAACAACTAACAACAACAACATTTGGTGCGTCTATACCCAAGGTTCCCCATACACTTTGCTTGTTGGAAGGTGTGACTCTAAGCAGTCAACCCTGTTAGGCTATTGGTCAACCCCGATCAAAGGAGGTTGACAAATGACAGTAAAATGCCACTAAAATTCATGGAAGAGTTTCTCAAGGATTTGAGACACCAACCTAAGTTTCAAGTTGTTTCAATAGCGGCAAGGCCCCGAACGGCAACATCCAATTGATTTCAAGAACTCGTGCGACATCCAATTTCAAGATCTTATTAATTTGGAGCCCAATTGACAGAAACAAGGAGTGTTTCCCGGCTCTTGTGACAACGTTGGAAGACCTCAAGAAGTCAATTTCTCAATTTTGGATGAATTTCCAATTCTAGGGTTTTCATCCATCCACCCCTAACCCTTCATTTGAAATTCCTGACACCTTGTATCTTGGAATTGGAAGTGTGAACAACCAAAATCGGCTGTTTTGGGGCCAAGGAATCCAATGCCACCATTTTTTTGTTGTTTGGAGCTATGCTCCAAAAGTTATGGCAAATTCATCCAGATTTCATCCATTTTGAGTTCTTCTTAGATTTTAGGTAGATTTCAAAGGATATATGGATCTCCTAGATAGAGGGTCAAGGTGTCTTCCCCTAAATGTATAAAGGGAGGTTCACCTCCTTTCCAAACCATCACTTTCCTATGTTTAGATCACTTACCATTACTTGAGTCCATCATTTATAGCACCTTCCATTGTAATCCATTCCTTGCAATTTTTCCCATTTAGAGCCATAGCCCACTGTCTTTGTTAGGATTCATTGAATCTCACTTTAGTAGAGTTACTTCTTTGCATTGTATTTGAGAGCCTTTTTTTTTGAGTTTAGAAGGATTGAGCCCTTCAAGCTAGTAAGAAAGGTTCAGGAGTTTTTGAATGTCAATTGCAAGTGTCTTACTAATCCCTAGGAAGTTGGATTACAACTAGCGATGCCGCTTTTCCATACTTTTTAGAAGTCTTGGTCAGTAATTGTGGTCATTAGCAATCTCTAGAGTATGCCATTTTGATAGTATTTTGCTTTACATCTGTAGCTTACCATTCCATTACCAAAACGCCATCACCTTATCAAAACAAGCCTTCCTAGCAACTCCACTGGAATCCTTTAAACTCAACTTCGGCTAGCTCTCTCAATTCCCTTGAGACTCTCTGAGACGCCACCCAACCTCCCAAATTCCCTCAGCCAATGGCCTGCCACGTTCTTGAGTTTGCGTCCAATTGGTGGCCAGCACCTCACCAAGGATCTCACCAGTCAGCGGCTATTAAGTTTGGCCCTCTTTCGGCCCTCTAGCTCCCTGTCAGTTCTACCAGTCAGCGGCTGTTAAGCTTGGCCCTCTTTCAGCCCTCCAGCTCCCTATTAGTTCCACCAATCTAGCTCACTCTTTGTTAAGCCAGTCAACAGTTGCTAGCATTCTCTCGAGCTCATGGCCCTTGAGTTGCTCAAAGTTTGGCCCTCCAACTCCCTGTCAGTTCCATTAGTCTAGCTCACTCCTTGTCAAGCCAGTCAGCAGTTGCTAGTGTTCTCTAGAGCTTACAATTTCATCATTCTAGCCTCACCCTTATCATCTAGCGGCAACTACTAGCATTCTTTTGAGCTCACAATTCCATTAGTCTAGCTCTTGTCCCCTGTCCAGCCTCAGTTGAGTTGCGCGCGCTCTCTCAAGGCCATAGCCCTGTTAATTTCATCAATCTAGCCCTCGTCCCTTGTCTAGTCAAGCTGCTAGCATTTTCTCAAGGCCCATGGCCCTCGAATTGCTCAAGCCCCGAACCCTTGTCAATTTCATTAGTCTAGCCTCATTCCTATCAAGCCTAGTGGCAGCTACTAGCGCTCTCTCAAGCTCACAATCCTCTCAATCTAGCTCTCACCCCCTGTCCAATTTTAGTCAAGCTGCTAGTATTCTCTCAAGGCCTACAGCCCTCAAATTGCTTAAGTTTGCAGCCCCCTATCAATCTCATCAATCTAGCTCACCCTTGTCGAGCTTTAGTCTAAGTTGCTAGCATTCTCTTGAAGCCACAGCCCCAAATTGCTCAAGCTTGTCCTCCTTGCTTCTGTCAATCCTGTTAGTCTAGACTCACCTCTGTCAAGCTAGTCGGCAGTTGCTTGCATTCTCTCAAGCTCGCAGCCCCTTGTCAATTCCATCAGTCTAGTCTTGCACTTGTCAAGCTAGTCAGCAGCTGCTCGCATTCTCTTGAAGCTTAGCGATTGGCAGCGCTCAGCATTCCCTCTTGAAGCCAGCAGTCAGCAGTTGCTCAACATTCTCTCGAAGCCAACAGTCTAGCAGCTGTTTAGCATTCCCTCAAAGCTCGGCAATACCGGCGATCTTTGACGCAGCCGCCGATACCCGGACCCCCTCGACCGGTCCTCAATCAACGACCTCCGCTCCCTAGCCTGCCTCTGATCTCAAAACTCAAGAAGGCCTAGGTCCAGCCCTTGGCCAGGTGAATATTTAGAATTATTTTTATAAGAGAAGACAAGACACTTAGTGGGAAACTAGTTCCCACATAGTTATCTTGGCCTAGTCTAAAGTATTCAACTATTGTTTTGAACTATGCATTACTCATTTCTTTGGTTAGTCTATCCGAGTTATAGGAAGTGTGCAAAAGAACAAATCCTTCATATTTAGTCCAATAGAGAGACAAAGGGTCAATTAGCGTCACTTTGGATACTATTATAAGCATCCAAGGAGGATAGGAGTGGGTTCTAACTCCCTTCCGAGTGCGTACACGACGTTGTGATTATTTGTCACAACCACGTTGCATGAGCTGATTCAATAGTGGGTTTTGTTTCCATCCACCCACTAGTACGTTGTGATTATTTGTTCTTAGAGTAGAATCACCACACATTCAATCCAGCACTACCACATCCACGCTTAAGGGAGAATAGAGGCCACTCACAATCAAGCCATAGGATACATGGGACCCCATGACGAGGTATGATTACTTATGTTCCTACTCCAATTAGCTACGTAATCTAACGTGTGATATACTAAGCAAATTGTTCTCTTCTTTGTTCATTGTTGTATGTTGTAGACTTGTTAGGAAAGATTCATTGTTTGGAAAACATCTTTTAATTAGAAATCTATAAACAAACCTACCATCTTGCTATTCCTTTACGCTTAGTTCATTTTCTAGTTAAAATTAGAACTCAGTTGTGCTTGTGCTTACTTCTCAAGGAGAAGATTTGAGCATTCACAGGTGGCCAATTTGCTTGTACCATAGTTGTATTTCTTGTTGTGTTGGTGTGAAGCTAGTGTCTGCAAGTAATAGTGCTTTGGATTGTGTTAGCAGCAAGTGTCGAGCAAAAGCAGACGTTAGAGATGGGACTAGTTTTGTCTCGAGCATGTATAATTTGTTGTGGATGTCACGTGTTCCGTGTAGGAAGACTTGATTTGATATCTGGTTATCATATATGAGGCACTAGTTTGATGTGAACAAAATTTCATATCTTAGATTTGTGAGTTTATCAAATAAAAAAAGATTGATAGTGACACCCGGAACGTAAAGAATATCTGTAATAATTTGAATTATATTAGTAGCACTAACACATTTTACGCTACCCTTTGCTGCTATCCCTAGCAAGTGGTCACCTGCATCTCAATGTTGGTGGTGGACATAGAAAAGACGTTGATGAAAAGCCATGCATTGCTTGTAATATGTGTGGATGCTCCTAAATAAAAAAACCATTGTTCCTCGATGTTGCTGGTGGCGATGCAGGCGTTGACGGTATCATAGTGTTGATCTTCTCCAAAGGCAGCGATATAGTCTGAGACATGAGCTTCCTCATCATATGTATCAGCGTCATCTGAGGCTTTGATGTTGTCAGTGGATTTAGCAACGTTAACAGCACATGCTCAATCGGCCTTGAGTTTTACGATCTGGACGATGATGTGGACAAGTTGTTTCTCCAAAGTAACAATTGCGAGCTAAATGATTCCAATTGCTACACTTATGACATTGTGTGGTAGCTGGTGAAAAAGAGGAGGTCCGACCCTGTTGAGATACACAGTTAGAAGAATAGCTGCGTTGTTGGATAGAGAAAAGCGCGCTTTGAGAACACGCAAAGTATTTAGTTGCGATCATGCGTTGCTAACTAAAGAATGTTGTCGGTCTTTAATCTTCACTCTTCAAATCTTCAATCTTCTGTTTTCCGTTGGCCTATCCTGTAGCTGGCTCTATGGATATAAGGGTCAAAGTAGGAATAAGAGCCCGCTGGATACGGAGCGGGTAGATCGGAACAGCAGACATGAGCTGCCGTCCGTATGACGGGATCCTAAAATCAAATTCACGTTTTGTTAGCCACAACTCTAGATCATGAGATTAAAGCAAGTCTCGACCATGTGAGTGATCAATTCCACTTTGTTACCACGACAATAAATAAGATTAAATTTAATTTAACCCATACTGCTCGCAACAACAGTTACAAAACATAATAAAAATGAATTGACAAACAAGCATTGAAACCGGCTAGGAATAATAAAGCCACATTCCAAACATATATAAAAAAATAAATCCAAAATATTCATCTTGAAATCTTCAAATCTTCATATCTTCAAGTCTTTATGTTTTAAAAAAAATAATGAGAAAAATTACAATCAACAAGTTCTAAAAAGGCTGCAACCTTTTATCTAGTATCACAAATGGCTCAAAAGTCCAAATGCTAAGTGTAATAGCATTTTATAAAGTCCTTCTAATTTTCTAGCATCCTTATAAATTTCAACTTATTTTAAACTATTATCCAAAAGTTATGTGGATTCAAAATAGGGGCTCTTCTTCCTTCTTGTAAACAAAACAGTACCTTTTTTAAACCTTTTATAACTTTTGTTCCATAAATCACTCATATAAACCTGATAACAATTTAAAAAGATAGTACCATTAACTACAACATCTAAAAATTTCACCACAAACTAAAATTCTATCCAAAAGTTCTAGTCAATCAAAATTTGGGTCTTAATATTTTTAGATTGCATCCAACCCCCAACTTCTACACACTATAACTCCTTCAATGAAACTCTAAATAGAATGATTGATGACAATTTAAAAAGCTGTAGCAACAATCTAACACAATTAAAAATTTGAAAAGAAAATTTTTATATTGTTCAAAAGTTATAAGTCCTCAAAATTTTGGCCTTCTCTCAATAAAAAAGTAGCCACCTCCATACCTTTATACTTCTATAACTTTCTCTTTCAAGCTCCAAATCACAAGTTTAAAGATTTTCTAGAAATCTAAGACTAAAATGAGCACAAATTTAAAACCTTGTTGCAAAATTATATACAGATTGTAAGCTATGGCCTGTCAAAGTCTCAGGCTTTTTTCATAGTTTGGCTTATTAACTCCAGAATTAAAACCCTCATAATTTTTGCATACCAATTTCAAATCAAATTTGCAAACTCATTTTAGAAAGGTAATTACACAAAAAATAAAATCTTCTAAATTTCAATTCAAGATCTTATATATACAAAAAGTTCTCTCACATCAAAGTTTTGAAATTTTTTCCTTCTTCCAACCAATACTCATACATTAACTTCTAACATATTACGGATCCTCCCGAACTACATTTCAACTCTATCCAAAGTAAAGTAATGGGACACATTTGTTCATAGTTTTCTCCATCATAATCTCACTATAAATGCCAAACCCCTTCTCTTTTCACATTTTTTCAATTCACTTCTAAATCCTTAATATTTTTATTCAAACATAGGCAAAATATATGAACCTTTCAATACACCTAGAAAAACATATAAAAATAAACAATTACAAAATAATCACCACAGTAAACTGGCCATGTGCTCTCGCAAGTATATAATAGTGTCAAACACTTATCTTCAGTTGCCAAGTTGTGGACTTGGTTAGCTGGAGAAGCAGTCGTCTTTGGCCGCCCGTTGGTTTGGATTTGAACCCAATTAGACTCGTTGAGCAGTAATAGTGGCTCACGGCTTGGTAATTAGTGAAGCAAGAAATTGATTCAGCCAACCTGCAACCTACCTCTCTAAACTGTACATGTGACAAGACAACACAGTGTACTAGAATCTATGGCCGTTGCGCTGTTATTAAATGGTGGTTCTTATCACGACCACTCCTTTTGCCTCAGCTATTGATTTATTGAAAACAACACAAATATAAATAAGTAACAAGTATTTACATGATGAAAGAATATCCATCAAAATAACGTCTAGAGCAGGCACCGCCGCGCCCACTTTCGCAAGGTGCAAAATTGCAAATATGGTGGACCTCTTTGTCTGTAGCGTGGGCTAATTGCAACACCTGATTATGCTTCATTTGCAAAAAGAGACCTTCAAATGCAGAGAATGTGAGAGACGACACTATGCTCTTTTGGATCTTACAAAATACTGACTAATTTTGGGGCAGATTGAAGAATGTCTGATCTACAAGGTTTTCATCAGAGAGTTGAAATTCTAGACCAGCTAGTTGGGTGGTGATCCCATTGATTTCTTGCAGAAAATCAACAACCTTACGGCCTTTACCTAAACGTACAACGTGAAATTTTTTTTTCAAGGGCTGTCGACAAAAAGAGCTGTTGATGTTATATATTGTCTCTAGGCATTGCTAGATCAGGTAAAGGTTTTTAAGGTAGACTATGCTAAGAAAGATGGAGTTTCTTACCGAGATTGTGATGATACGCTTGGCGTAGGCACGGGAGTTGTAAACGCGTTGGTTGTCACCAGGAGCAGCGTTGTGGCATAGAGGTGAGGACTCATCATTGGTAGGACCCTTGCCGGTGACATCGGACGTGGTGCTATTTGATGGCACTTTGGAGGAGGTCTCGGACTTGGCAGGTGCGGGTATTAGTACAACATAATAGATGTTTTCCTACTCAAGCAAGGATTCTATTTTGTAATACCAAAGAATGTAGTTGGAATGGTCAACAAGTTTCATGGATTCTGAAACGTCATGTACTGTAGGGTCCATGATAGAGATACATGGAAAGATAACAAACAATAAAGAGAGACTGGAGCGGAAGAGAGAACTAAAATGTAGAGGATAAGAATCAAGTCAAGGATTGTGCAGAGTAGCACAAGTGAAATTGATGAGTGAATGGTTGCAAAGAAACTGGTCATGCACTCCGGCATAATTGAAGGACAGTGATCATGCACTGCAGCACAATGGAGAATTGGCAATGATTATGCTCTCCGGCATAAACAAACAAAAAACTCAAATAGAGCTTTCTAAACGCAACGGCTACTCCACGGCCTGCACTGATACCATGTAGACAGTAAGTGTATCCTACATTGCAATGTCCTAATCATATTGACTTAAGAAGCTGAGTGAATAGCAATGTCTTATATACTGGAGACGTCACCTAATAGTGATCTACTGGATGGATAAAGAGTCATCCATATGAACCAACGAATGATATCCTAACTATGAGATTGGAATGTATTGCAATAACACATTTGTCCATACTATATTGTTGACAAAAATATTGTCACTCAAGTCTCTCACAGAACAAGATCAACAAGAATTCTAAGATACTTGCGCAATCTCTCCTCAAAACTACAAACAAGTGAACCAGCTCCAAATTGATAATAAGAACTACGCTCAAACACTAACACATTTGAAGAAATATGAGCTCTCCAGAAGGCCACTAAGAACTCTTTTCAAGGGGTCTCTTTAATTGTTTTAATTTGTACTTTGGAGTAATAAAAATTCCTTACACCCTATTATGCCTTTTACTACAATCATGGCTCACATTGGCATGTCCAATTTTCATTGGGTGTCACAATTACATGTACATATTACCATGGTCATTTTTCTCTATATTAAAATCTTTAATCTAGTACTTGTGAGGGTAACATTAGTTACGATTGTGTACAATAGTAGGAGAATAATTAAGAAATTGTGACATAGTATTAGATTGCCATTTTCTATTCATAGTTTTTGTGATGTACAATAGGAAAGTCATAGAAGGTAGAGATACTTCACACACGCTTTTAATGTACTTGGCCTAGGCTGAATAAATGTTAAGAGTGTCAACTCTTAAGGGCCTTGTGGAGAGTTCATATTTTCTCTAATGACTCCTCCAGTGGCAATGTCTCTCCACGCGTAAGCTTGCAAATTGAATAAAATCAAATGTCTACAGGCAAAGTCAAATTGATGAGACTAGCCCTTGGCATGGCTGTCTTTATATATGGCGGAGCTACCACGGTTTGACGGCGTGAAGGCTCCATGCTCGCAAAGTGCATAAGACCTGGAACAAATAGTACCGCGCAAAATGCAGCATAAAGGCTTGGAATGAAGCAGAAGGTTTGACCCTTTAAGAGACTTCAAAAGACAGAGTGTCGGTGTTGCCATAGACTAGTAACTTACACACAGGAAGCAAAGAATGTTTTCAAACTACCGCCACTCCCCACCAGGGGTATGAGTTCCATGCCATTTGGACTTCTACTACGTGGACATTATCCACGTGTACATTATCCACGTGTACACCGAGTTCTACCCTTCCTTGCATAGAAATAGATTACACCAAGAAACTCCAAGACGAGATGTCTTTTGGTTTTTCATTTAGCAAGCAGTACTCACCCTATCATGCATACAAGCAAGGAAATAAAAACGCATAGAATCCTTCATTGTGTGTGCACATTCATTCATAAATCATGCTAATGAAAATAATCTTCATTCAAATTTTGGTTAATCTAATTTTTTTTTTAAATTGCTAGAACAATGTCATCCAAACTTTTGTATTATTCAAGACAATGTCATCCAAACTTTTGTACTATTCAAGATTTCAAATACCCGGTGTCAAAATGAGGTAAAATTGTGGCAAATAAATCAGCTTAGAGAAGGTATTTTTGACTTCAAAAATTGGAGTTCTCCATGAAAAGTCATAGTCGTCATCCATTAAGGTAGGAGCACCCATAAGCATTAGTTTAAGGGTTTTGAACATGATGAGTATTAATAAATAGCTAGCAAATTATAGGATTCAGTTAGGAACAAAAAATATTGAGTTTGCACCTTCAAATGTATTATTTGGATACTGTGAGAAAAGTTGTGAATTTTAAAAAAGCAAATTGCCATTGCACCCATAACCAATACTAAGGTTTTATGTTCACATGTTGTATATCCTTGTAATTACATTTATTCATTTCCACAAATTTTCCAAGATTTCAGAGGTGACAATGATGGGGACACTAACGCTTATGGGTGTTCCTACCTTATTCACACGGTGAAGACTGTTTCAAACCAATCTTGCTTTCCATTGTCTCAATAGAAACAATTTTTAAAAAATGATGTTCACAATGAGTGAAAAAATGTCCATAGTTACTCATTTCATTTGGTCATTGTTTAATATGTTTAGTCATGCTAAAATGTTGTAAACATAGTTTTTCCCTAGTAATATACTTTTACTCATCCAACTTTTAACCACCAAATGCCCAATGGATAAGAGCAAAATATAGATGCGTTATATAATGATACTTTTGTAACTTTGATGAAATTTGCTTCAAAAGAGAAAACAAGAATCATGATGTTTAGTAGTTATCCATATAGTCAAATATTCAAAAAAGGTTTTGGACTCTTATTTAATGAATTTAGAAGAATTTACGATTTGATGTTCATCCAAATTGTAAATTTTATTTATAGAATTTAAAAATTGTGATAGGTTAAAAATAGAAAATTTCTTCTAGAATTTAGAAATGAATTTTTTTGATAGGAGAGAAAACATCATTTGTTTTCCAAGTTAGTACATTTTTAAAACTGCACTAGCAAATGTTGGAATGTTTGTCTTTGAAAAATTCTCCGTGGTGGAGTTTAACTTGAATTGACATGATTTAAATAGGGTTGGAAAGTAAACTTGCTTTCCTTTTTGAAATTATTTTTTATTAAGAAAAAAAAATTGCATCCCAAGCAACTTGCAAAAACAAGCAGCAACCAACAAATGGTTGATTGAGAGCTTAGTGGTTTAGAAAAAAAATTGAAGTATATTTTGCATTTAAGCTAATTTGCAATAGTTGTTACGCTTCTGAATAAATTTTGCTTTATTATTCTATTTTTTTTCTATAGCTGAAGTTGTATAAGAAAATATTGTTAGAATTTTTGAATACTATTCTCGTGAAAGTTAATATAAAGTAGTTAATGTGAATCTCGCATATTTAAACGATTTCAACATGAAAAAAAAATTGAAATCAAGCATGTGCTGTGCAATAATTGATTTTAATTAATATTTAGATAGATTTAACTACTTTGATCTTTTTTGATGTACACGCGATACTAACATTGTAAGTTTTCCGATGCGACAAGGATGCAAAAGAAAGGATGGTAACTCTTTATTTAAAGTAGGAGCACCCATAAACATCAAACTAAGGGTTTTGAACATGATGACTATTAATAAACATCTAGCAAATTATAAGATCCTATTAGCAAGAGAAAAATGATAAGTTTGCATTTTGGAATCATTATTTGGATACTATAAGAATAAGTTGTGAATTTTTAAAGAGCAAACTGCCATTGCACCCATAACCACTTTTAAGAATTCATGTTCACATGTTGTACATCCTTGTCATTACATCTATTCATTTCCACAGATTTTCCAAGATTTCAAAGGCAACGGTTATGAGGACATTGAAGCTTATGGATGTTCCTACCTTAATGGCAATTGCTTATGTAACAATTTGCAAGCAGTTACATAAATTTTGGAGGCACGATAGATTTGTTATACAATTCTAAAGGTAAAAGGTGCATGAAGCTTTCAGAATAATATAACAAATCTAATATCTTTGTAATGCAAACCAATAAAAGACATCTATAGCATCACAAACTACTCAAATAAGATTAAGTTGAAAACCCATAATTTATTAACCCTTTAACGACTGTGGTTGATTCTGGAGGTGGGCAATCCTTTGTATTTCTACTTGGAGGACATTTTAGGGTTATTGAATATAGATGTCTATCATAGATTTGACCGTATAGATGGAAGTATCTTACAACGTTTAGTGTTATGCATCATGAATTATGCTCACTCTTTAGTTGTTATGACCATCTTTTTGCACTTATTGGTGTATTCTCAGGAGGTACTCTTTTAGTTTTTTCAACCCTCTAGCCACATGCCACCTCAGATTGGCATGGTCATTGTCCTAAACTCTTCACTTTCCAATTCCCTAGACCTGTCCCCTTTGCCACGTCATCAAATTCCTTGACATACTCTCTCTACAAACTGAAAAGAGTCAAAATCCACTAGGAACTGGTCAACCAGTCCTTAACAGGTTAAAACGGAAATTATACTTTCCCAAAACTTATTTTGGGAGTACTCAATTTTGTATTTTTGAGGATGCTTGGTGATTTGAAGTGAGTTTTGACAACTCCTATAAGGTAATTCACTATTGATGTAAGGTCATGAAGAAATCATTGTAATATCTGCTCTAGATCACCTAAAAACTCTTAAAAGTGAAAAATTCAAAAGTCCCACTATGTAAGATTTTTCCCAATTTAATGAACAACGCGTTTGAAGCAATTTGTGCCAAAAGAAATCCCTGCATAAAGTTGCTACACTCACGTTACAATACACATACCTTCTCATTGCTATAAATGGCCACCAACTTTACATTGTTGATTTTCTTTTGCTACTTACCGTTTAAATTACTTTGTTGGTTCAATTTTACATATTCAACAGACAATTTGTTGTGTTCCCTTCCCAATTTTTGAATGAATTTTGAAAAATCTCTAGGAAAGCACAAGGAGTGCACTATATATGATGTTTGTGGGTAGCGTGCATTCAAGCCCCTATAAGATGGGGGCTATGTAGGTAATTTTTAAAATTTCTATTTGGCTATATTTACCTAAATTTCTAAATTTTGACAATTTCATGTACCCTAGGCTTCATTTGAATTAAGTTCTTGTGATATTTTTGTATACTCTATGTTCTTTATAGATACACAATGACACAAATAAAATTACACACATGTAATCAAAGACCAAACACTTCAAAAAATAAATTTTAATTAATCTCATAATATTTCAAACAAGAACTTGAGAGAAAACAAAAAGCATGGAAAAGCATATAGTATACCTAAAAGCATATTTGCAAATTCAATATAGGATGAAGGAAAAAGTAGTGAAACCCATTCCACGTCAACCACAAACCCCTTTTAAGTTGAGCATGCAAAGAAATCAGAGAAAGCTTGGGAAATGAACCCGTAGATAGAGATAGCATTGCACATGAACCCTTACAAAGTCCAGAAACCTTGCGTGAATAGAAAGCGTTGTGGCAGAATTTGATATAAACCGTGCAATCAAAACCACAAAACATGCAAGCGTGCAAGCGGAAGTTGCTAAAGCACAACCTAGCCCTCAAGCCCCAAGCTAATCCTAAGCATAAGCCACAAGCTTGTACAACACCAGGTAGTATAGTTACGTAATGCATGTTTTGGCACTCCCAACAAGTTTGTATAACAAAAAATATAAATGGTATTATAATCTCATATTGTTGGTATACGATTCTCATGCAATCCCAATCAATCATACCAAATTTTGGTTACTGAAAGCAAAAATTCTATTTTTGGTAAAAAAAATTGTGTCAAATTCATGGTTTTACAAGAAAGCTGATTTAAAAACATTGGTGATGAATTTTTGAGATTTCATTGCATGGATGTGTTGGGGAGCTCCGTGCGTACATCCATCCTTCTAATAGACATCTTCAAAATGTCCAAAAGTCTTTCAATGGAAATTAGAATGCTAGAGTCATCATGACCAAATTTAGTAAAATAAATATTTCTTTATGGTAATTAGATTATGCTATTTGACTCACACACTATGATTGATTTTGTACCATTGAGCATGATGATAAGTTTATTTTGCCAAAAGTTACTAAAAATTTTGGGATACTTATTTTACTAAATTTGGTCATGATTACACCAACGTTCAAGTCTCCATTCGAGGAAATTTGAACTTTTTGAAGATGTCTATTAGAAGGATAGATGTGCGTATGGAGGTCCTGAACACATCCATGCAATCAAATCTCAAAAATTCATCACCAATGTTTTTAAATCAACTTTCTTGTAAAACCATGAATTTGACACAAAACAATTTACCAAAAATAGAATTTTTGCTTTTAGTAACAAAAATTTGGTATGGTTGATTGGAATTGCATGAGAATCATATACCAACAATATGAGATTATAATACCATTTATAATTTTTGTTATACAAACTTGATGGGAATGTCAAAACTTGCATTATGTAACTATACTACCTGGTATTGTACATGAACATCAACAAAAGCTTCATCCACATGTCCAATCCTGTATCATTACCTATGCACCATTTATTAACCTTATGATCCTAAGCTACTGCTGAATACAGCTGACACTGGATACTTGGACATGGATCAAACATGGGATACTTTGTCATACTCAAAACATGGAATACATGGGATACTTTAGCTAACCATTAAAATTTAAAATATATCCAATAGAAGTGTAGATTTTGTTTTTTGAATATTGGCAAGGCTATTGTACAACCAAAAAATTTATAATTCTCATTATTATGCCCTACCCTTCATTATTTATAAAGAGCCCACACCCATTTCAATAATGCTTACTTTTTATAAAGCCATGTCAAAAATTTAGGACCAAGGTAATTATAATAACCCTTCATTTGATTGCATGTGTACAATAAATAAAAAGGGAGTGCACTCCGCGTGTAGGAAAGAACCTTGGAGATGATAAAATTTTCAAGGGCGCCATACATAAGTTTTTTTGAAAATGTGAAACTCAAAAAAAAACCTTGAGTTTAGACCTTTGAAATGTTTAGTAGACAAAGAAAAAATTAAATGACATTTCTATCACTCTTTTAGTGGGGATAGGGGGAAGAGGAGAATAGTAGTTCTTCAAGGGAGTTTTATCTAAATATTTTGGAAGATTTAACTTGGGACTCCAATTAAGACCAAGGTTTTTGATAATTTTTACTTGAGCCATAACTCGATCCTAAACTTTTTAGATTTTGGATGGGAACCTAGAGTTTATAAGTTTTTGTTTAGAGTTAAAGGTGCTCCGAAAACTTGTGTATTTTGCTAAGGCTTAATATGACTTCTGTTTTTAACCTTTAACTTGTACATAATAATGGTAATAAAAATTTGATTCTTGCTTTTAATATGTAAATGAGACTTAATTCAAAATATGGACATTTTGAGGGGCTTGCACCAAAACATAAAAGATGTTGGTAATACAAATTGTATCCATATTAAAATTGTTAAAATTGTATTGAAAACCATAGGCATAAAAGTTTTGTATTAGTAACAACACGGCATGGATGCCCTATGTGATTAACTTTAAGATAAAAACTGCTATATTTTTTGGTACATTTATGAGCAATGAAATGATATTAAAACCATACGTCCAAAAAAAATCAACAAGTTCCACACCAAATTTTGTGTTGTATCATCTTCTTTGTGATATACATTAGTAGCTTGTTGCTACAAGTACAAACATGTGGGTTTAAATTTTATAAGATGAAACATTTTCACAACAAGATTAAAAATGACCTAATAGAAATTTCTAATAAGAAGGATTTTAAAGAATTGAAGTATCATTCTTGCAAACAGACTTTACAAATTTGAGAATATACACATGAATTTATAATGAGGGGATCCTTGTAACACTCTTCTAACTTTGTGAAATAAGATTACATGTCATCTCCATCAAACCAGGCCTATTTCGCTACCGTATCTCTTGAAGCGTCAAATATGAAGTGCAACGTTGGAGGGGCTATCAACCATCATCTTTAACCTCTAAATGCGCAAGGCTCCAAATTTTGGTGCTCAAAAAAATTTAGAAAATTTAAAAACCCTATTGAATGTACATATCTTGTTGTTTTTAGGTTTATTTTTTTGAAAAGTTGCGCACTAAAGTTAGCTTCACTATTCAATTTTAAATTTTTCCATATCTTATTCCAATTTTTTTTATGAAAGGTTAATTGCAAGCATACATTTTGTGTCATGAATAGAGTCATGAAAGGTGTTATGAATAGTATCATGAATGGAGTTGTGAATAGTGTCACGAATGGAGTTGTGAATAGTGTCACAAAGCCTATGACAAGTTGCCATATTGAAAAGATGGGCATCAAGTTGAGAAAAAGGTGAAGATTTCTCTTAGGCACTCCCTTAGGCAATAAAGGCCTTTATATTGAAATTTTGACATCTAAAAATATCTAAAAACGCGCGCTTAAATTGGACAATTCTTTGTATTAGATGGTTGTGCTTTGACAATTGTGTTGCAGGCTCATTTGTGAAACTATGGCCATGGATATGGAAGGGGGGGCCATTAGTTTTCAAGTATCAACAATAAACACTAAAGCTTCCTAAGTGGTTGTTTCCCAATTTTGTATCCAAAAGTTAGTAATTTGCATTACAAGTTTCAGGCAGTTCCAAATTAAGAAAAAATTCTATACTAACCATCATTCAATCGCAAATATCTTAAAATTTGCAAGACCAATTTGGATTATTTTTGGATAGCACCATTTAGAAACCTTGAAGTTCAAGATTGAATAGTTTACAATTTTATTTTGATGTTTAATAATGATCTTACAAGGACAATTCAAAAACTTCAAAACTACCTTCCAAAAACGAGAAAAACAACCTTGGGCATTTAGGGGTTACTAAAGAGCTTGATATCTTCATCGCATAAATTTCATCTGCAATATTCATCCACGCTGCTCTTTCCAGCTGGCACCACTCTGGGGGCTCATGCACAAAGTCAAGTGCACATCGCCCACGTCAGCATCTTCAAATTCGTAGATCCAAGATGGCTGGTGTAAATCTTCAGAATCTGGTGATTCCTGGAATCTCGGAACAGCGTAGGCTTTATGAATTGCTCCGCCGCTTTCTCCCTGGTCCCCACCTTCACCTCTTGCTCTCCTTTAGTCGGATCTCCAACTCCCCGACGTGTGAGGTCTCCATTTGCTTGCGTCTCGGAATCCTTCAGTAGTCAAGCTCTCTCAGTGTATCGCTTGTGCTGCAAGTTTTGTGCATTTTCGGTTGTTTTAGTACTGGGAAGAGGAAGTAATATCATCGCAGCGATGGCGCAGCAAGGGAAGGAGGGTTACTATGGCACGTTTCAGCATCAGCAAGGGATGCCGCAGCCTGTGCCACCCAGCCAAGCTCCCCAGTACAATCAGGGCGGCTACAGCCAATCTGTAACAGGTGCCCGTTTCAATCCCCCCTTTGATTGCTCTGAATTAGCGATCGTTCGGTCCTTTAGTGCCACTCCAGCTGCGATTGCTTGTTTTTCAAGTCTTGGTTAGGTCGCCAGCTCTCGATGATGCAAGTTACTGTGATCTTCGCCGTCGAGGGTTTTTTTTTGCTAATGTATTACGGTCATGTGCATGACTATAGAGAAGATGTGCAATAGGGTTAATCCTCTAGATTCTCTCCTATGGTCGGTTCTGAGGCTTAGGGTTAACTTCTACTCTCTTTCTATGTATGGACTTCGTTATATTTTTCTTCTGTTGTTTAATTATGTAAGACATTCTTTGTAACACGAAACAACAAGATGTAGATTCGAGAATGGAGTATTTGTGTTCGAGATTCTTTCTAAAAACCAAATAATGAGACGTAGATTTTGAAATAGGCAAGTTATATCTGTGTGGTTTTTGGTTGTCTTAGTAATCCTTATGCTGCTTAAGGGCTGAGTACGAAATGGAAGATTTAGTTAACTTTGGTCTTTTCGGGGTTAAGAGCGACTGGGATTGCCTCGAATGTAACGCTAGCTGAGTGTGCTCATCTTTGTTTCGACCATTTTCTGCATATTTTTCAGGATATCCCGTTGAAGAGAATCCGAACAGACGAACATACGATTCGGATCCTTTGCCCTTCTGTGGTCTTGGCTTTGGGTGGTTCTTGTAAGTTTATTTGTGAAATCCTGTCTCATATTGTCAAACATGCTTCAATTTTCTTAGTGTAATCCTATTTCGCTTTGCCTGAACTCTATTGTAGAATTTTATTGTGGTGTAGTCTGAGTGGTGATGATTCTGTTCTCATATCAATCCTGTGACAATTTTCTGGGGCACAGATTCTTTCTGGGGTTTTTCATCGCTTCAGTACCATGGTACGTTGGAGCTTTCATTTTCTTCTGTCTCAGCTATGACCACCGAGAGACGACAGGGTTGACGGCTTGCGCTATTGCGGTACTTTTCCTTACACCAGACCTCTTCAATTTCTGAAGCACCTTGGGTCTCATGTTTCTTTAGCAGTTTTGAGTACTACATGTGAAGACTCTTTTGTACTTTCATGCGTTTCTTCAGAGATGCTGGTGATATATCAGGATGACAGGATTTGATTTTTCCCCATTTGATGAATTGAGTTGGTCATGGATCCTTAGTCTTTAGGGGTTAATGTTTCGTCCTATGAGCCCAAAGTACATGTGTGATTTTACGGAGTTTCACAACGTTATACCGATACATTTCTGTAAAATTAGTGAATTGCTTGGGGTGTTTGGAAGGCGAACTAGAACCCTCTTTACGCTTTTTGACCATATATACTACAGGAAAACAGTGTCCAATCTAATTGACGAAATGTGTCCGAATTGACAAAACAGTGTCCTAATTGACAAAAAAAAATGACCGCATTGACAGTGTTCCCTTGTGGTAATTACCATCATGTTCGCATGCTAGTTTCGTATGTCAGCTCTTGAGATACCACAGAATGTAATGGTGGGAAAATAGAGAGTTTTGAACCGGTATGTTTATTAACTAGGGTTTGAGGAGAAAGAGAGGATGTGACATTGTATTACAGAAGGTGATATCAAAGAGAATGCAGTGGACACTTTTATTATCAGTATTGAGTATGGATTGAGGAATTAACGATCGCTATGTCGTTTGCAGGCGCTTGTGTTTATGCTATTTGGAGGATCACAGGTTGCAAATCGCAACTTGGGGCTATTCTAGTGGAGTTGAGCAATGGTAGACGTAATGTAACTTATCGTCATATTTTGGTAGGTTGTACATATATATTGTGCCTAAGTGGCCAGTAAGTCAATCGAATGGAAAGTTGTGCTAGTAATACTGTTCCTTTTATTACGATTCAATAAGATTAAAAAATAAAATTTGCAGTTTAGTGTATCTCCAAGTCAGAGATGTTGTACTCAATAGATATTGTAATAGTCTTCAA
Organism: Ulota crispa; assembly: GCA_963920765.1. NCBI lineage: Eukaryota > Viridiplantae > Streptophyta > Bryopsida > Orthotrichales > Orthotrichaceae > Ulota > Ulota crispa. Next base: position 2,366,167 of record OY987242.1, on the reverse strand, counting down.
ATTTTAATTTTATACCTACAGGCTTCACCTTCATATGTGTACCTTCCTGCAGTTCGCAAGAGCCTGCATGGATCTTAAGCAACGACATCTCACGAGGCAACATCAGCAATAAACATCGTGAAATGTTTTGGTTAATCGCAACTTGGTGCTGAGGAATGTTCTGAAATTTCAAGTTAATCAATGAAAGTATTTCAAGAACATTTCATCTCCAAGTTGTGTCTACATATCATATCGCCAATACATGTACGCAGTTACCGGCCATCATGTGCACAAAAATTATGATGTATTGACAAATGCATTCGTTACGGCACAACGACATTCAAGCCTCATAGTAGTGCAAAAGATACTCAAAGAATACACAAGGGACGACCGATGCTCACACTATTCTTCAAGTAAATTCTCGCTATCACTTCTACATACAAACGTGCCAGATAGTTTCAAGGCGGCTCTTCGGCCTGGCGTTGTGTGCCTAGTAGTAAACCCTCTTCTGTTTGAGTAATTTGCGGACCATTAGCTGCACCCAAGAGGATGAATCATCAGATGAAATGAGAAATCGAAGGTGAGCAAAATAAGTAGCAACAAGGGTAAGATTAACACGCAGCGCCACGAGTTCAAGAGGTATTAAAGACATTCTATGGCCAGGTAGGAAGTCTACTTCTGAAGCAGGATGAGTTAAGGCTAGAATAGCAGCAATTGTCTGGGCACACTTGGAAATATGTAAGAGTTGCAGCAGATCTCAAAATATTATGTTTATAACATTTTGTCTCTAGCGTGCAAGTCGCAAAGTTATGTTACTCTAATCAAATCGTCACAAGGACTTTACCTCTTTCATATAATCCACCAGGTTGTCCGGCGTGCTCACTCTGGCCAAGGGGATTTCGAAGCTTATTCAGAACCGACCAGGACTGCAATCCTCCAACTTCGCTGCTAAGCACAGGAGCTTGAGTTTCCTTCAGTCTCTTGGCTTGCGAATCTTAAGCAAAATGAGCATGGAAGGGAAAGATGAGTCCAGAACTTGAAAAATGAACACCACAAATATCGATGAAACGTGGGAGACCAGTAAATAAAGGTAAGTAAGAAGAATCACCAGACACGTTCTCCGAAGGCGGAACTTTTCGGAGGCGACTCAGGACGGCACCGCTCGAATTTAGAGCACTGACATATGGTTGCCGCTGTTGGGTGGTGATGGGATTGTTGTTATCAAGACCATTCCCCTCTACGTCGTAAAAACTCCGTATTTGCGCCCCTCTTTCTGGTGCTTGGACAACGATCGTGGAATCTCCAGGAGGTCTGTTGGTTGGATCACCTGAAAACAAATCGAGCCTTGACAAGATCTCCCGCTCTTGCTTTGAGTCTGGCGTATTATGTTGAAAATCCAATTTGACGGAATTGATGACGTGAAGCGCAGACAAGCAGAATACTTAGGCTGAGAATGTGAGAATATTTCTTAAGAACAGAAAAGTGCAAAAAAGGATACATTCCTCATCAGGGTTTTCTGCAAAGTTGGAGTGGAGGGCGTTGCCCATTCCATCCAGGATGGCGGACGTCGTCATTGAAGATTCTACGCACACAACAGCTGCGATTGCATCTGCTTGAATAACCTCTCCCCTGAACATAAGCCTTGCATGTGCTGCACTTGCAAATACGACGAACTGGGAAAATTAGCAGAGGTCATAGATGAGCTGTGGAATCGAATATCGTTCCATGGACACGTTCAAGCATTACAAGTGCATATTGAACCAAAGCACCTGCAATGACCCGTTGACAAAAACAAGCTCAGAACGAAATAGTTAGACAAAACACTTTCTGCAACAAAATTACAACTAAGTTCTGAACACCGAATTACTTTAAAAGTGGGTAGAGAGTTTTTCAGGATAAGGTCTGTACCTTGTGCTAGTCTGATCAAACTCTCTAGCATTCGAATAGTTGTCCTAGCTGCAACCACTCAATGAGATAGTCAATAAAAGCAGCTTCAAACTATTGATATCATCATAGTGACATAAGGTTCAAGGTGAGAGTAGCAAAACTCCATTTTGCTACTCTTCCTTGGTTATGAGACCTGACAAAGATGACGAGCAGATTCATTCAAAAGTACCTGCATTAAGAGAAGCAGAACGACGCTGCAGCTGGTAATAACTGCTTATAACTCTGCTTGCTTCGGGAGTTAGGGATGGTTTGAACTGATCTCGCACGTATCGGATATAGCTGAAAAAATCAATGTGTTCTCTGTTATATAGAGATTTTCAGATTACGTGTTTTGACGCCTCACATCCTTCAAAACCTGAACAATCAGTGACCACTGGCAGCCAATAATTCGTTCGCCTCTATAGTCACTAAATTTTCCTATCTGGCAATCAGCCATAACAATTATTTCACTACATGGACTGGATGAATATAGTGTTTGAATAAGAAGATCATACCTTCGTAACATGGCCATACTCCAGATGCCAGAACTATCATTGCTGCAGTCCGATTTAGTCACATTTGAGTGCTGGTCAAACAAGTAAATAACTTCGTTGTGAGGAAGCCAATGAGAATAAGCAGCCACATTTAGAACGTAAATATGCAGAAATCTCAAAATTCTCACTTAATACAATCTTGAAAACGTGACGTACTATCCACTATACTGTAGCCAATGATTGTGGCAGCTCATCTGATCGAATGGCAATGAAACTGTATAAAGCAAGTCCCTCAAAGAAATTAGAAAGAGGCCACAGACATAAAAGTTACCTCTGAGAGTATGTGAGACGATACAATCTTGTCCCATTCAGCATTCTTGGTATCCAAAAGAACGAGTACGACATCAAAACGACTCAGGAGCGGCCCAGACAGAGTTGTATTCACAGTTAGAGCTAATGTCATTAAGAAAATGTCCGATGAATGCAAGGGATAAGAAAACCAAAACCAGTTATTCCCATTCAATTCTTACAGCCGCCCAAGAGGATACGTTGTGCTGGATCGTAATGTCCTTTTGGATTGGTGACACCAAAAACAGTCGTCCTTGTGTTGAGTGTAGTCACGAGTCCCGCCTGTAGATGAAGTGAATCAGAGAGATTACAAAAATTTCCGAAAGAATCAATCACAAGACATTTTCCAACAACCATCCTCTCCGTAATCAATTTGGCTCATAGCTTCCCTCAATCTATTAGTCCTCCAATAACCAGGCTCAAAGTCAGTAGAGGCAAGATCCCTGCTCTTGCATGCAAGACAACCACATATCTGAAATTAGTTATGCGTATTAGAGTGAACTCTGTGAAAATCATCCAAATTGTTTAGTGAGAAATTACGAGTGGTACCTTGGCAACACTCAATGTCTGCTGCTCCATAGCTTCATGAATAGTAGCTCTGTCAGCCTCTCGAATACTAACAAGAGAATAATTAGTATTGGTAAACAACCAATAGCAGAGAGAGAATTCCAGCAGCTGACAAGGTACTTCAAAGGGAAAAATGTTGAACAGGAAAGATACAATGAAACCAGGACAGCGAAAGACCATTTAAATATAGAAGTCGTAAGCAACCCAGTCATACATTCTAGAGGTATTCACTAATAATAAAATTGCACAAGACGTTCAGTAGTGTTAAAACAAATTCAAAATTTCTAATCTTCGAGTCAACAACCATACCTGTCAAATTCATCTATACAACAGAGACCTCCATCAGCTAGCACCAGAGCTCCCGCTTCAAGCATCCAATCTCCTGCTCAATGCAGGCATGATAGAGATTACAAAAATACGATTGCGGAGCTTCGAAGTGTCATGTACTACCAGAACATCGTTTGCGATTTTCATCGAAAATTACCTCCATCTTTAATAGCTGTCACTGTAAGCCCAGCACTGGTGCTCCCCAAGCCTGTAGTCATTATTGATCTATGGCTAAGCTTTGCCGCATACTTGAGAAACTGCGATTTGCCTGTTCCTGCAAGACATAGGATGAGGCACGGGGGAGGCCACAAACGCTATTAATACATTAGAACGTCCTTGACAGATTGTGAAACAATTTCTACCTGGTTTTGATAGGCTGTGGTTACTGATCATGGATATTGGACTCAATGTATTGGAATTAAGAAGATATATTTGAAGAGAAACAGAAACGTTTCAATAAGTTCAATAAAATAAACGTGTTCTTTCACAAACCTGGGTCACCAACAAGGAGTAGATGTGATTCTCCTCGTACTCTTGTCCCAGAAGCATCAACATGCTGAACCCCCCCTATGAGCGTCAAAGCAACTGCATACAATCAATGCAAGTTATGGAACCATCATCGGGAGCCATATCTTCAATAGAAAGTAAAACTCGAGAGATACCAAACTTACCCGCAAGCTTTACCGTGAAGAGCCCATAAACTTGAGGACATATGTTCTGCAAAATGGTGTTGCGGCCTGCAGATAACAAACGAACTTTCATAATATGTTATTGCTCGATATCTAGTAGAACCAGAATGACTCAATCCTCGTTGTCTGCCTGCTCAAGGAACTCAATGAAAAAATAAACAGTTAGCGCAATTCCTTCATCCAATATCAGACGTGTGAAAAACCATCCTGAATACCCAGCCAGCGGAGCGGACCTTTGAAAGGATTGTCTGAAAAACGTTGCCAAAAGTCCTTAAATTGTTGAACCACGTGCGGAGACACGTCCACGGCTATTTTTAGCTCATTGGCTTTTCTGATCATCGCCAAAGCACAAATGGCTTGTCAGTTTCATCGTCCTCACATTGCATAAACCGGCCCCAGATTCAGGACCATCCGTTATACACGTCAATTGTCTGCCTCTCAAAAGATTCTAGTTAGTAACAAGCAACAACAAGAGTACCTAAATCACTTGAATGCTACCTGATATGATTAGCTAAGACCATAAGCTCCAAATCACAGCGAGCATCTGTTGCAGGTGTACGCCACTTCGCAAAAAGCGAACCGGTCACCATAATCTCATCTGTGTACCAGAAATAAAATTTGGTGAGCAGTATCACCTTGTCTATCCAAAATTTTGAGAGACCAGTACAGATCTAGGATCACGATTTCAAAACATTTGCAATGAACCCATCCTTTGTACTTACCACCGGCTTGCACTGTATCCACCAGATCATCTTCAAGAACAACCACTATTGAACGTGGTATTGAACCCATTCCAAGCGTTTGCATGCTCTCTTGAATCTTAATTTCTTGGTAATCGTGACAGACCGGTATGGTACCCTCAACAACTTTAAACTTTGTCGCGGCACATGGCCTGTGCTTCTGCACAATACAAGGGCAGCCTTCATGCAGGTGTAAAACCAGAAACATTTATCAAATTTTCCGATTGCTAAATCAAATAATAAATCTCGACAAGATAAATGTAGAGAGTCCAAAAATCACAATAGATATGTTCTGAAAGTGGATATTTACTAACCTCCGAGGGGCAGATTGGTGGTAATTGAATAGTATTGCCCATCTCTAGCACGGGTTCAACCTTGAACCTGCAAATGAGAAAGTCGTGGAAAACATAAGCAACCTGAAGCAACAAGTCCTTTTACCCTTTGATTCCAAACCAGATGACTTATCCGAGAAGCAAGAACATATATTGTGCATTTAAGATCTTCGACCTTCTGCAAACAAACAGGAAGTAAAGTAACATGGCTTTACGATAGTCCACTTTGTTTCAATTTGTTTGTTAATTGAGCTTCCTGCGTAGGCAGATCCGGGGCCACCCTCACCCCCCACCCCTTATTTCGTCTCTAGGGGCTTTAGACATCTAAGAGCTTAACTTCCCAGCTTAAATCCTTCACCTCAAGGTTGGTTAGTTGTCCGACATTGAGATAAAGAAAAAGCAAGGTCGAATTGTGAGAATAGCCAGCAAACTAAGTCAAACATCGTCAAATCCTGCCTCAGTTCGTCCCTACAAGTTGACGGATTCCCAATTCAAAAGCAAGTCAATTGTACTCGGTCGTGCTTGAAAACGAGGCAGACAGTATCGTCACCTGAATTTGCATTTGGTACACTCATACTCTAGCTGTCCTTCAAGTATCTTTACTGCACCTGATCGAATAACAGTCCCCTTCAGCGTAAACAGGCGTCCAATATCCCTAACTCGTACGCGTCCAATATTAGGCCTAAGCTCTGTGACACATCACCAATATCAGGAGTGAGGTGAGTACCAGCTGCTATGCCCTTAAAATCTGGAAGATTTAATCACCCTTTTCGCTGTTTGACCTCTTCTCTACGGTCTGAATTGTGACATCGTAGTCCAAAACTATCTGCTGCAATTTCGAAATTTATTGCTTCAAAATTAATTGAATGTCTACCAGGGCACTCGAAGGCTGAGCCGTGCACATTCAGTCGTATATGTACGTTTTCTTTTACCGTCAAGCCCCGTCTCTGCTTGTGAGCCTGAAATGCAGCCATCTGCAAGCGTAGACCAGTCAATTACCAGATGTAAGCAAAGCCAAGAACGCTCATAAGTAAATAAGAATCGGAGAAAGTAATCATACCTGTGCCTCATGAACTCCGGCATCAAAGAGAAGAAGTAATTTGTCCGGCTGGAAATACAACAGATTACCCAGTGAAGGGCTCGCGTCCAGAAATTCAGCATATCTGCAACAAGTTAATCATGAAAAAGATCCGAGCAATCGTTGACCAGACGAGAAGATGGTCACACAAGAGGCTATGAACTAAACCTCTGTCACGACGTGCAGATTTCAACCGCGAAGATCTATTCTTTTTGAACAAGACGCATTGAAGCTACAATAGTACACTCGACATAAAACTTCCACGGTATCTCAGTGACAGCTGAACAAATGAAATTGATAACGCAAAAAGCATTGAAAACGTGTCACTTACTGCACAACGAGGGAATAATGAAGATTCCCGTCTTCCGCAAGTAGAAGAGCTTCTACAGACTCCCCATGGTTGTTTTCAAGGAATAACTGGAACGCCTTTATGTACTCAGCTTCGGGCAAAGCTGCAGCCTCTTCAGGATGGCTGAGAAGGGCGTCCTTCTTCTTTCCCATTTATTAATGACTCTCAAAGCCGCAAAATAGTGCACTAATTCGAACTGATATACACAGAACCAATTTGATTCATCAAGTAAGTTACTTGAAACGCGTTCTGGAACATCCACAAGTAGAAAATAGGATAAAATGCATTAATTTCTCATTCCTGAGTAAATGAAATCACCAACGCGACACACTCGAGCAACTGACCTATTCAGAACATTTCCGTCCAATTTAACATAATAGCAACTAAGTTACTCATGAAAAAATACAACTGCTTCTACTACGATTGAGCTCCCTAAGTATGCAAGCATCTGCGAAGCAAAATCGTCCACCACTCCTTAATGAAGCATCACCTTTCCGCGTGCTTCATTCCGCTCATCTGATCGTCATGCTTCAAAGAATTCGATCTCGAAGCAAGCCGAATTCCACTCACAACCTGCCAATTTCGACATACAGACCGCTGCCTGAACAAAGCCAGTTCCTGGACTGTAATCCAAACTTCCTACAAACTCACAATTCATGTACAAGTCGATCTAACATTAACCAGAAAAACCGCCTCCGATGAATTTTTGCCATGAAAACGAGCTAGAATTATCACCAGCACAGAACACCGTTGCTCATGCCGCATTCGGAGAGTCGAAGCAATCACAAAGATAGTTTCCAGCTACACAAACAAATCAAACGCCTCCGATCTCTCTCCAAATTAGGTTATTTCAAAAATGTCTCGACAAAATCATCTCTTCAAAATTTCGATTAAGAAATCGCCTGTACGAAATCTTTAACAAAAGACCAAATCCGTTAGAATGCGCATCTCAAAAGGTGATTGAAATACAAAAAGCTCAAACACTCGAGCGGTGCCAGTATGCTTGAAGCACAAACCTCAGTACTGGCGGGAACTGAAGATTGAAGAGCCCAGTGGATAGATGAAAAATTCTCTCGTCAGAAATTTCTGTTGAGAGAACGATTATCATCCTCCTTTTGAAGAGACCTTGGTTTTCGAAAACCCGCCTTCTTCTGTCCTGGCGCAGAATTTTGTTTTCTACGCAGAGCGATTCAAATGTTTTGCTCAGTTTTTTCAGTTCGACGATGATCGATACGCTGATGTCGCCGCCGGGATTCAGTCGTTTTGGCGCATTTTGTAAATGTAGATGCATCGTTTATGTGCTTTGAATCATTTTTTCTAATGAGAGTGCAGTCCTTTTGCTGCAATGGCTTCGGGGTTCTGTAATTGTTTCAGAGAGTTTCTGTTACTTGCTGGTATGAGCGAAGCGAGAATTTTCACTTTTTTGAAACAGGAGTAGTGAGTGAGAGAGAAAGAGAGAAAAAGCTGGGAGGAGCATTGCCATTTGGTTATCTTTCATGGCGGCAGCAGGTATGTGAAAATCTTCCCTCGTCACACCGAACTTACGTCCTCAGCAGAATTTTCTACGACTATGGAGAATTAGGAAAGTTGTTATGGCTCGTAGTTGTGAGGAGACAGACCTCTTTTGCACGAATGACTGTTGTGGTGCTAATGCGCAGAATTTGAGACCATCGATGAGGGCGGGTTTATTTTCAAGATTCGCAAGAGTCGTTTGGAGGAGATAGCAGCAGCAGCAGCGGAGCCTCCTTCGGCTTTGAAGGGAGAGGAGGCTTATGACGAGGATTCGGAACCTGTCGCTGAAGACCAATCGTTTGAGGAGGAGAAGAAAAGGAAGAGGTTGCTGACACTCAAAGCCATGTAAGAAGCGCATCCGTACTTCATGTTGTTTGTACTTGTCTTTTGACTCCTTTCTGGCTTTCTTATCTTTATTCTCTAGAGCTTTGTCTCTCTTTAGATAATGATTCTACTCAACCAGTTTGTCATAATATGTCACCTCGGTTAGGGGTTAGATACTTTTCTCTGGTTCCCCGGGCCGTGGAGTGGATATGCTGGTGAAGCATATTTTCCATTTTCAGGTGCTAGTTTAGTTATGAAAGAGAAAATCTGCTTGATGTTTGCCCTGATATGCTTATGATGATCTAACATGTATACTACTGCAGCTATGAAGCTGAGTTGGAGGCTTGGGAGAAATTAGAAGCAGCTGCTACACCGCCGGTTCTGGATGAACCTCTCTCGAAACCCGGCATTTCACCTCCAGAATATGATCCTCAGGAAGAATATTTGAGGGAACTGAAGATTGAGGTACGACGTTCTCTAAACTTTCATGTCTCACAGACTTCAAAAAGCAAAACAGTAAATTTTTTTTTGTTAAGAACGGCGTACGAATAGACGAATCAAAAGTGCTTTTAAAGGTATATTTGTGGTAGAGTGCAAGCTGTATAGAATGTCGTGCAGGTTTGAAAGAGGCCAAACAATCAATCCCATCTGAAAATTGCGTTATGGACATGGACGTAGGTGCAAAATGTAGAGGAGTACATCATGCTTCTGCAGGACCATATAGCTCTTGCGGAAAGCACGTACAAAATGTGTGTGAAGGAGTTACGAGAAGATGCAAACTTTCGGCCAGCAGATGAGGTGGTGCTTTCTCTCACAGGCCAATCTACATCAGATTTGGATGTTGCAGCCACGCAAACGCCAAGCTTCATCAAAAGTGGCTCGTTCGTATCACCGAACGACCTAGAAAAGCTCGACTAAGAAGGACGATGCCAAACCCGGTTTTTGATCGTCTCTCCCGTCCACTGCCCCTGGCTATGTTGAAGCAGGTGGCGCCGATTCTTCTCACTTCTGAAGAGGTTTCATTCGCCTTTGATCAGCAGGATTCCATTCAAAGCTTCTCCAGTTCTTCAGCGCTCCTACATAGCTGTGTTTGATATTTCTTCAAGAACCCTAGGGCCTAGACGGCACCGACAGTAGGCAAGTCATGCTAGAAGAAGACTATTGCCTGATAACCAGACGAAGATGATGAAGCTAGGGCTGAGTTTGAGCTCAGGCTATACCAAAATGCATAGCGCCTTTACGGCTTGTGAAGGAGAGCATAGTCAGAAAGAAAATGTAAAATATTGTCCTTTGTTTAGGTTTAAAAACCCCATGGAGTGCTTGTGACTTGAAGAGATCATTTGTAAAACGATTCCATCCCAACGCTGTCCGATTTCAAACTCACTACTGTTTTTTTTACTGTAATGCATATCCCATCTGGGGAGCCAAACGTTTGTCTTGAATGCGTCCTATGAATTCCTTCGTTTTTTGTACTGTTCATTGCTCGCCAGTGTTGTCACGTTTCAAAGTGTACTGTGACTATATTTCCAACTCTTTCTCCAATCAGTTGGAAGTTCAACAATCCTCAATTTTCATTGTAAGAGAAAACTACGGTCTTGGTCCGAAAGTCTGTTGATGTTCACTCCAGTCATTTTTCGACATTGGTATGTTTTCTCCACACACCGATGTACGAAAGTTGCCACAGCTCTCGAATCATTCACTCGGTAGTAAGTTATACGCAATATTCACAGTCGGGCTTTCCCCGGTTAGGGTTTCTCAGAACCGACTTCTCAAAATCGAAGACAACTGCATCTCTCCACGCGCTCTGTCAATATTCTTCTGGTGCGTCGTGCGACAGGTCGACACCATGTGATGGCCGAAGCGTTCTTGTCGTATTTGTCGCTGGGACGGTATCAGCTCAAGCGTTGGCGGGCAAAGCTGCAGGATCTGCGGAATGTGAAATTGGTGGAACTTGGGGCAGTCGGTGTGGCTGGAAGCAGAAGAGCAAACGGCATGGGGTTTACGTCGTGGGAGCAGCTGTGGTGGATGCTGGGAGCGGTGTGTTTCTTCCACACTTCGGAGTTTCTACTGGCGCTTGCCTATCATGGTCGTCGCCGTGTCAATGCTGCCTGTAAGTGCCAAGCCCTAATGTTTCACGTTACCCTGAGCTGCCAAGCATTCTCGTCTATACTTCATTGCAACCGTTCCTCGTACTCTGGTTATCCTCCTTTAATACTTTCCGAAATAAACCTGGCTCCGCGGTGTGTGAAGAATTTACATGAAAATGTGAACGTTAGGTTGCCTCAACGAAAGAGTAATCTATTGAGGATGTTGTTAATCCGGTGGATGGATGTTAGGGTTAGGGTTTAGAGATAGGATCTTTGCGTTTGTTGTACTGATCAGGTTAATGGACTTATGCTTCAGCTACTCTCATTAGTGGCCCGTACTTGGTGGCGCTTGCTCTCTCGATGGTGGAGCATACTCTGGAATGCCGATATGTTCCGTGGCTGAAGCAGCAAGCGTTGGTGAGTTACACGGGGTTGGCCATGGTCGTGGTGGGTGAAGCTCTTCGCAAGTTGGCTGTGATCACCGCCAACAAGAGCTTCACACATGATATCAAGGTGGACAAACGGCAAGAACACAAGCTTGTCACTCATGGCATTTACAGGTAGTCTCTCTCTCTCTCTCTCTCTCTTTCTTTCGTCGTATGTTTGTTTTTCCTCAGTTTATGTTTTGTTTGCTTTTTGTATTTTTTATGTTACTCCTTGCCCAGTATTGCTAGATTGTCTTCGTGGTCCAGCTTTGGGTTGTGAATGGATCCTCTGAATTGCTTCATTATCAGCCCAATCTCACCCTTTTATGCAAATCCTTCCGAGTTCATTCTTGCCTTCCTTTGGTTTTCTCACCTCCACGTCTTAGGGTTTCTGAGGAACATAGCCCTAGCTATGTTAAACCCTGCCGATTGAAACGCCATTTAAGGCAGTTTCTATTACATAATCTGCCCATTTTTAGAGCGGCTATGTTTTATAGAATACCTCTAGAGGGTGGCTTGTCTCCTACGATTTGAGACAGATGTGAGGATGCAAACCTCTTGGTCTCTCTTCTCAGGTATTCATGTCCAGTTTGTGTTTAGGGTTATTGTTTGTGCGTCCTTTTAACAGGTGAATTTTACATTGATTTTTTGCAGCTTTTTTCGTCACCCCGGTTATTTGGGGTTCTTTATTTGGTCGATTGGCACCCAAGTATTACTCGTCAATCCAGTTTGTACAGTGGGCTACACCATCGTCACTTGGCGTTTTTTCGACCACCGCATTCCGTATCCTTACACAACTGTTAGCATGAGCTTGTGTCCAAAGAGTCCATGTTGTTTTGATTCAAGGGTCTTCTAATCATGAATTAAGTTCTTCAGATCAGTGCAAGGCTCTGTTCCATATGGAGAAACTGGGAACATGACTTGCAGTTGGAAATTTATTCTGATGTGCTTGTGCATCGTGAGTAGCTCCAAAGTTCTTACTGCATCTAGCATATTTGATTGACTAGGTCGAGAATATACCGAGGCTCCCGGCTTCGGCATTATTCATTTTGCCTACAAACCTGGATGTTGCATTTGCCGTGTGAGTGTTCTCATTGAATCCTGTGTATTTTTCTTTAATGTTTCGGCAAAGATACGAGGAGTATTTTTTACGCCGCTTTTTTGGACAAGATTATGTGGAGTACGTCAGCAAAGTTCCATCGGGGATGCCCTTCATCAAATAATTGCTTCCTGAGTCCCTGATTTCCTGAATTCGGTCAGGTTCTCCTCTCACCTTTTGTACACTTTTTAAACTCACGGATACCATTGGATTGTTGCTGTCAACAAGGATGACAGTGAAGATTGTGTAAGGACACTATTTGCGTCACTTTCATCATTTTAGCACATTGAGGAGTCTGATTTCTAGAAAATGTTTTGATCTGTGGAGGAAATTTTAGGAACAAGAACCAAATCTGTTAAGGCCAAATTTTTACTCTAATGTATGAATTTCCTTATACAATTTGAAGTGGGGATTGTAGATGACAAGTAACAATAGATAAACCGTGATTATTTGTATTCAAAGTTTGGTAGACGTTTAGCCAAGTCATGCTTACACTGCTTGCTAAGAAGTCCAACGAAGTATATGAATACATGAGTTTCTGGTGTTAACAAGGGTTAGTATAGGTGATTGAATCAAGTCCTATACCTCAACATCTGGTGGATTTCTTTCAAAGTGCCCTTCTCCTCTAGACAATAAAATTATTTGAAAGACAGTTCACAGAAACTTTGTTTCAATTTTATCGTTGTGAATCTCCAGTACCATTGCAATGTCAAATGTCTTCATTTGTACAGTTAAATTCCAACACTGGAAAGCGTATCTCCTTTGCTCTGAAGCAACTTGGCCTACTGTTCACATGAGTACTGCAAACTTTCCTTAATCAATCAGGGGACTGATTTTCCATACTTGATTTTGACAGGGCAGGGCCAATATTTATCATAAATCTATGGTATTTTCCACTTGCGAGGATCCTCATTCGAAGGGGTAAATTTGGAGAAAGCCATGTGAAGAAGGAACGTAGTCACTTTCAAGGAGCGGAGGTCTATCAAGTATGACGGATGTTCCAACATTGTTGTTCCATTCAAGTCGCAAAAGCACTTGACCACAAGGGACTCCAACAAGCCTGAACATGTCTTCAAAAGCTGGTTCCTGCAGTACTCGGGTTAACGTCGTGGATGCTGACCCTAGATAATCCTGCAGTAAGCTCCCAGAAAATTTGTAAGTCGATACACTTTTATATCTATTCTGCTGTAAAATCTTTTCGAATGTTGAGAGATTTTTTTCTTGTGCAAGTTTCTACCTTTGTGCTGTTTACGTTATACCATTCTATTCTTTCTTCTATTTCATATAACTGTGCTGTAAGGTCCCTTACTGTGTTTTTCTGGGGATTTCCTTAATTCAATTTTCAAAATAAAAGAAATTATTAACAGGCAATGGCATTACTATAAGGTTTTTCTTGGTGATGAGTCTAGGATACTTTGGGCGTATATACTTATAGGGTTGGCAGGGATCTGTATAACCGTATAACCGTTGTTCAAGTTGATGTTACTTTGTACTCCTTCGAGTACAAGAAGTTTACTTAGATGGATTGATTTAGAGGCTTAAAGTCTAGTTTTTGGGCTGTCTAGAGTGACTGGAGAATTCACATTCTAATGTGGAATGGAGTAGTTGATAAGGCCTACTCATTAGCAGTTGATGGCTTCAGGACAAGGAACAACCCTGCCAAAGGTTTCGTCGTTCCAAACGTGTACAAGAAGCATGTCTTGCCGGGCATCTTGGACTAGGAAACCAAAGGTTTCATCCCAGATTGGATTCAAGGTGCTGTGCATAACCTGCAAATTCCAAGCTCTTGCTAGTCAGTAAAGTGGATCCTCATTGGTCTAATGCAAAAAAGAATTAATGCATCCAAGATGCTCCCGGTTCCTAACATCTCTGGCATAAATATCTCAAATTGTGAGTTAAAAAATGAACGCCTTCTTGTTCAGCCAACTTTTGTGGGCAACTGTGCAACTATAATGAAAAGGGTAGGCCATCAACATTACTCTGCAGTGTTATAAGCTGCATGCTTACTTGCTATAAACAGCAAAGCTAAAGTATTATACCTACTGTATTTTTATCAAGTGAGAATTTGAGAGGAAGTTATTTTCACCGAGGTTTTCTTCCTCAGTCGTTTTTGCTTCAGCATGCAGACGACCACATAAGGGTCACTCTTGCCTTGGAAATCGATTGGAAGAAGGTTTTCAGCACGCAATACTGTGATGGACAATATCCCGCGGATCAACTCCCACATTGTTCCCTTGCGGGAAAACCTTCAAAGCCAACATCAAAGTCAGTGATAGAATCCTACTCCGCAAATCCAAGATACATATTAACCTGCTCCATTGCAAAATAGGAGGAGAAGTATTACTCTCACTTAAACTAAAACGGTGCAAATAGTGATGAAATGTCTTAAGTTTGTTTCCTTACTACTAAAAACTAGACTTTACTGTCTGACAGTTCAGGTATATAGCCTGTTTGGTATTGGCATGAGGATTTATCAGCTCTATTTTTGACACGATTTTCCATATAGAAACTGTTAGACTGACTGGTGTTTGAGAAACTGAATGTTAGAGATTGATGAAAAAAATCAGAATTCAGGCTATTTTTAGTGCAAACGATTAGAACTGGACTTTTTACATTTACGCACTTTTACAGAAATAGGCTAAGCATTCCAGCTTTGCGAGGGCTTGCCTTCACACAAGAGTGGTTTCTGAGCATCTCAAAGGCGGTGATAAAGGTGCCTACAAAAAGGTTGTATTATGTACCTATCACTTAAACAACTGCTTCTTCTTCTGCTCCAACTCCCCTCAGCCGAAGCCGAGAGACGATTCATTGAAACATCTTGATATTCCTGAAGCTCTTCCTCATCATAACATCGATGCACCAGCTCAACATTTACCTAGAAACGAGAATCAAATGACAAGCACACTGTTGGAATTAAGTTTGCTGTTGCTAGACTTCTGCCTACATAAACATGACCTATAGGTTGGATTTTCAGACAGTGGTATAAAGAAAGTTGAGAGGCGAGAGAGTTGAGGCTGAAATTCTATGATTGGTCTCAGAAGAAGCCACGACTGATATGGAAAGAGGTGCATGATAAAAGTTTACCTTTCCTCTATATTTGGTTTCCCGCAGGCTTCCTAAACACTGCATATCCTTGTATACTTGAAGCCAGCGCTCTGTGACTCGTCCCTCCTCAAGTGCCTGAAACCTACCACTCAATTACAATGATCCTAGAAAATGCAGTGCTATTTTGTTACAATTCAAAGAATTGGAAGGGGCATATTGATATCCTCACCTGCAAGTAAAACTGACAGTATCCCAACACTTGAAACTCTTGAGGAGCCGCTTCATCGAACAAAACGATCACAATTTTTCCTTCCTCCAAGTCCGTGAATTCAAGCTCAAAGAACTCATTCCAGATGGGATTCTTGTCATGCCTCTGGAGCAAGCAAGACCAGTTTCAAAGCCCATGTCTTATAACTCACCCTAGAGTTCTGAAACTATTGTAGCAAGTAGAATGTAAAAGAACAAAATGTCTCAAAGCTTTCACAGGTCAAAGGGTTAGGGCGTTACATGTTCCTTACTATGGTCGTGCTCCTCCTCATATGCCCCGGAGTAGCATGGATGTACAACACCGCAAAGGCATCAGGGGGCTTGCCTATGTCCCACAAGTCCCTTCCCTGCACCAACCGTATGTCCACGATTCCAACAGGTGATTTTCCTCCCGCACCTGATGCTGTAAACATGGCTGCATTTCGTCGTGGACACAAGTGGCGCCGCAATCTGACATATAAGAACAGAAGTTCACGATCACATGATGGCCGATAGCAAACGTGCCACTGAACCCAAACTCAAGTATTATGTAGATTATCTCACTCAAACTTGCATCAAAATTACTTGCAACTACGAATAATTAAGTCTCAAATCTTCATAAGAAAAATGGTCCGAGAGTCATGTGATTTATGATGCCTCGTAAAAAAAATTCATTAGAGCAAGTGAGGCTGGAGCAATTACAAATAGCAGCTGTACCTTGTCGTGTCGCCACCTGCAGGTACTGGAATTACTGGAATGCAAACTCGCATAGGCCAGCTCAAGGATTCTAATACAGCAGAGTGTATCATTTCCTGTCAAACATGGGTATTAAGTGCGTCAAAAAAGATACGTGGAGCTCTTTCACAAGATATGCACGATAACCTTTGCGAAGTACTCCTGAAAAGGCAGAAATAGTTCCCACTTTGGTGCACACTTGAGGTTTACACTAATGGCCACTGTACCCTCCTTTCAAAGCGCTTCTCAGACCAAATAAACTTCCAGGGAGAGATAATTAGCAAACCATAGCTTACGTGGAGCTTCTCGGTCACACCAGGAACATTTGTGATATTTTCTCCTACCACCTTAACGATGAAGTCGAATTTTTTCTAGTCCAAGCATGAAAGATACATCAGCCAAAATGTGACAGAGAACATTTGCCTCTTTCAAAACAAGCTCTTACAATGTTCCTTTGAGTCTGATGTTTGAGACTGCTTCTATTTCTACCGATAATCATGCATGACATTCTCGTTTTGCTACAACATTGCAAACCGAGTTAAATTAAGAAAAGGGGGAATATCTGAACCTCAACACCTACAAGAGGTTAGACCGAGAATTGTACCATCAGCAACACCGCACTGAGCATTCAGATATAGTCTAAGGTTGACAACCATAACAACAGACTATGAAATATCTAAGTTTTCATGCAGAGTATAATACTGACCAATTTTGGCATAAGAAACCTCAGATAATCTGAGTTTCGCATACCTGTGTCCTGATTGAGAAGGTGATAGCTCCAAAACCAGGTAGCTCGTCCACCAAAGGTTTGAAAATGAACCGTAAAACAAACTTCAAGTGTATGTTTTTCACCTACAAAGGAAAGAACATACAATATCAGACACTTAGGATTTGGAAGTATTCAAATTGAAACTTGCATAATGCCTGTGATTGAAACTTCTTCCATGCAAAGATCTTCTGGAAAATGTCGGATTCACATGTAGGAGAACCTTCACAATTATTTATTCTTCCATGCATTAAAAAATAGGAACACTAAATCTAAGGGATGATACAATTCAACTGAATGGTCGCCGAGTTTAAGAAGGGAGAGGGTGGTACCTGAACAGGGAAAGCGACACCCATTATCGATGACACTCCTAATATGCAGCTTGCGTTCCCAATCCAGTGTAAATCCATATCTATTGAAACCTCCTTTGGCTCTAAATCCAGCAATCGAAGCCCTGCGTTTGCCAGCACGTGACACTTGCACTCAATCACGACATCTTTCCAAATAGTAGAGATCAGTGAACAGAGGAAAGATTAAAAGCAATTAGCCACCGACAGCTCGGATTCCATTCTTGTAAGCCAAAGGAATATCAGCATTATTGGGAATTTCAAGCCTTCAAACTTGGTATAATATTTTTAACAACATCAGTCTGCCAATGAGAGACATATATTTAAAAATCAGTATCTCGGGTCAATGCTGACATGATGATGCAAAAAGTTGAAGCCAAACCTTCGGACATGGGGGCAATTGTGCCAAGCGTAAGCTCCTGAAAAGAGACAGAGCTGGCAAAGGCAGGCTTGTAATTATCAAGGTAGGGCTGCCACTGCTCCATTAACATCTTTGAGTAAGCCTGCCTCATCACTTTCGCAAAAGCGTCAGATGATGGCCAAAAAACTTTGCAAAGTCCAGTTTTACTGAAAACCCTGTTATTGAACAAAATCAGTCATTGCGATGTGGCATGTTGCTAACGAGGCAGCGCTGTCAAAACTTAGGAACAAACACATAGGAGTTTAAACCTATGCTATTAACATAAAGCTGGATTTCCTTGAGGAATTTGTACCTCGTTGAAAAAGGGCCAAATCTTCTTCAGCACAATATTGAACCAGTCGATCTGTCAAATATCCGCTCAACTGAGTTAGTTAAGAAGAATTTCGGTCCACCAGAGAAAAACAAAAACCGGAGTGACAATGAAGTCGGAGGTGAAAGACTTTGCAACACAACAAGTACGAATTGCAGACCAGCTGAAACTGGAATTGCAAAAAGTCAAAAATTAGGGTTAGCTCAGTCTTTTGGTCTCATGAGAAGCTGTTATGACATTCTGACATGCAATACAACTCTCGTGAAACAGAGTGTAGTTCAAAAGTGGACGCACAAGCAAGCAAGCAACCTTCTCAAGATGGCTCGGGATAATCCACCGAGGAAGCACAGATTTGGGAAACAGGGACCGGAAGTCGTCGTGCTTCATTTCGGATATGGCGAAGATGAGGGCTGCCTGTGCACATGTCAGTGATCACGTCAATCGAGGTATCTATCGATAAGAGTCATCAGCGGAGCAATCAATGCATTACAGGGCTGTGGAGAAGATCTGTGAGGGACGTGCGAACCTTGGCTCGGCGTTCACGAGATCGGCTGGCTTGGGCGTGGCTGAATGCCACGATCAATCCCAAGCCTGCAATGAAGCCAGGAACAATACCGAACAACAACGCCGCAGATGTGCTTCCAGCTAAGAACGCCGGAACCGTTCCGACGAGGAAAACGTAGACTGCTTCCCGTCCAAATCTCTCCCCAGGTGTCAGATGCGTGTACAGCGCGGTTTGCAGATCGTCCCAAGTTTGTCGACAGGATGCCACCACGGCGAGCCAGAGCGACTGCGTCTGGTTCATCAGCCATGCCATCGAATCCCGCAATGAGCTTCCGTACTCACTTGCCATGTCTTCCATGCTGATGGTGTCTCAAACCCTACGACACATCAGCCTCCATTGCCAGCGCCGAGCTGGTCTCGACATGAAATTCAACGTGCAACAATTTCAACTCCAATTGTGACGTCTTCGTGAAGTCCAATCCACCACTAAATACCGGAATGACAAACCCCCTTCCACGCAAATCACAAACGCATAAAGCAGAATAGATGTCTCGACCAAAAATCCTCCATGACTTCAGTTTCGTTGCGATTCTCGTGGATACACCTCGCTTGGACATAATCCGATCATCTGGGAGCAAGTTAAACAAACGAGAGCCCGCCCATGCAACAAAATTTTCCGCCTGTGCGCAGTGCATGAGGGAGTTCCATGAGACCAGCACCTACTGCGCTGCTGTTATCGAAACAAGCTTCAGACTTTGTTGAATGGATGCCATGTCTTTCACACAGTAGCCCATTTGAACAGTGAATGGGAACATCGTGGGAACGTGTAGATGGAATCATGGTGGAGTACATGAAAATCTTTCCTCGGTACAGTAGTGGTATTGCATTGGATTGAAGTAAATCCTTTTCAGTTCTTCTTCAACCAGTGTAACTACAAGCACCGTCATTGTCACTACTAGTGCTTTGTTGGTGAATGCTGTCAAAAGCCAAGCATGAATTCATCCAGGCACTGAGGACCAAGATAGACACCTAATGCATCGGAAAAACTGGAATGTGGACTGATAGGACTATGGAAACAAGGGTTTTCTATTTTCTTTTGAGTTTGTGGCGTGATTTAGCAGGCCTTCTACCCTAAAAATATGTGAACGTGAATACCACAGTGTTGATTTTCAATTTTTAGCGTTGCAGTGGGTTTAGAAAGCTTCGGCTATGTATGAAAATCACATTTGGGACCACTGGTTTTCTCGATGGATGTGTGAATCAGTAGCTGCAGTAATGGAGAGGGCAAGGATCTCGCAGTTGATCCGCAAGCTCTGAGTTTGCATCGTAGTGGGGATGGTATCGGCAAGGGACGATGGTGAGGAAGCGAAGAAGAGAGTGCAGGTGATGGGGGTGGTAATGGTCGTCACGGTGCTGCTGCTGACGTCGCTAGTAGCACTCGGGCATGACGAACTCCAGCAGACGGTAGAGGAGAGGGATTGCAAGGTATGGCTAGTGCAGTCCATTCCGACGGACATGCCGGAGCTGCGGCCAGTGCCGGGGGTGTTGAGCACGGGTGACGTGCTGCGATGGTTGGCGGGCAACGCCACCGAGGGATTGGACATCACGGCGCAGTACTGGGATCTTGTTGCCCAGCCGGACGATCCACATTCGGGCGACTATGGATTCTCGGAGCAGCAGATGAAGCAATTCGGTGCGCCTGAGGGTGAGGCTGTGTATACGTCGTTGCTGGCAGCTGCTGACAGAGGCGTCCCCATCCGGTGATTCACTGCTCGAATTGCCTCCACTTGCTTCCATTCAGGCTGCATGTAATTGCACCCTCTTTTTCTGATGCTTTTCAAGCAATTGTAGCTCAAATTCTGCACCACGCAAGATGTATTGCATGAACTCTGCTTCCAGGAAAGGAATTAGGGTTTCGTGTAGCTGCGTAGATAGGTGAAAGAACTGTAAGCTGACAGTTGTTCGCAGAATTCTGCAGCACGCAGGATTCTTTCCCAGTTTTGACGCTGAATCGGCAGCTATGGCGGCAGGGAGGCCCAATGTGCAGAACCGGACGTTTCTCTTGACCGACTGGTGGGGCTCGGGCATCGTCCACAGCAAGCTTTGGATCACCAACAAAGAGGACGCTTACCTCGGATCCGCCAACAACGACTGGAAATCTCTCACACAGGTAAACCCCCCGGTCCACTCAAATCGTATGATTCCGGGAGGTACACCCTGAAAACCATCCAGAAATCAATCAGTGTTTACACTTCAAATTGAGATCGTGTGCTCAACCAAATACATTGAGTGACACCTAAAAAGTTTCTACAAATGTGCTATCAAGGAGCTGTAACACGCCTTCTAACTTCAAGTATGTGTGATCACAGCAAGCAATTCAAAGCTCATAGTGATATAGTATTCAACAAGCAGACTGCGTTGTGTTTGTGAGCTATACTGCTCCTTTTTGGGTCAAATCATATACGTTGTTGGAAAGCTTTACTCAGATTGCAGCAACCACTGGAAGTTCGCCAGTTCTATAGCCTTGGAATCAGCTGAGGGTATGCTGCGGAGCCATAACCGATGCGTGTGAATGTTGTGCAGGTGAAGGAAGTCGGAGTTTACTTCAAGAGCTGTCCCACGGTGGTGAAGCTGCTGCAAGGATACTTCAACAATTTCTGGACTCTCACCTCGTTGAAGGCATCCCAGCACACCGTCATGGTCTGGGATCGACAATGGCAGCTCCACCGCGTAGTGCCATGCTGGTCTCACTTCGTAGACTCCCATGAACGTTGCTCGTACGTCTTCCGAAACGGCATAGCTTGCATTCCTACTGTTGTTGTGGTCCGGTCTTGTAGTCCTGTCCTAACGATGAAGTATCTGAACCCCCTCCGTGATGTGCAGATCGCCGTTCCCAAAGTACACTACAACAGCTCATGTGCAGGGTTATCCCTCGTTGTCTGATCCCCCTTTCTTCCCCTTGGTCTTTGACGCTCCCGGCTGGGAAAGTGGGCGCCAACAACAAGGAGCTTCGCCAGCTTACATTTCTCTGTCACCCCCCGAGGTGAGCCGCTGATTTGCGTCTTTGTAAGCATTTTGATCAAGGGAAAATTTCATGGATACCCCTGAAGTTGGCAATATTTGTTTAGATACCCCTGCTTTTTCAGAAATTGCACTAAATACCCTTGGGACCAAAATTTTCAGGCGTTTGTTTTGTTGTGCATGCCACTTCCCTTCTTCCTTTGTGCGCACGTTGCTTCTTTTTTGTTTCATTACATTCCCTTCTTCAACATTGGTCATGCAAGAAGTACGAGCACAACAAATAAATGCCTAAAAATTATGGTCGAAGGGTATTTGTGCAATTTCCGAAAAAGCAGTGGTATCTATACAAATGTCGCAAACGTCAGGGGTATCCATGAAATTTTCCCTTTAATCAATATCTAGGTGTGCCTTTTTGAGAATAGTGTAGAACTATTGAGAGATCCAAGAGCCAACATCTGTTGAGATCAAATTTTCTACCAGTCTACATGAATTCTTCATGCAATTTTAAAGTGGGGTCGTAGAGCACTGTATGTGGCATTACGCAACCTCATTTCCAATCATAGATCGATCAAGTTCTGCTTACACCATTTGCTACTAACTCCAACAAAGTGTAGAAGTATATAAGTTACTGTTGGTGACAGGTTTGAATATACAGAAGGCTGGGTTAGGTTTTTAATGGTCTTCGACTCTACTTCCTTAGTGTTGTTTTTTATTGCTCCGAAAACAATGAACCTGCAGATCGAGGTCATGGAGATGACCAATTCTGAATTGTAGAGTGCTTGTTCTGTCAGATTGCTTCCGGCCACTCGTACCAGATTGATGAGCAAGGATGGCTGGACACAATCCTTTCTGTACCCGTGAATGGGACCGTGCGGATCAATACCATGGATTGGCTTGGGCAGTCCCAGTTTTTGAATGTGGATGTTTTCTGGCCCGTCTTCTCAGATGCTATATCAAAGGTTTTCATCTTTTTTCCCCTAATCCTTTCACAAGCGGTAATTTTCATAGGAGGTTCATAGATTTGGTTGCACAACACTGATCTCAGCATTCCTAGGAAATGAGCAGGTAGAGAATAGTCAGTTACTCTTTCCGTCACTTAAAGCAGCTTATCACATGTAGGAGTGTCATGTCCAGGACATTTCAAGAGCTGTGGAGAGATCTTTAGGTAAATGGGCCGAATTCAAATACCTATCACCAAGTTTGATATTAACTTCTGCAGCTTCAAAGTGATGTTCCTGGTAAAAATAGAACTCAAACCTCAATAAGTGACAATAGAGAACCTCATGTCCATTCAAGTGCTAGTAGAAATTTAACCAAGTCATGCTTACGTCACTTGCTAAGGAGTCTAACCAGTTATATGGTTGGGTTGCTGTTGGTAACAAGAGTCAGTGTAGGAGACTGGATCAGGTCCTTAACTTTTGTAGTATCCTCGTTTCAGTCCCTGGTGATGTCATTCAGGCCTTGGTTCTGAACCCCACATCTGTCAGGTAGTATTCTCCAAGCATGCCACGGTGAAAGTGTTGGTTGCACACTGGAGAACAACACTGGAAGGAACAGAAAAGTACCTGCAGTATTTGAACTTCACCAACGCCCTCTGCAAGTCATCAGTGAGCAACAGCTGCAAGGGGAAGATCGAGGTTAAGACATATGAGGTTCCCGGGTGGGATGCCACTGGCCCTGCAGTGGAGAATGGCAACAAGTATCCAGGCTTCGCCCGAGTGAACCATGCCAAGTTCGCTGTAAGCGACGTGAGGGCGCACATTGGAACCAGCAACCTTGTGTGGGACTACTTCTACGCCACAGCCGGAGTCAGCTTCGGTACCTACGACCCTCGCATCGCCTCTCAACTGCAAGCAATCTTCGACGCAGACTGGACGTCTCCGTATGCAAATCCCTTATGAAAATCGGTACGTGTCCCCTGACCTCTCTGCAGCTGGGCTGTTGAATTTAGTCCCCAAAAGTCCAAAACTAAAAAAGTTCAAACCTTGAATCTAAAACCATCTAGAGGTAGTTTTCCAGCTTTTTTTTAACTGCACACTTGCTCAAAATACCATGTGGTAGCTTTATTGCACCTAATCCTTGAAGTGGGCTGTTGAGTTTTGTCCCCAATTAGAAGTAAAAGTGTATGAAAAGAGGTGGGGTTGTGAAATGTCCCCAAAAGTCCTAAACCAAAAAAGTTCAAATCTTGAATCTAAAACTGTCTAGAGGTGGTTTTCTAGCTTTTAAGAAATACACACGTGCTGAAAACACCATGTGATAGCCTTATTGCATCTAAACCCTTGAAATTTTTCATGTTTTGTTTTAGGTCAAAGATGCCGGCGACGTTGTGTTTGACATCTTCTCAAATCTGTTGAGGTAGACAACACTGCTGGTTCCTGTAACATATCTTCGACTCTCTTGACTGCTTAGTTTATAACAATTCTGGATATAGCATTTACAATGTTCATTGGTCTTGCATCTGTACTGTGACGAAGATTTCAGAGCGGTTTTGATCACCGACGCTTCGCTATATTCAAATCCTTCTGTACTGGTTCCTGTAACATATTCAACTCTTGGAGGAGAGATTTGGTAGTTTTCAATCTAGCGTCATATCATTGCATGATTTACAAAGTTATTTTATCCTGCATCCGTGTTAAATTCCCTGCCTTTTTCACTGTGATAATTGTACTTACTTCTAGTAATTAGACTAGTTTAATAAGGAGCAAATGCTTCTTGGGATAATGGCTTCTTGGACGCCCTGTGAATCATATACAATAGAACTCTTGAGTCCATGCAACAGTAGTGACTAAAAACACTTAATACTAATTTTGTTAAAATGGCGCAGAGAATTAGAAGAGATCAAAATGGACGCTGAGATTTTGGGAGGCCGCGGGGAGTGAAAATAGTGACAACCGTGCATGTTTACCAAAATCATCTACATATCTTAGCCTTCAAACCATCACTAGATCCCTCTTCTCACTTTTCCTCATTTTTCCTGCTCATGTGAAAATAGCACCTAAACACCACCATTTTAACTAAATTGACTATACACATTCTTCAAATGCATTAGAATCCTCTTGGTTTGACAATAAAAAACCCTTAGGAATCTGATCATTCTAACAATAGAAAAGATGGTCAGCGTCACATTAGCTGTAAACGTCATATTCGTTAAATTGGGAAAAATAGAGGTACCATTTTGTACTCCACCTCAATCCAAAATAGTCACCTCAAACTAGATTCAAAAGTATCAGATTTAGTCGGAGCCACTAAGATTTTTTCCCTCACAAATTCCTCCTCTCAGGTGAGGTGAGGACATGCGTACCAAAAAAAATGCTGGAGCTCGGTTTGGGGCCTACTTTGGGGTGATCAACCCAAACCTTCAGAAGTCCCAAACTGACCGTTTTAGCCCAATTTAACAAATATGACATTTGTAACACCTTATTCTTTAAAAGGATACATTTTGGGACTTCTGAATTTTGCATTTTCAAGAGTACTTTGATGATTTCAAGTGAATTTCATGATGATTTCTTCAAGATCTTATATCAATGATACAGGATCTTGAAGGATTTATGATAAAACTCACTTTTAATTGCCAAAATACTCTCACAAATGCAAAATTCAGAAGTCCCAAAATGTATCATTTTTTCCCAATTTAACGAATATGGTCTTCTGTGGATTCGTTTCCACTAACGGAGGAATTCAATAGACCTAACATTACGAGCACCACTGTCAAACTAGCAGCACGGTGCACATGATCACTCTCTAATTCCAAGCGAGGCTGTTTGCCAACAAAAACTCGTCGTACGGGTCCGCGTACAACCTTCACCATCTAGAGATACAGAGATTGATGCCATACCAATTCATATTATATAACTTAACGCCTAAATGCCCAAGGCACCATATTCTGGTGTCCAAAAATTTCAGGAAACTTTGAAATCCTGTTGAAGTTACAGATTATATTGTTTTGAGGTATTTTTAGTGGAAAAGTTGCGCATTGAAGTTAGCTTTGCTGTTCAAATTCAATTTCTTCCATATCTTATTCTATTTGTTTTTGGTGGAAGGTTAACTACAAGCATACATTTCCTATCGTGAATAGTGTCGTGAATAGTGTCATGCATAGTGTTGTGAATAGTGTCACAGAGCCTATGAGAAGTTGCCACATTGAAAAAACCGGTATCAAGTTGAGCAAAAGGTGAAGATTTCCCTCGGGCACTCCCTTGGGCAATAAGGGCCATTTTACTGAAATTTTGACATCTAACAAAATCTAAAAGTGCTTTTGGGCTAATTTCACTTGGAATGTCTTTGTTATAGAAATTAGGATCCTTTCACCATTGAATTTTCTTTCATTCACAATGATTTTTGCTCAATAATTGAAGTTGAAAATTTCTTTGTATTAGATGGTTGCGTTTTGACAGTTGCATTGCAGGCTCATTTGTGAAATTGTGGTCGTGGATTTGGAAGAGGGGCCATTGGTTTTGAAGTAACAACAATAAATACTAAAGCATCCTAAGTGGTTGTCTCCCAATTTTGTATTCAAAAATTACCAATTTGCATTAGAAGTTTTGGGCAGCTTCAATAAAAGCAAAAAACTCCATACTCATCATTCAATCACAAATATCTTAAAATTTGCGCGACCATTTTGGATTCTTTTTGGTAGTGCCATCTAGAGACCTTGAAGTTCAAGATTCAACAACTACAATTTTATTTTGATGTTTGATAATGATCTTACAAGGACAAGTCAAAAACTTCAAAACTACCTTAAAAACACCCTTGGGCATTTAGGGGTTAATGTTCAGGTTGTCAGTTTCTTCCCAGTTCACTCAAGGCTGGGGGCATCGATTCTGCAGCTGGTACCTAAATTGTAAGGCAAAGGCAGGAATAGAGAGAGGGTTTAACGCAACACAGGCAAGCAATCACTGAACACCGACATCGCTGCATCGATCTCAAAGCAGTGTAGTCAATCGACGACACACAACTCGCGTATTCCATTGCTCCAAGATGCACCCACGTCAATGCCCGCAATGCTTTCACATGCATGTTAGGTTAAACCCTCACCCATATTCCTCTCTTTGAAGCCACAAAGTTCAAATCCAAGTGGTCGATCCACTGCTTTCCAAAACTCCATGGCAACGAGCCCGGAGCTCGACACTCAGCCATTGGCAGGCAGCGCTATCTAGATATCTATCTCTCCGTTTCTGATACGATGCGACTATACATGCCATTCAGGGCACCGTTGGTAAGTTACACCGCACGTTAGAAGCTGATACTTCAGGAGTAATAAACGTAACCTTCACGAATCACGAAGCGTCACAGTTCGCAGAGAAATTGAGAAACGACAGGAGAGCTGGAGTGAAGGTACATGCACAATGGCATCAACCTTCTTCATGATTGTCGAAACATCACCAGATTGTGTACTCAACCCAATCGTACCGCCTAGAAAGAAAGACAAGCTCTATCAGAGGTGCAGAAATGAGCAGTGAAGCATGGAGTAAAGTGGAAAAGCTGGCTTCAGAAGTGGCCTTGCACTTTACGTACACAGAATTTCGGCGCCGACACGACGACAGGAAGACACACCTGCACTGAATATTGTGTTTAGGTTGCTCCACGCTAATTTCTCAACATTTTACACTATATAAATACTCATTGTTGCTAATTATTGTAGGCAATCAATTTTTAAAAGTCTTGGCAACAACAATGAAGCTGCAGAACAACAAACTTGCTGTGTAAACATGTGAAATCCAAGTATCTAGAGAGATGCATGTACTTCCAAGTGGCCAAGTGATGAGTCTTGACAGAGGTAACTTATCAAGGTAAGGCAACTTAATTATCAAGGCAACCTAAATGCAATGTTTAGTGTAGAAGATTAATTAAGGTAGGTAGCTCAAATTGCATCCCCTCTCACATAAAGCGTCCCATAAGTAGTCCAAGAATGGATCTGAGGTGATTCTTGAATGGATCCTCCACTTAGTCAAAAAAGAAAAGGGGTTTTTTCTTGCAAAAGCCAATCACACTCTTTGATTTCACCTCATCTTTTTATAAGTTGCAAGGGAATAGTTTATGGAAGACCTAGAATCACAAACAGGTGCCTCCTACAAGGAATTTTGAAAATTCATCAACAATTCAATAATGCTTCAAAAAATATGAAAAAAATTGTATTACATTTGACATCCATATCTCTTTGTCTAAGAAATTAAACAAAAAAACTACATGTCTTGGAAAGACCATGAAAAGGCAAATCAACTCTTAAATTGTCACTTTTTGAGCTACCTACCTTAACCCCTAAAGGACCAAGGGTGTTTTTTGAGAAAAATCTTAGAAACTACCAAGTATTAGTGCATTGCCCAAAATTGAAAATAAATTTTTTTTTTCTCAATCCCAACCATACAAAAGTCTGTCAAACAGATAAGTTAATATGTGCAAAGAAATTCAGCCCATTTGACTGCACGAATTGTAAGATTGTAACGTTTGAGGTGCAAAAAATAGCTTTTTTTCATTCCTGCAAAACAAGGTCAGTAGACTTTGAGCCTTCCTAGAGTAAATTTTTTCTCTGCACAAATTTGAGTTTTTTGACCATTCACAAGTATATGATGTTAGGTTCACTCATGAAAATTTTCAGATGCAAAGATAGAGTCTAGCTTATTCTAAATCGCCCTGCAATGCAAAGAGGTTAAGTGAACTAGCAATACATTAGTCATGATTTCTTGTGTAATGAGAAAGTCTTTTTTTTGAAATCTCAATGGCAAAAAGTTAGAGACAATCATTTGGAATATGTGAAAAAAAAATTCAAGAGTTTTGGATTTATAGATTGAAAGATAATAGGGCTTGAAGTTAGAGGAATTTTGTTTTTCTTGAAACTGCCCAAACATAGTTAACAAAGTTTGACTCCCTTCTAAATGTGATGTGAGAGTTCATATTTTTTCTTGTTTTTTGACACTTGTACACCATGTTTTTTTAAGATTCTCCAAAGATGCCCAAGCTGCCCAAGCTACCCAAATTCTTTTGGGTAACATAACTTTTAAACTGGGCATCCAATTGGGGAAAAAATTACATTTCCACTTACGAGATACATCTTTGCACCTTGCAAAACAATTTTGAGAACATTCAATAAAAATTGACTTGATATGACCCTACCTGAGTTCCCAAGTGGCTATTGAACAACTGTTTGATCCTTTAGGGGTTAAGGACTGCTCTACACTAAGAGACAAGATCAAAAATTTGGAATTGTTTCAGCCCAAATTTTAGTCCAATTGGCCTTGAGAATGCCTCCAACTGATGTTGGGGACTTGGGGGAGAACCAATATTTAGTGTATTGCGAGTTATTTGAAATTGCAAAAAAGCCAGTTGAATTTGAAACTGTCATGTTTAAATCCATTCAAATTCTATAAATAAAGAAAAAAAAAAAAAAAAAAAAAAAAAAAAAAAAAAAAAAACTAATCTATACTAATAATAGGCTTGGTTTCATTAGTTGGGTAGTTGGGTGTCTATAATAGAATAAATTTCTATTAGTTGAGTAGTTGGGTGTTGCTACAAGAAGATTAAGTGGCGGTTATGTGGCGGTTATTCTTATTTCTATGGTTATGTGGTGGTTATTCTTATTTTTATGGTTATGTGGTAGTTTTGGTTGTCCTTAGGGATGGGGTATACAAGGGAATAGGGGGTGGTTGCTTAGAAAAGGAGGCAAAGCGTGTAGGTAAGCATAGTAAAAGTGAGCTCATTGGAATGGAAAGGAGAAGAATCTTGAAGAAGGTGATTATGAGGAAGGTCATGTTAATTTTTTTGCAAGAATCCCCTCCCGTGATGGCCCTCTGCCGGAACACCGGGTACAAGGGTCCACTAGTATTAGTATATTACAGTGTAAGTAATAAACATGTTTGATGCAATCCAATGAAAAACCAATTAATAGTGAAAAATGCTGGATTTTGGTTGGAAATTTCTATCTAAACGCTGCCCCAACTACTCCTTAAAAAAAATTAACGAGAGCTATTTCTCCATGTATAAAGGTGTCAAGGCCATCAAGTTGAGGCCATAAGTTCAAGCCTTGAAATTTCAACATATCTTTTTCTTTCTTCCGTGTCATTTGATCGTTATGGATGAATGTAGGTACATAGTGTCAATGGCATTTGTGTTGTTTATGATGATATGGCATTGGCCATGATGATATGGCATGTTTTGGCCGTTGTTGCAATTTTGTAACAATCAACTTTACAATAACACTATTGTACTATAACAATGATATTTGTGGTGATGATGGAAGAACTCAAAGTTTCAAGAAGAACATGAAACGTTTGTATGACTAATTGAAATACAAGTACTTTTTAAAGCATGTTATTGAGGAGTTCTGTAAAGTATTCATTTTGGCAACACACAAGGTTGCTTTGAGAGGCTTTCATTTTTAGTGTGGTGTATTATCTCATTTATTAACTTGTTTGGATGCTCCTTTAAGGTTGGTCATTCTTCTTAAAACTCGAGTAGCCCTATCATTAAATAGACTTTCTAGTAGTAATTCTTTTCAAGGTTGAGGTGGAATTTATGAGATTCATGAGAGCTGTGCTTCTATCATTATCAATCAATCAAACATTCTTTCTTGGAAGGCCACAGGATTTCATCTTTCCCCACCACAGCTAAGAACGCAAAGAAAGGAATCCAAAGTTTGCCGTTCATTGTAGAGACCGTTGAGTGGCCAAGTTTCCAATGCTGAAAATGTAGAAATCATAATAATTGTCATACAAAGAACGATGATCAAATAACGTGTGAATGTTCAGGACAACTTTTCAGAAGCCAGGGCGATGCAGACACAATTGTTCAATGGAATCGGTCGTCAGAATCGGGATATCAAATCGAAACTACTGGACGTCTGGACCAATAAGACCTGTAAGTGCCAGGAATCCAAGCAAAATTGCAGATATTTAAGTATACTGGCAAGGTACAACCTTCACAAAGCAGAAAAGAGGAATATAAGCTTACATCCAGAATCAGATTCAGCGACAGAGCTCTGGGCCAACATGGGTCTGTCCGAGACTCTGAGTTCTTCTCATAAGAAATGAAACAAAAGAATCTGCAAGAGTACCAGAGCTGGCCCACAGAAGAAGACTAATTCAGAATCACAGTCCTCAATCTACGAAGGGCCCGGATTCTAGAAAAAGAAGGATCACACTGCTCATCTTTGTAGCCAGTGTCAGTCACGAACACGTTGAAACCCTGAAATGACCGACCTATGGACAGCGTGAATAAACTGAGTGAAGAGAGTTAAACCCTAAACTTATCCTACTAGTCACATTGAATGGACTACCTGAATTTTACAAGGAAGCTTTACATGCATAGCAATGTACAAATACTTGAAAGAAACATCATTAAATAGCTGCAAAGAACAACCAAACTCATACTTCAGAATGCACGAAAGTTGTAAGTAATTAATCCATCACGTCTCTGCCATATATGGGTTGCAAATTTCCAGCGCATGTGTACAAATAATTGTTTTCCGTAGGCAGCTATGTTCATCACAAGCTTACTTCCCTCACGCCTCTACTACCCGTAAAGGAAACAGGGCTAGAGGCGAAGCATCAGTCCGCTCGTTCTGGCTTAAATTGCCATTAGGTCGCCGAAATTGCGCATCAAAAAAACTGATCCTGCAAACAACCCCACGGCTCGCAGAAGTCTCTGCATCCAACAAGAGATAAAGATCAGCTTCAAACCCTGGAAACTCAAACTGCAAGGATTACTTTATATGATAGAGGACTCGGTGAAGGATACTCAACATACTAAAGGGTTTTAGCCTGAAAATATGAAGACCCTGCCAGATCAAGACCCCCAATCCCCATCCCAGATTCAGGGTGCTCCTTGAGGACCCTCATAAACCAGAAACCAGAAAAAGTGCAAGTACAGCTTGCCGGTACCAGCAATCATTCGTTATTGTGTTAAAATTCACCAGAAATTGAGGATTACCTTAGGACTAGCTCTATATCTATAGAAAATTTAAGGAGCAATATGTGACTGTTTAGTCAAACTTCAATTAGAATTCATCTTAATAGCCAGAAACATGTTGTGTATTTGCGCAAAACTAGCCCAAAAAGGTAACTTCAACCAAATTCTTGGAGCAATCCCAGCCAAACACTCAAAAACACAAAAACTAAATAAAAATAAAGCTAAAAGGAGCTGGCTGTCAGGTTGAGCATACCATCCCACTTAGGTCTAAATGTACAAGGGCGCTCTATACCTCGGACAGGGCTTCGTTGCGTTTGTTACCCTAATCTAATGCCAGGTTTGCATGGCGAACGTCTTTTCCATTATTTTTCCCAATAGAAACATGACCGACTCCTGGGCTTCAATGTCCAAGACCACATCAAGTTCAATAAACGAGGCGAACACCAACTCTAGTTCATAAAAACCAAAGCATGCTCGCAAGCCTGAAAGACGTCAACCCAGGAAAAGCAGCCTACAATAAAAAGCCGTTCGCAGTAAACCCTAGAACAGCACCATGGTTCAAAAGCAACTCAGAATTCTGCGAATCGCCTGGCATCAAACCACCGATTTGTTTTCGATGTGTTAAGGTAGTTAGCGGTCGAATAATAAACCAGAGTAGAGTTTCAGAATAGCAATACCATGTGTGCAGCGAGCTTCTCCTCATCCTTAGTCTCGGCGTTCCACCGATTCTTCAACTTCTGCAAAGTGCTTTGCGCCATGTTTCGTAGTTAATCGTAACGCGCTGAGCGCCCTCCCCTTCGACGCAACGTCAGATACACAATCGGGACAGACGAAAGGCGAGCAACAAGTTCCGAGACTCGGATACCTGGACACAAGTTTCAAACCCCAGCAAACCCTAATTTATAAAACCCTCGAAGGTCGTGGAGCAAATAACCACAAACACGACATCGACCTCGACCAGGACCTCTACCCGGATATCTGCTAGGACCTCTACCCTGATATCTACCAGGACCTCTGCCGGATATCAAGCATAGACCCCAGGGTTTAATTTTCTGGCAAATTCTTGCTGCGTTGTCCCCAGGGTTCCCTAATCTGGCTAAAAATTGCTGGATTTCAACCAAAAAAAACCAGCACTACATGTACATTGTAAAAATAAGTACAAAAATAAAGATTTTAGTTCACAATCATACCTTGTGGTTGGCAGATCGTGACTTGTACTCGCAGGCAGATCTGGATATCGCGTTTGTCAACTTTGCTGCCCCTGCGCTTGTTGCCTTCAAGCTATCCTAATTGTCCATGTTTTGTCCAAGCGGCGAGATCTCCATCGTCCGTATAGTTTTTAAAATCTCCCGCGCCTACACACATTTAGCGCCCGTTAATACATCATTTACCTTAGGGTTTAGCAAACCTCTAGCCCTAGGCCTTGGCCCTAATCCCCTTCATTTTTGGATTTGCGGCGCTTTTGCGGTTTAGGTCTTTATGTTGTGCAACTTGGCGCTTCCCGCTTGGTTGCTGGGATTGCTGCTTACTTGTTTAGGGTGGCTGTTGCAGCTTCTGCATCTGTAGTAATGGTGTGCAGGTTTGATGTAGCATTGCTCTGAATGCATTGCCATTGCCAAAACTTGTGCATTTGCACTTGCTGGCAGTGGCATTGGTGATTTGCAACTGTTTTAGGCTTGCAGGGCTATAGCCTTGCAGAAAAATAGAGATTAGCCTTGAAACTTGAGGGGGTTCAGTAAAGAGTTTGTTGGCCCGCCACCGGCATCTATGGATTTAGGGGAATGACCGCATTTGCAAGCCCAGCACACCGGCATTGAAGCTTGGCCCGCAATGTCTTTCTTGGCCTTTGCGCCACGTCTGGGAAGCTTTGAAACCAAGAGGCGGCAATTTCATCTCCGGCATTCACTGCCTCTCAGAGATGGATGCAACGTAGGCTCTTAGGGTTGAATTCTTTGGTGGCGCAACTAACACAAAGAGTTGGGCGGTGTGTAATTTGAAATCTCCGGCTTCTGTGGATTTAAGCATAAACAATTCGAGAGGTGTGCAACTGTGCATCTTCCTACATGTATATGCTTGGTCACATGCTTTCCCGAATTCTGAATTGTGAACTTGCTCTCTTGAAGCCATTGGATTTGTTGTTACAAACAAAAATCACCAAGTTCTAGTGTTATATTGCTAGTTCATGTGTTTCTTGGGTGTAGCAAAAGTTGTTTTCCTGTTGGGTTGTTGTGTCATTGCCGCATTTTTCAGTTGCAGTTTTTCAAAGTTGTAGGGATTGAGGGCCGTGCGGGTTTTAGTCATGGCTCCGCAATTGAAATTGCCTGAGAACTTCAAGGTTCAATCATTTGGTTTTATCCGAGGCAGTAACGGAATTGGGAGGTTTGTACTGCCTTTTGCTAAAGTCAATTGTGTTTCCAAAACTTGTATTTTAGAGTCTTATGCACAACCTACTACCCGCCAGTCATTGGCTTGGAGGCCAGTGTTGTGTCTCCTTAGGATGCAGACATTGCAATGGAGACATCAAGCAGTGCTGATGGTCCATCGGGGGGAAGAAGAGGCAAGACAGAGTTGTTACTGTTGTGCCAAAAAGAAGGAAAGTGGCAGCCAGTACCATCACTCGTAGATGGCAGCAAGTCTGGGCATGCCGCTTTGCTTGGGCACAAGGTGAGTTCAATGGTGATGGCAAAGTCATTGGAATAATATGCAAGAGCTGCATAGCCATCACTGGTCGGAGGAAGGTCATTGTGCCCAAAGCAGACAACCTAGAGAAACATGAAGGTAAGAGGATTTGCCGTGAGGATGGGTTGCCGCTACCAGAGTTGAAGAAAGGCGAATCGTACACTAATTCTGATTGCAAACATTTGAAGTTTTGCCAACTCTGGGCAGGCTGGAAGCAACCAAGTACAGTGATTGAGCAGCTTGCCTTGGGTTTGGATGGCAATGCAAAGCATAAGGGGGTACAGTTTTCTACTCTGTTACCGATTTTGAGCCATGGTCACTCCATGTGTGATTTCGAACAGCAGCAGCATCTGCTATAGCACTGAAAGGTAAAACATTTACCCAGGAAGCATTGGTCAAAGACCTCAGGATGGGAAATAAGTGAACATCTACATTCTTCTATTTTGGGTGCTTTGAGGTCAGTGATTCAATCTGCAAACTTCATTTCCATTAGTATTAGTGAGGTCACTGCTGTAGATAATACATCATGGATAGGCGTCCATGTATATGCTATGGATTTCTAGGACCAAGTTCCTCATTTGTTGCATCTTTCTTGTGTTGCTGAGAGTAGCACTGCTAACCATCTAACCAATGTTATTATGCAGTCTTTGTTGGGTGAGGGTGGGTTAACTAGAGAGGAGATTGTTTGCAAGCTTGTTGATTTGGTGTAGATGGAGTGAGCACCTTCCAAGGTGCAAAGGGAGGCGTTACTAAGCAGATCCAAGAGAAGTGGGCTCCATTCTTGCTATGGGCATCTTGTACCTCATACAAGATAAACTTAGTTGTGGAGACATTGTCTAAGTACCCCTTGGTCTCTCACTTGGAGGGCTTGTTCCAGTCCATGTACAAGTACTTTTGCCGCATCAACAAACGCCATATTGAGCTGCAAAAGCTGATTGACCTCTTGGAAACTAAAAGAAATAAGATGCTAAGGAACGTGGAGACCCAGTGGATCTCTATGAGAAGCCCACCGCTCAAAATTCTAGAGGAGTACAAAGCACTATTGGTAAAGATGGGGATTGACATAGAGCGTGGTCCAGGACAAAAGTTTGTTGCTAGACATGCTGCCAACTTCCACATCTTGACTGATATAGAGGTTTTGTTGTCTCTATTGTGTTTTATTCCATTATTAAATTGTGTGCATTCTTTGATCAAGCTTTCTCAATCCCATGACATCTTTGTCTGTGATTTCATGAAAGCGTTGAAGTTGTGTCAAGATGAGTTGCATAGACTTTTTGTTGACAGGTCTACAACCTATAGCATAATGGACTTTAAAGTCTACAATGCTTTGGTAACGCTCACCCAGGGGGAGATTCCGATGGAGTGGAAGGACATTCCATGAAACATTGACTTGACATATTTGATGTTTAATTTTAAATTCATGACTATGTTCCTTTGCTACTATGACAAGCAGACTAGACAGCATCTGTATGTTACACAACTAGAGTATGAGCACATTTAGGAAAGCATCCAGGGTCAATTTGCAAGTAACATGTGCATGTTGTTGCTATTATTTGTTTCATGTTCCAATTTTTCTATAGTCTTGGTTGCCGTTCTTGCTATTGTGTTAATACTACTACGGGTTTTGTATTAAGAATGCTGCGGATTTTGTACAAGTAAAGGCATTGTGATGAATCTGGACGTGAGGTTGGGTTGGTGTGTGGTTCACATAAGCCTGCCTTATTCTTTCATAATTCTGCACTACCATTATGTGGTTTTAGCTGTTACTCATATCAGCATTGTACATTTCTAGTGTTTGTTGTTTTTATTGTCTAGAAGCTGCATTTGATTGCACAAGTGGAATTGCTCTCAAATTCGGCTCAAGATATTTTTCCGTGCTGTCAGTCTGCATTGCATTCTGGTCACACAGGTTTGCTGTCATTTAGTTTGACTTTGTTTTGCTAGATTGCTTTTCTAGTTCAAGCCTACATGGGTTTACGATGGGCGAGGCAGCTCTTTTATTTGCTCAAATTTAACGTGTGAAGGCTGCTTGTTATGCCTTTCGGTGTGTTACCTCTAGGCTGCTTTCCTCAGAAGTAACCTTCTTTCAAGTTTTGTGTGAAGTTGAGATTGTTGTTCCTCTCCATAACTTGAGATTGTTTTGCTGCTTCTCTTCTTTAGTCTGCTTTTAGTGTCAGGGTGTTACAGTGGTTCTTGTATTATTTGGGTGCATAATAACTTCGTTGAAGTTCCTAACACTAGCAGAAAACTTTGTCCAAAACAACAGAAAAACAATAGTTCCTTGTTGTTTTGGGCACTTGCTCACACTATTTGACTAATTTAACAAAAAACTATCTCCAATCTATTGTTTTAGATGGTAATAAATAAATTGACAAATCGGGATATTTTCTATCAAGATTATGTTGTTTTTGTGTTGATTATTTTTGTTGATTATGTTAGTTCCAAGGAGAAAATATGAAAATAAGTTTACATATGAGTATTTCGAGCAGCGTCCGGGCAGCAGGAAAAAAACATCTGAAAATTTCAAAACCACCCAAAATGTGGCGGCCGGGGGGCCAAAGGATTGAACCCAAGACCTCTTGCCCTACAACGGAAGGCCCTTGCCACCATGCCACCCTTGGACTTATATGATATTATAGTATACTTTTATTGCATTTATTTGCAATATGATGTTTTCTCTTTTGCAGCCATTTAGGCATAGAAATAGTTTTTTTCAAAAAACTTCAAACAAGAAAAAATTGTTAAATCAAGTTAGGTTTCAATTCCAACAATCCATTTGAGATTTGGAGACTCCCATCAAAAGTTATGGACAAATTTCAAAGCAAGGGACCACTCTCTTTGAAATTTGTCCATAACTTTTGATGGGAGTCTCCAAATCTAAAATGGATTGTTGGAATTGAAACCTAACTTGATTTAACAACTTTTTCTTGTTTGAAGTTTTTTGAAAAAAACTATTTCTATGCCTAAATGACCGCCAAAGAGAAAACATCATATTGTAAGCAAATAAGTACAATAAAAGTATATTGTAGTATCATATAAGTCCAAGGGTGGCATGGTGGCAAGGGCCTTCTGTTGTGGGGCAGGAGGTCTTGGGTTCAATCCCTTGGCCCCCCGGCCGCCATATTTTGGGTGGTTTTGAAATTTTCAGATGTTTTTTTCCTACTGCCCGTCCGCCATATTTTCCTCCTTGAAATTAACATAATCATCACAAAATCAACAAAAAAATAACAAAGAGACAACCATTAGAGAAGTTTTGGGGTGAGCCAGAGACCCTTTGGGAGCAATTTGGGACAGCACTTTAGAGGACTGTGGTACAAGCCACCTCTGCAAAATGGGCTGGCACGCAATGTGCCACATTGCCGTTTGTACCGCAACCCTTTTGACAATTCACCAATTAGCATTTAGCAAGTCAAGTGCCTAAGCTACAACTTGGTGAGGGTACATTCATTATTTTACTACAACAAATTGACTTCATTACATTAAAATAATATGGGTTGTCCCTGCCATACCCAATTAAACTAAGTATATTGCTATGCCGGGAAAGTTGATGATACAGATTAAATTCCATAATGCAAGGGTTTCATCCTCATCTTGCTAATTTCTTGTAGCTGACAGAGTGATAGGAAACAATTTGCTTTGCTATAGCAAAGATGTCTAAGCCAATGGAAGAGGTGCATAGTGTTGTGCTTTACAACGATGTAGATGTACATGGAAAGTGGATTCCCTTGCAGATAGAGATTGGATCATGGGTCACATTGAGAGCAGTGGAGAGAGGTCCATGGTCCCGGGATGCTAAGGTTCATGGTGTTGATTCTTTTGCCAGTGCATGGAAGACTCAGATTTTAGAGTTTCAGTTCAAAGTGATGGCGCGATGAGGAAAGACGTGCTCTAGCTTGACGCTATCAAGGTGCGACATGCTTATCAGTGCCGACAGCTGCAGCTTGACGCAATGGCCGCTGCAAACGAGCCTCGTGCGTGTAACTTGTTGTATCAATCCTACTGGGATGATTGGGTTGATTTGTCAGCAATGATAGATGTCATTCTTGTGCTACATCATGAGGTTGGAAAGGCTGCATGCTATGGCTGTAGTCACAAGCAATTGTTGGAGAATGGTATTTTTTTTTGAAAGTTGTGTATGTTTCCTATTCTAACTCATGCTTATATGGAAGTTTGGAAGAGTTGCCACTGCCCGCTCTCGACAATCCTCAATGGCCCCTCCCAAACATGCAGACATTAGAGGCTTTTAGAGCGAAGCTTGCGAGGGACATTGCAGAAGCAATGAAAGGGGGAACAGGGAGTAAAGCAGCGCATGTGAAGTGGTTCATGCCAGTGCATGTCATGGTGGATTTGTTTGCCGTAGCAAACAACATTCGCTGCATTGCTACAATGTACATCTTCAAGGCACCGTCAACTAAAATTTTGAAAAGTTTGATGGATGCTGGATGGGATGAGAAGTTTCAAGCAGGGCTAGATGTGCTAAAATCCATTGTTAGCAAGGCTAGTATGGTCTTCCACTATCATTTACCGGGTCAGGTTTTGTATCTCAATTTCCAGTACGTGCACTATATAAAAGAGGACAATGCTTGGATGTCCATCGATCAGGTGATGATTCCGCACATGGTGCCCATCACAATAGAGTTTGGAGGACAAGAGCTGCCTAGGTTTGAAGTTGGTTTGCTTTGGCCAGTGTCGCACATTCAAGAGGAGATTTCCATTTTGCTTCTACTAGAGGTCATCCTTGAGTACTATGATCTTGTTGTGAAACGCCTTGGTTTTGCTGATTTCAAAATCAATGCCCGTTCCGAGCAAAGCACAGAGATTAGAACGCTCTTGGTAGGGAAGTCCAATACATTGAAAATGGTCCCATGCTGATGCTTATGCACTTCATGTCAGATTATAGGCACAAGCTTGCCATAGACATGGACATGAGGTTTGATAATTGCAATCGTACTTGGTTTTAAAATTGCGTATGCAATTGTAATTCAATATCTACATGGCTTAAGCATTTCTTTCTTCTTTTCTGTGGAATTGATTATGTTGCTTTAGAATTTCAACCATCATTTGTAAACATTTTTTTGTGTCTCAAAACACTTAAACTTAATTGCTAATAAGAGATGACGACCTTCTTTCCTTCACCAAGGATCTTGCACTAACTGCTCCAAAATAAGGTAGTATGTTGTAAAATTGTCACTTTAAAAGCACATTTGGTTAATAATTTTTGAAGCATTATTGAATTGTTGACAAATTTTCAAAGTATTTTATAGCAGACATCAATTTGCTACTCCCTTTTTACTTATGAAGAGATGAGGACAAACCAAGGAGAAGTGTACCTTTTCTATTACAACTTGAAGAGGTCCATCTAAAGACTAGCAAAAGACCATTTTAAAAAACAACACAGATTGCAATACAAACAAAATACTTGACTCTCAATGGTATCTTCAATTTCTATAAGACATAGATGCTTCATCACAGCAACAAGGACAACCCTCCAACAAGACTTTAAATGTATGCGTGCTATATTCACTCAAAAATATCTTCATACCCTAAGTGTATAGTTTCAAAGAATTAAAATGACGGCTAGTATTAGTATATATTGTATAACTACTGAGGAAGAATAAAGTGACTGCACAACAAAACAAACACCAAAAATATTTGAACCAAGAGTATTTGTCAAATATTTGAAAAACTCTTCTAAATCCAAGAAATAAAAAAAGCATCAATCTTTTTTGAAAAAAACCTACAACTAAATGAGACAGCGTAGACAGGTCAATGTATGGATGGGATATGGCAAGGGTATAGGAGGTGTTGTATAGCAGGCCGTGTGGGGAGGCTTGGAGCCCACACTAGCCGAGTACATCAAGGCCGGTTTTCAAAAGTGTAAGGGGATGGCCAAGCTCATATACAGAACCCCAACCATTCCAGCAAAGCTTATGGGATAACCCTCTTTTGGTGCCCCTTGATGGGATTGTTGTAGTATTGGCGCCGCGTGCCCTCCATCCGTGCACACTATACACTTTACCAAATCAATCTAGGTGCATCTCTAAATTAGCGTGCATGTGATATTAAAGGGGTGGATGTGATATTAGAGAATTGCAAAGGTGCGGTTGTGATATTATAGGTGCGGGTGTGATATTATAGAAGTGTGGATGTTATGTTACAATAAAAGTGTACAATTCATAAGTAAAAAAAGTACAATTCCAAGATTATTTTCAATTAAATTTGATTCTTTGGAGAATCTTAGGTGGTTATTTTCCAAAATCATAATAGTAAAAAGAAAGGGAAAATTTAATGGACACCTTGAAGTTTGCAATATTTGCATACATACCCTTGCTTTCTCAAAAATTGTACAAATATCCTTGGACCATCATTTTTAGGCATTTATTTGTTATGCCAATGTTGAAGAAGAGAATGTAATGAAACAAAAAATAAGCAATGTGCGCATAAAGGAAGAATGAAAGCAGCATGCACAACAAAACAAATGTTTGAAATTTTTGGTCCAAAGGCATTTGTGTAATTCTTGTAAAAATAGGGGTATCTAGTTAATCTTGTACTCTACTCAATTTTCATTTTTCATCCGATACAAGATTCTTGTACTCTACTCTATTGTACTTTTCATTCAATATGGGATTGCTCTATTCTATTGTACTTCCCATGAATCCATCCAATATGGATTGATCTACTCTATTGTGCTTTTCATCCATTATGGAACTTTTTTATATGTAAGACATAGACTCAATTCCTAAATGTATCCAATATATCTAAATAGGATTTGTTTATACAAGGAGCTATTTATGAAAAGAAGCTACTTGTGAAAACTTGAGCTATTTATGAAAATGAGCTATTCATGTAAAAATAGCTATTTATGTAAATAGAGCTATTTAGGAAAAGAATACAGTATGTTTATACAAGAAGCTATTTATGAAAAGAAGCTATTTATGAAAAGATGCTATTTTCTATAAGCATTGTCTATTTCTTTTTATGTATATATGTACTACCAACAAGTTGACAAGGTAATGCATCAACTCTATGTTGCATCACCCCTCAATGCCACATCACCCCATATCCATGTGCTTCTCTATCCATGTGCCCTTTATCTCCATGTCTCCTATCCCCATGCCCCCAAATCCCTACGCCTCCTATTCTTGTGTCCCCCATCCCCGTGCCCCCATATCTAAGTGCCCTCCAAAATTTACTTTCATATTCCATTGACAAATTATTTAAATTAGTTTCTACTTGATTTGACTTTTCATCCAATATGGGATTTTTTTATATATATTTGATTAGATTGGAATAAATCTCTTGTTTGTTTCAAGGTCTTACTTGAAAATTCCATTTATAACTTTTTGTTTTTAGTTTTGCCCAAATTTTATACTTTGGTTGAACTTGTACTCTACTTTGTTTTTTTTTCATCCATTATGGGATTCTTGCTCTACTCTATTTTATTTTCCATCCAATACAAGATTGTTGTAGTCTATTGTATTTTTCATCCAATAAGGGATTGCTCTATTCTATTGTACTTTCCATCCATTATGGATTTTTTTTTTATATATGAGATGTGAAGATGAAGTTAAAACATACAAAGCATACGTGCAATTAATGCAAAATAAATTACTTATTGTGTTTGGAAACCAAATTAAATCAACTATGTTATATTAGTGGTTTCTTTTTAGTTTCATTAATATTATGTAAATATTGTATTTCTCTTATAAGATGTACAATGCATTGTTTTGATGTTTGTCCCAATAA
This sequence comes from Ulota crispa, assembly GCA_963920765.1. Lineage (NCBI taxonomy): Eukaryota > Viridiplantae > Streptophyta > Bryopsida > Orthotrichales > Orthotrichaceae > Ulota > Ulota crispa. The sequence continues at coordinate 2,324,171 of OY987242.1, read as the reverse complement.
ATGAAAGCATGGCATAAAAGAATAAAAATGACTATAATGTACAAACAAAAATTTCAAAATTATAACTGTTTTAAAATTGAAAGCAAACTTAATGCACAATCATGAAGGAAACACCATAATACAAACACATAAATAGTAGAACACTCATATCAAATAACATGAAGTCGTGAAAAGTTATGGAATTAAAACCTTGCAATTATAAAATCAAAATTCTATAGACTTTTGAATAGTTTTGGATATTTTTTAAGGGCATTAATATGTGAACCACACCCTTTGAACTACTGTACCACACCCTCGGGGTAGATTTTAGATTTCTACCATCAAAAATTTGAGTATGAGAATTTCGAATTCAAATTTGGACTTAGAGACCGTGGTATTGTGTTGGACCATAAAAAAAGTTGCAATTCAACAACACCCAATGAAAAAACTTATCTTTTTTTACAAACAAAAGTAAAATTAATAATTTTCTCCCTAACTAAACTTTTTCATTGGGTGTTGTTGAATTGCAACTTTTTTTATGGTTCTAGACAATACCATGGTCTTTAAGTCCAAATCTGAATTCAAAATTTTCAAATTCAACTTTTTGATGGTAGAAATCTAAAATTTACCTCGTGGTGTGGTATAGTAATTGGAAGGGTGTGGTACACATATCAATTCCCATCTTTTAAAGCTTATAAAAATATTTTATACGATTTTTTTTTTTTAATTCATTTGGTTAGTAATAGAAGGAAAAATACTAAAAATACCCTTTAAGTCTTTCAAAATATCAAGTTTACGCCAAAAATATGTGAAACATAAAAAATAATCTTTATTTTTTGTAGGAATATCAATTATACTCCTATTATTTTGGAAAATTAATAAAAAACTCTTCTATTTTGAAATATTAAATATATTCTTGTGTTATTTGAAATGTAATAAACACCTTTGGTTTCTTGTAAGAATTTGCATTAAACTATACACTTGGTTATCATGTAACACAAAGATATTTTTGGTACTTTTAATCCTTAAGGGACATATATGATTTCTTCAAAGAATTGAGGAGCATCATTTATATTTGTTTACAAAGAAATTTTGATATTTAAAACAACAAAATGTTGTACTTTTTATATAAAATTTTGTTGAATTAGTGAAGTTGTGTCCAAAAGTATCTAGATCAACAAAAAACTATTGAGTTTTTTTGTTATTATGGTCATGTTTTTACTTGACTTTAAAGGCTGCTAATTTTAAATCTTACCAAATTGTGAAAAGTAAGAAATAAAACCAGTCAATGTACACTCAAACTTCTAAAAGATTCTATTTTTTTTGAAAACTTCTTTTATTTTTTAAAACTTCAAAAAAATTTAATGAGGTCCAAAAAGATTTTAAAAAGATTTCAAAAACAAACCTAAACTACTGTAATAGTTTTTTTGTTAAAAATATTTTAAAGTATTTTGATGATTTACAAAAAGATTCCTAAAGGACTCTAATTTAGTCTAAGATATTCTATTTCTATAAGTATTTTGAAGTACTTTAACAAATTTCATAAAGATTTTAAAAAGATTCTCAAAGATTCCAGAAAGGTTCTTGAAAATTCTTAGAGATTTTCAAAGATTTTTTGAATTTCAAAAAAGATTCTCAAAAGATTTCCAAAGATCCTCAAAGATTCTCAATTGTTCTCAAACATTCTCAAAGATTCCAAAATACTTGAAAAGATTTCCAAAGATTCCAAATGATTCTCAAAGATTACTAAAAGATTCTCAAAGATTTCCAAAGATTCTCAATTGTTCTCAAACATTCTCAAAGATTCCAAAAAAACTTGAAAAGATTCTGAAAGATTTCCAAAGATTCATGAAGATTCCTAAAAGATTCTCAAAGATTCTAAAATCTCAAAAAGATTCTTAAATATTCTTAAAAATCATGCAAAAATTCTCAATGATTCCCAAAAGATTCTTGAAGATTCTTAAAGATTCACAAAAAATTCCCAAAAGATCTTCAAAAGATTCCAAATTTTTTGTTGATTTAGACAATGGTGTCCAAATCAATAGAACGTATTTAGTTTTTTACAGAATTTTGTTAAATTAGTCAATTAGCGTGGGCAAGTGCCCAAATCAACAAGAAACTGTTGGTTTTTTGTTGTTTTGGAAAGAGTTTTCTACTAGTGTAAGGTGTTTTTTCAAGACTCTCATAAACTGCAATCATGAGGGAAGCCAGTAAGGTTTATGACTAGGCTAGTTACAATAGCAAGAATTTTGTGTGGAGTGAGCTCATGGACCTTTGAAGAGTATAAATGCTATTTTGCATACGGTTTTGTTGCCTTCATACCATACAAATTTCTGGGTCTAGGGTGGAGGTCCTCTATGTTACTCCTTTCTCCCAAACATGGATACTAATATACTTCAAAACTATTTTTGAAGGTAGAAACACGCTATCAAAAGCATTTGTGGTATGTTTTATGATATGGAGTATATTAGCCTTCTAGCAAGGTATATGCTTGGAACATGGATGTGAACCAGAAAATATAAAAAATAAGAAGGTCTATTTAAAACCGGTGAAATGCAAAAACTTGATTTTGGAGGTTTATTGCTATTTTCAGCATTTATAATGGACGGGAATTCAAAAAACTTATCACACTACAGAAGAAATTTAAAGAAGAGAAACAGACCTGAAGAAGATTATTTAGGCAGTGTTGCAAGGTCAATTGAAATTGTTGCCTCTCATGGTACACGTTCTCAGCACTTCCTTGTATAGTTATTGCCATACTTCAGGTGTTTCCCTATCTTTTCAAGAAGAATTTGACATAGTTATAAGTTTTAGTTGTTTGTCAAATCCTAGGATTGACGTACTTCACCAATCGCCAACACCATTGATTGAGTCTAAAACATCATATTTAAAGTATAGAAGACATTACAAAACTGTAATCACATCATTAAAAAGGGAATTGATATGTGTACCACACACCCTTTCAATTACTGTAACACACCCCAAAATAAATTTAAGATTTCTACCATCAAAAAGCTGAATTTGAGAATTTGGAATTCAAATATTGGACTTAGAGACCATGATTTTGTCTAGAACCACAAAAAAAGTTGCAATTCAACAACACCCAATGAAAAAGCTTATATTTTTTTACAAACACAAGTAAAAGGAACATTATTCTCCCTAACTAACTTTCTCATTGGGTGTTGTTGAACTGAAACTTTTTTGTGGTTCCAAACAAAATCATGGTCTCTAAGTCCAAAAGTGAATTCCAATTTCTCAGATTCAGCTTTTTAATGGTAGAAATCTTAAATTTACTCTAGGGTGTGGTACAGTAATTGAAATGGTGTAGTACACATATCAATTCCCCATCAAAAAAATGTCAATGAGATCATATCCTTATTGACTTTAAAACTCACTTACTCAACAAACAAAACCGTGTTTACAGTTCATGCTTGAATCAAGAGCAAATTATAATTCTCCATGTATAAGTTACAACTCAATGCATGCTTGAGCTGCAAAATCACATGACCAACAAAGGTGAATGTTAGACTCCTCTACTTAGACTCTCATGACATTTGTTGTAATCAGACACTGGAAAATTTACTACAAGGATATTATGGTTGAATTTACAAAAAGTTGACAAAAATTGTGACCAAACCTACAATATATTATAGGTTAGGTTACAATTTTTGTCAACTTTTTGTAGATTCAACCATGATTTCCTTGTAGTGAAATCTCTCATATGACCTCAAAAAAGCAAGGATGTCATTGCCAATGGAACCAAAAAAAAAAAGACATTGTGGCTGATTGTAACATTTCATTACAGAAAGACCGGAGTCACAAGAGCTCAAATAAGCCTAGACAACAAAATTGTGCCAACAATTGACAATCCATTGTAATCTTACCAACCAATGATGAGAAGTTCCAAGCCTAGGCAAGAGTACCTTTGTTATTCTCCTTTTGAATTTCCCTCTGGTAGAATTCTAGATCCTTGTTCTCCAAGATATATCTGCAATAAACCCAAAAATACGGCATAAGAGAAAGTTTTGTCAATTTATTCTATCTAGTTCACCAAGCAAGTAGATCCTAACAAGGTTACAGTCCCAAACTATAGAAAGGTTAACTATAAAATTCCAATCCTAACAAACATAATCAGACAACAAGAAATAGGCACAAATGCCTATGGTTTGGAGTGCTCTCAGTGGCTGAAGAACTTAGAAGACCAAAAAAACTGTTTTTCCTTCACCAGAAGGATGTTCAAGATTGCAATATAGTGGTGCAAGTACTATATAAACAATAATCCCTCTGTTTCACTAAAAAACCTTTGTTTGAGAATTTGTGATAGATTAAGAAATATTACCAAGACATTGTAATTGGAAGTTGTTGGGTATTAGGTTTAAACCATTATTAAGTCAATTTTTGTTTTCTTTGTAATTGAAGTTTTCTAAAAAAGGTTACTGTTGCCTATAATTAAAAAATTGATTGATATGAAATGTGTCAATGCAATTGTAAATAAAGAACAAGTTAGCCTACATGCCCAAGCTGTCCCATCTATCAAAAAACCAAATCTTAGTGTTGATACTATATATTGATGATTTTGGCTTTATGATAGGCAGAGTTTGCAAACAAAAACCACTAAATCAAATATTAATTGCTAGCTTTAGCAATAAATGAGCATGAAATGCCTAGTACATACCAACAAGCATTGCAAGCAAATCATTTTATTTTAGAGATAAGCATAGGTTTTTATTGGGACAAAAAACAAGTGAATTTACAGACATGATTTTTTTTGAAACAAAGAATAAATCAAAACATGGGTGTTTTAGTGAAATAGAGGGAGTAATACCTCAACGTATAACAAATTCATTGGAAAATGTTTTTAGTACCTAAACCCATCTGAGCGGCCACATTGACGAGGTTGCGACTGCTTGCTCTTCTTATTCTCCGTGGGAGCTTCAAATTCCTTGAATGTGAACCAAAAAAACCAATTAAAAGCAGCTTTATTGCCTTCTCAAAGAAAAAGTACTAAGAAAAATTTGAATAAAAAGTAGTAAGATATGCAAGGATTTGATCACTTTTATAAATAATATCCCAAGGCATGTCCAGATGAATGCTTCAATGCGGGAATAATCAAATGTGGTCACTTTTATTTCAAAACTAAAATGTTTTAGTATGGAGGATTCAAAGAATTTAGAAAAGTATACCAATAGATAAAAGAAATCATTCATAACATCCTTAGATAGAGTAAATGTGTTCTAGAAATTCCAAGACTAAGTTAAAGACATTTATGATAAGTAATAAACTTGAATATGTGGAGAGGAAAGAAGTGGTCAGGTTAGATGCAACTCACAATATCACTAATTGGAACATTTCTTCTTCTTGGATGAGTTTCTCAATACTATTTCACAAAGTGGTTTCATATGCTTTAGAGAATCACTTGTACCTTCTATTGGAACAAGAATATCTATTGGATTGTGTACCCTCTCATGTGATCTACCTTTTAACTCCATAATGCTACTTTGTAATGCATCAATTCTTGATAGTAGATGCTGTTGCAACCGAGGTTCTCCTTCAACCATTTGCTCTAAAGTTGAAAATTGCCTTCAAATTTTTTGGTTTAGGTCTATAGGTATTTCTTGCCTTGGAGGTATTACAATAGGACATGGCTCTATGAAACTCTTCTCATAAAAAACAGAGCAAGATGGAGGTTCTTCTAAAGAAGAATAAGTAGTCATTTGTGACATATCACAATCTTGAAGGTTTTCTGGAATTGTCCACTTTCCACCAACCTCTGAGTCAAAGTACCTCTCACATACTCCAATCAATTGTTGGTTAGTTGCTCCAAAAAGCATTTGGAATACTCTCAAGACATGTTTGCATATATTTGCTTGTCCAACTTTAGCACAACTACAATCTACCCATTCTGATGATGGATTTGAAACATAATAATCCACCTTGGTTTTCTGGCTACCATCCCAAACTAGTATAGAACCATATGAATTGGATGGGAAGATAACATCTTCTTTTTTAATTTGTGATGCTTTCAATACCATGTTGCATATAATTTCAATTTTGTGTTTATTTTTCACAAAACCATGGCATTTAAGAAAGTTCAAGTACCAATAATGGTGTATAAGATTGGAAGTTAGGAACCATACCAACCAATAAAGTCGTTTAGGTCTTAGAGTTTTCTTACTTAGAGCTTGTCGTTGTTTTAGAACATTGTGATAAGCTTCAATAGGAGCATTTGTATCTTGCCCAGCATGAGGAAATTGCCTTGTTGCTTTAATCCACATATCTAAAACATTTCAAAACAAAAAACAATACAATGAGTTGGTTTTGTGTAAATAAAGTGAAACTTAAACAAAGCAACTTATACATAAATCAACAACTTCAACAACAACATATAATTTACTAAATTAAAAATAAAATTTGAAATTGGTTAGTTTGCAATAAAAAAAGAGAATGACATACCTATCTTAGATAGCCAAGTTTGTTTGAAATATGTGATAAAGGCAATTTCACTTGAATATTGTTTAAATATTTGGTCCAACAATACACAAACGGCTTCATGTGATTCCACTACTGTCTTGTCATAAGAAACCATGTACATCACCATGCCAAGCTTTTTCATTATGTCCATTCTTACTTCAGGGGAGCAAACCTTTTTAATCAAATGATTTAACCAGCAACGTCGCACATGCCATAGGCATAGTAGAATTGCAATTGAATTGCCCCAAACAAGCCTGTGTTCACAACCAAAAAACATTAAAATAAATATACATTAAAAAGACAAAAAATCATTCAAATCATTGTAACATTTTTAAAAAATAGTACTTAATTAGGATAGGAGTGATCACATGAAATTGAATACCTAAAAATATGATTAAAAATCTCATTAAACCTCTGTAAGTGGTGAATACAAAGAAATGACTAACTGTCAACATGCAATCACAATCATATACAGTTAAAGGAATTGTTGCCTTCTTTATCCACTAACTAATGCACCATTAAATTCAAGAACTCCATGATTAAGGAATTGCTAATTGAGAGATGTATCGTAGTCACTGTCTACTAGATTCTATTGACAAGGACAACTACCAACCACAGGTTTATTCCTAGCACAAACTAGAAAGCCAAGAACAAAACAAACATAATTTTGCAAAAAAACCCTTATCTTCAAATAATTGAAAACTTAAGGTAGCAAAAATAGCAAAACCCTATATTAAAAAAGAAACCCCAAAATGATATCTTTAAAAAGTCACAAGAAGAAACAAAGGTTTAGATTGTTGCTACATTTTGGTAATTTACTTGATAGTGTTGATTTTTGCATCCGCATTATCCACCATGAAGGCATTTGGTTTCCAATCAGAATTCATTGTTTTCATCTTCTCATTGATTTTTGACATCCACAATGATATGTCATCACCTTTAGCGCTGTCAGTGATTATCCATGCTACCGGGATGCCATTGCAATAAATATCAAATACCATAAGTGTAAACAATTGATACTGCAAATGTCCAAACATTGCATTAGTAAGATATGTAAATAATAGTATAAATATTTTATACAATTCAAAACAAATCCAATTATAGAGTGAATTGTACATAAATTTTTATGAACATGTTATAACTTATTCTAAGATTAGCTGTCAATGTCTTATTTGAAATCTCTGAGTGTTGAACATTTTCTAACAGCTAATAATGCTTGTGTATTGCCCGTTTCAAGCTTCATGTAATCCTAGTCTTCATTGGAATCAAACTTGACTCTGCTTCTAGTACCACATGTGTCACTAAGCAAATCATTGATTTGACAAAAGACAACTATGAAGATGGCAGAGTCATTGAGGATGTCAAACAAAGAAAGAAAAGTTAAGCATTTGAAGACCCAAATTAGGACTAAGCTTAATGATTTTTTTTAGCAATTTTGAATAGGTCGTTTAGGGTCTTTCTTTTGTGTAGTTTGTTTAAATTTGTGACTAACATCATTGATTCTGGTGATGTGAATGTGGCCCTCTCTAAAATTATAGTCTACTCATGTAATCAATCAAATTTATGATTTAAATCAATTTTGGTAGTTTCAAGAATGTAGACTTGGATCTCCATGTGGAGATACCCCTGGATCTATGCTAAATAGTGTATTTATGTTGCCTTAACATTTAGGTTGCTTTACCCTCAAAATTTACTTGACAATTAATTGATTTGCCATTTGTACATGCATGCTCTTCTCTAAACTATAGGATTTCACATGATTTACGGCGTTCATGTTGCTAGTTGGTTGTTTTTCAACGTTGCTTGTTGTTGTTGCAAATTTTTTATTGTTATTAAAATAATCATTGCAATAATCATTGATAAAAAATATTGTAGTATTAGTAAGTATTCATATAGTGCAAAATAAAGACATTCTTATAAATTATGTGATATTATAAATATACTTAAGTGACATGTTATTAGATTAGTTGATGAAAACAACACAATTTTGCATATCAAATTTCTCAATATTTAAATATAATACATAGCAAAGTGCATTTTTACTTTTAAAAAATGATTTTTTAATTTATGACAATGTCACTTCTTACATAATAACAACAAATAATGAAAAGAAAAGATAGAAACCTTATACTTATTTGTTCCAAATGTGGCATCACAAGCTATGATGCTTTTCTGGCCAAACTTTAACATTTGTTAGCTTGCCAAGGTGATTGTAAACCTAGTATGTAGGCTTGAGATTCCCTTGAGCTTGAAATCTGGTCTTGTTGAAAAAAAAACCAAATTTGGATGCTCTCTCATCCACATATGAACACTAGTACAATCATCTTCATGTTTTTGATATTTTTCTTGGTCCATTTTCTAGAGAGATTTATAATATCCATCATCAATAGGTAATTGTCTCTTGACATATCTTCTTCATGTCCATGAACATCAATCTTTGCTTGCAATAATTGTATATGCTCAGCAATAATTTGAGATGCTGTACACTTTTGAGATAACTTTTCTTCTATCCATGCTCTCATTTCCTGAAAAAGATAAGGTTTGTGTATAGCCTTTTGTTTCTCTGCACTTGGATCCAAATAACCATGACAAGGGACACCTTCTTTATCAATGTGTCCTACATGATAATATATGATTTGTGATATGGTTGGCCACAAATATAATTGCTTCACTGAAAAATAACATAAACATCCTCTTTTTATGGAAGGGCCCCCTTCAGCACTATACAACCTACTACCAGACCCAGTTTTGGATTGAATGTTTTATCAATCAATGGCATTAGTGAAGTTTGAAAGTCTTCGGGACCATATGAACATTCATACCTATAGAAGAAAAAAGAAATAGTTATAAACACATAATAGAAGTTTTATGCATTAAATAAAACTTTGCATAAACTCCCACAAAATAGTATAGTATGTCTTCAAGCTTGAGATAAAGTATAAATGCCAATCATAAACCAACTAGTATGACCCATGTGTTCTATGGACATAGTTTGGGAAATACAATTTGGAAAATAAGCCAAGCTCAACATGTAAGTTACTTATTTATTTTCAAACTTTTATTAAAACCCAAAGGCATGCAAGGCCTAATCATACAGCAAACTATAATCAATACACCTTCACATGACGACTGAAAAATCTCATGGTTTTTTAGCAGTTTTTTTAGGAGATCCATGAAGACTTTGGTAAGAAGTTTGCTTTGTTGGCAATTTTCTTTGTTGGTAATGCAAACTGTGGCATTAGCAAATTTGCAATCTCTTTTTTTAATTATACTTTGCTCAATGAAGGCCTTTAAATTATATCACGGCTAAATCCCAACCTAATACTTTTTGGCTTTTTAAATTAGATTAGCTTTTTGGCTCTTTAAATCAAATTAGCTTTTTGGCTTAGTGAAGGCCAAAGATGCTAATTACACTTGTAGGCTTAGTGAAGGCGTTTTTTTATTATACTACCAACTTAACCGACAGAAATAATACAATCCAAGTCTATTATAAGTATGGACACCTTATTCTCTTATCACTTACTAATGAAAACGTGACATGCTCTCAATTTGAAAGACCAAAGCGTGAAAGGTACAGAGTGTGGGACAATGCAATTATAATGCTGGCAGCGCAGGGATTATGTGGCTTGTTTGTTAGTATTAGAGTGCTCTCAATTGTTGATTTTATTATTCTTTATAAGAAATGTACGACACATAGGAAAGAAACATACCAAGTCTGTCGAAGGAAGCTTGTAGCTTGTGGCCTCTTCAATTCTCCAAGCTCTTTTTTCTTGACAACTTGAACTTTAAAGGTTGTTGGTGCTACAGGATTTTCACACTCTCCTTTAATAAAATCATTGGTTGAAGATGATGGAATGTAAGCCACTAAAACTTCCTTCAACTCTAACATACCTACAACTTTATGCATCTCTTTTTCAAATTTCAAAGCTTCTTAACACAAACGTCCAGTGACAACTTGGACCACAAATGGACAATCAACACTTGACATATTTGAGTTTAAAACCCTAAAATTTAAAACAATTATTTCTGAAAACTAAAGTAGACAACAACACAACAAATATGGGGATAATAACAAAGAGAGGTTTAAGATACAAAAAGAAAGAACGACTAGAACCCTAAAAAACAAAAAGAGAGGTTTAAGATTCAATAAGATAGAAGAACTACAAGACAGAATAACAAAGAGAGATTTAAAATTAAAAAAAAGGACAAGTAGCAAGGTAGAACAACAAAAAGAACTTTTACTCCACGCTGGACTCCAAGCTGATGTGCAAGAGCTGACACCATGCTAATGTGCAAAAAGTATAAAAGTTTTGAAATATGAGAGATTAGCTGCATGAGAAGAATGAAGACAGCTTCTGATTGAAAAAAAGGGAACACCCTTGCCTGACAGCTCCACTCTATTTTGATGCCCGCAGCTCTGAGGTCCTGAATTTGAACCTGCAGATTTCAGATGAGGTCCCAACTGCTGTCCCAATCGTGTGGATGAGAGTACACCAAGCCCTTGGAGGTCGATGAAAATTTTCCAAGACTGTGTGGGGCCTAGGCAGCTAGTAGTGAAGGGCAGCCAGAGACATTTTTCATTTTTGGACTTGACACATGCGGGGCCCAGATCCACGTATGTGCAGTAAATCGAGCCGTAGTTTTGTTGTATTTTCTATTCCTAACGCTCTTCAATGAAGATTTTAGATGATGTGAACGAGATACTCGCAAAAAAACAACATGGCACTCGCAGAAAACAACATGACACTTGCAAATAGCAATAAGACACTCGCAAATAGCAATAAGACACTCGCAAATAGCAATAAGACACTCGCAAATAGCAATGCCATACTCGCAAAAAGCAATGCCACACTCGCAAAAAGCAATGCCACACTTGCAAAAAGCAATGCCACACTCGCAAAAAGCAATGCCACACTCGCAAAAAGCAATGCCACACTCGCAAAAAGCAATGCCACACTCGCAAAAAGCAATGCCACACTCGCAAAAAGCAATGCCACACTCGCAAAAAGCAATGCCACACTCGCAAAAAGCAATGCCACACTCGCAAAAAGCAAGGAGACAATAGGAAAAAGCATCGAGATATTTGAAAATAACGACGCGATACTCGAAAAAAGCAACTGGGACCTCGAAAAAAGCAACTGGGACCTCGAAAAAAGCAACTGGGACCTCAAAAAAAGCAACTGGGACCTCGAAAAAAGCAACTGGGACCTCGAAAAAAGCAACTGGGACCTCAAGAAAAGCAACTGGGACCTCGAAAAAAGCAACTGGGACCTCAAAAAAAGCAACTAGGACCTCAAAAAAAAGCAACCGGGTCCTCAAAGAAAGTAACAGGACCCTCAAAAAAAGGAAACGGGATCCTCGAAAAAAGCAACCGGATCCTCGAAAAAAGCAACCGGATCCTCGAAAAAAGCAACCGGATCCTCGAAAAAAGCAACCGGATCCTCGAAAAAAGCATCGCGATCCACTAAAAACAGTAGATTTACTTGTAGCGGTAGACTTTTCACAATTGATGTTAACCCTTAACCCTTAAAATTTTCAACCATTTTGAAGGTGTTTTGGATATGGATTTTATAAGTTATGAAAGGGTAAAGCCTGAAGTATGATAAGTCATTTTTAGGCCAAAGTAACCGTAAGATTTTGTAGAAAGTCAAGTCCTTATCATCTCTACAAAGTTTGGTTTCAATTCAAGGATTAGATTAGAAGATTATAACAAAAATGTAGAAGGGTACTACAAGGAAATCAGTATTGTCGAGTACTTGAAATTGTGCTTTGATTGGCTCTTTTGGACACATTATATTTTTTAAAGTTGGCATCTTATGCTCATTCTTAAGGTAACCAAGTTCCACATGCATAGAAACAAGTCTTGTATTTTTAGGGTAAAAAATGAGTGAGAAAATGGTCTTGCAATAGTGACTAATTCACCCTTAAATTTCAAAAAGTATGAGTAAAATAGAAGACTTTCACAAATCTAAGGCCAAAATTTAACACTACAACTCCAAGACCACCCATGGCTTGAAAATTCTGTAAATTCAATATAGCAACTCTTCTTCTAAATTTGAAAACACCACTACATAGCTAACTTATTTCTCTTTCAAATGAGCCAAAGTTTAAGTGACTCTTTACATTCCTAAGTTCAGAAATGACCGTCTTAAAAAATGATCAACCCATTTTGGGTTGCTGAAAATTTTAAGGGTCAAACCTCTAGTGGGTGGCTGTGGCTTGCCCATACTATAGCTTCAAGAGTGTTTATACTCTAGCTACAATAGTGTTTTGATTGATGGGCACCAATAGTATTGCTTCTAAAAGTTTCAAAAGTCAATATTGCATACCAACCTCATGAAAATTGCAATAAGGGCAACTTGGGACCTAACATCATGATTTTGAGTTTTCTCACAATTTGGGTTACCTAAAAATATGAGTATATTTGAGAAGATTGTTATTTGCCTTCTATGATGGATCATGTGTTTATGGTCACTTTGGAAAAAAGAAGAAGATGAAAAACAACTTTTTTTTGGTTGTACATAGTGTTTTTTCAAGGCCCAAGGTCAAAAAACATCCTTATGGGCGTGTAGGGGTCAACCCTTGAGCGCCCAGAGTTTTTTCACCAAAATGAGGGTTTCCAGAGGCCTACAACTTTTATACATCATATCTCAGTCAATTGGATGATCCACAAAAAGTGACCATTGAAAACAATGGAACACCTACTTAGAAAAGGGCTTGCAAATTTTGGGAACAATTGATAGTGGGAGATGGGAGATGATAACATTTGATCAAACAACATATGTTGGCAAAATCTCATTTTTTGGCATGTAATTGCTATTTACTGATTTTTACAAAATTCTATAAGCCCTTGATTCATCTCCAATTTTGTGGGTAGCAAGATTAGATGTGAATGCACACACTTGCAAATTATTAAAGATTGTACTTCTTAATTAGAATGCTAAGTTTGAGGGCTTCATATCCGCAATGGCACAAAAAACAATGTCCAGCAGAGTTGGTGAGAATTTCCTTGAAAAGGGTTGAGAACATGTTTGAAACCTTGCTAGTGAATTCCTTGCTACCACAAAATACATTGCAAGGAAGTTTGCAAGGGATGTTGACCAATTGCAGCATGTAAGATGCTCCTTGCCACCTCAACGCGTATGGTGTTCCATACAATCATGACTCCCTAATTACTTGTACAACACTTGACTTGACTTACCATTACTTCACTTGCAAGGACCACTTGAATACCTTGTTAATTGTAGTTTAGTGCAAAATAAAAAAAATAAAAATCTAGTCCCCCAAAGAGCCCTGTGAAATCCATCCCCCACTGCGATTGCGAAGCACATAAGGTAAGAGGCTTGAACTCCGTTAGGGTAGTAATACCGCTCACCTCCTCAAATCAACTCCACATGTACATGCCTTATGCATAGCCTTTTAAAAATGTACACTAGACATACATTTGAGAAAGTGATCCATTTTAGAGCCCTATGACCTTTCCACTTCAAAATTTCATAACTAATTCCACATTGCTCTACAAATACAAAATAACTTGAGTTAGATGCCAATTCCTCTTATCTTTTAAGGAAATTTTACTAGAAAATATATCAAGATGTTCCACCTCCCCAAAATTCCTCCCCAAAATTCAGTTTCAGCTCTTAGATGCTCGGTTCATAAGCATCTTACCATACGCTAGATGGAGGGGTCGAACCTCCGACCTTGCGGTTAACAGCCGCACGCTCTAACCAACTGAGCTAATCCAGCTTGCTGGATCGACAAATACGAGATTTTGAAATTCACCTTATAAACCAAGGGATACCCCTCAGTTAGTATTCGAAGAGAAGCAACAACTCTTGCTGTGAGCGAAGTAAGACTTACAGGTCTTTTGAAATCCACCGAGCTAGTGCAAAATTATAAGAACTTCGCTTGAGCAGATAACCACTACGATCCTGGTCCAGCAAGATACGAGAGACTGAGCCTTCACCTGAGACTCTGGAGCTTGGCGTAGCAACGCATGAACTTGTGAAGCCCATCCAATAGTAAACCTTAAACCGCTATCCCTAAGGTTGGGTGCACCTGGAAATCTGTACTCAGTTATAATGTAGCAATGCTATTCTCCGAGCTGTGTTTCATTGTGCACAGGAGAACCGAAGATTCTCCACCCTCAGTGGCACAGCTGCAGCTCAACCCTTCGACACCGACATCAGAACACTTAAGGTAGTCTGCTCATAAACCGTCCATGCATTAAAATTGCCCACTTTCTCAAATGTTCCCTTGCTGTACATGCTTTTTTTTATAAGTTTTTAATATGTATAAGGAGTGTATATTTGAGGAGGTGGGCGGTTTTAGAGACCTATGACCTTTCCACTTCAAAATTTTGTACTGAATTCCACAAAATTTCAAAAATTATGAAATAACTTGGGTTAGATGCCAACTCTTCTTGTCTTTCAAGGAAAATTTACTGAAAAATAGTTCAAAAAGTTTCACCTTCAGCCCTTAGATGGACGGTTTATAAGCAGACTACCTTATCAGAGAAGTAAGCACGACGCTTGAGTTAAAAAGCTACAGACTCGATGTACACGTCACGTTAAAGCTCTCCATTTGAAAGACAGTACTTGGCTCCGTTATCAAACGAGATAACACACTCGACCTTTCACTCGTTTAGTTTCGATTGGAATACAAGGTCAGATACATTACGTATGGTGCAGGCTGCCACATCTGGCGGTGTTGGGTGCAGGCTAGCTCAGAGATAAGCGCCAGACTTCCTCCCAGATTGTACACTTGAAAGAGCGCAAATGGAGAGCTGGCCACAAACCATACCAGGTTGTTATCAAACCTAGGACAGAATGTAAAAAACCCCGAGGCTTCGTTCGTACCCAAGTAAGGTAGAAGCACCTCATATGGACACCTAGAATTCCCCCAAAGCAAACCCTAATTGTATGCAAATCAAACCTTTATTGCATGTAAATGTGACAAGTGTTGTTCCATGTTCAAGTCGCACTGACCATTTTAACTCCTAAAATTCTTTTGTGTTTAAAGGCTCAAAACTGCTTCAAAATACTAGTCCCCAAAGCAAGATCTAAATCCTCATTGAAATTTACTTTTTAACAAATTCAACCTTAGGATACTTTGGTTGACTTGCACAAGTACATTCTCCCAAAATTTCAAAACAAACATCCCCACCAATTGCAAGATCAATGTGCCTAAATTTCAAATTGTAGGCTTTTCTAGTCCTTCCAGAAGGTGAAGTTTTGTTTTTCAAACTTTTTAGAGAAAAACCTATATGTTGTATATCCTGTGCAATTTTTGCAATATGTTGGAAAATGGGTTGAAAGCATAGATAAAAAAATTTAACCAAAAAAAACTTTGGATTCATTTTTACAAAAATTGTAAAGTGAAAGGTATTGATGAATGAAAGATATAACTAATATGCTAATAAGTTTTGGAAGAATTTGAAAATTGTTAATCCCAATGGTGAGAATGCTCTAACCAACAATTAGTAACTTTATTTTTCATTTTCATTTGAAAATTTTCAAACTTGAGAGTAAAAGATAACTTTATATGTTTTTTCTACCCTCTTTCTACCTTCATTGCCCGCAAAATAAAACTCCTTTTAACTCTTACCTCATTATTTGGAATTGAGTGATTCAATTTTTTTTGAGTAGGTACCAATCTATATAGTTCTATAAAAAATTTAAAAAAAATTGGAATATGTATTTTGCTGCCCAGTTTGACATTGAAATTGAAAAAACCCTCTAACTTTTGCATTGCTTATCAAAATGACATGAAATAAAGCATCACATGTAGATTGTGATGAGTAGCATCTATCCTAAAAATTTCATGAAAATTTTCCAAATTATGAAGTCAAGAGAGCCTGCCCAAGTTCTCATAAAGCCCAAAAGTGGGCTCCTTGGTCCTTTAGGGGTTAAGCATTAAAGTGATTTTTTCTTAAACTCTCATGCTCACCCATTTGATCTTCTCCTTGTTTGTTTTCCCAAGGTTCAATGACTGATTTACAACATGTTTAGGGACCACAATATGTGTATCTACAACCTTGTCATCAAAATTCATATTCTCTTCATAAAACTGCAAAATAATATGAGGACAGTTTTTTGCCCATCTATGCCCATTTGCTAACCAAAGGTTGATATCAAAATCTCAATGCTCCTTCCTCCTGAATTGATTTCACAAAAGTGTCTATTTTAGGTACTTCTATCTTACGCTTGTCATGTAAGAGCATCTTCAGCATTGCCCTCACAGGGTTTGTCACACTTCAAACATAGTTGTTTAATGTTTGGGATCGACCTTTTGAAATTAGATGTAATCTTTTGTAGTGTCAAATTTGAAATGCAATGCTAGAGATGCTTTAAAAGAAAATTATAATTTTGCTCCACTTCAATTGACGGTGTCAAAACTTGCTCGCTTTGGTAGATTTAACCTTCTTTATAAGTTATCCATATGGAGTAACATTTTTTATAACACACTAACAACACTCTAAAAGATATAAAGTATCAAAAAGATAATATTAACACTTACGAGTTTAGCATTTATAAAACATATCACAATGAAAATTTATACATAACAAGCTACACATACTTTTACAAAAAAACATCAAACTTATATATCATGAAATATATTCACATCATGTTGTTGAAAATGAATACATCATTCATTTACAATAGGTAGAAAAAAAAACTAGTAGAGTTTTGCTGAGCTTTATTAAGCGCCAAGATCTCATTTTCCTAATTAGTGTTTATAGGTTTTTAAGAAAATGCATGATATGTATAAACCTCTCTTTAACCTCTAAATATCTAAGTGTGTCGCTGCAATCAGTAGAATACAAGGTGTTTAGCTTGTATTTGGAATAGATTCACAACTTTACTACATTTCACATCAACAAAGAAGTTGGAGAATAGATTAAAGCGGTTCTACTAAGCTACTTGAGATCTCAAATTAAAACTTCTTATTGGTAGCAAATGCCAATTATATGGCAACATATACATTATGGCCTATGGTCATTTAAAGGTTAAGAAACTCAGTAGTTCATAGAGTCAATTTTTAGAAGTAGCCTCAATGAACCAAAAATGTTTTTCAATTTGTGCAACATTGTGACCACTTTGAGCATTATGTAGGAGGCACAAGTAAAAACAAAAGCAAAATAAAACAAGTTCCATATGACTAGCTGTAAACTTGCTAATCCAAATTACGTGTAATTTCAAAATCTCAAAAAGATGCTAGCATGCCTAATTCATCTTGAATCTTCAAAAGAAGGTGGAATGAAACAAGAAACTAAACTCAAAACTTGAATCAAACAAAATAAAATGGACCTTCATTCTCTAATTTATCCATTTTTCAATTTCTTGGCAAAAGGCTACTTGGAAATTCTCTAAAACATTTTGAGAGGTCCAAAATTGAGTGCTCATTTGGATTTAAAAGTTGCACTTAATCAAATGAGATGTATTTCTGTTTGTTTCCAAAAAAATTGTAAGAGTTGAACAAAATTCCTATCAACTTCCAAACTCTTAGTATCTCTTAATCCTTTAACAATTGTGATCGATTCTGGGGTGAGCAATCCTTTGCATTTCCATTTGGGGGACATTTTAGGGTTATTGAATATAGATGTCTATCAAAGATCTAATTGTACACATGGAAGTATCTTGCAACGTTTAGTGTTATGCATCATGAATTATGCTCACTTTTTAGCTATTATGGCCATCATTTTGCATTTATTGATGTATTTTCAACTGGTACTCTTTTAGTTTTTTCAACCCTCTAACCACATGCCACCTTAGACTGGCATGATTATTGTCCTAAACTCTTCACTTTCCAATTCCCCAAACTCATCCCCTTTGCCACTTCATTCATCAAATTCCTTGTCATGCTCTCTCTACAAACTCAAAAGAGTCAAAACCGACCTGAAACTGGTCGACCAGTCCTTAATGGGTTAATGATTTCTATACCTCCAATTTGTGAACTGATTATAAAATGGAATTCATGTGGATCTAATCAATTTGAATAGGTAGAATTTTCCCCATTGATTAGTACGTTCACTCACTTTTAAGAGATGTAAGAGCAAACACAACATCAAAATCAAGATGAATATGAAAGGCAAATTTATTACCCAACTCTACAAGAATATGATGCCATCTTTATGTTGTAGCTAGACCTAGTTATTTTGGATTTGGCACTTTTGTTTGAATATTCTATTTGATTGGATCTAAGCGTCAATTGTGATTTCAAAAAGCCAATACAAACTACCCCCTCTGTCCCATCATAAAGCTCCAAAAAACTTCTCCATGAGGGATTAACTGTATTTAGAATTATTATGCTAGTGACATATGCATTCTAGAATTAATACTGTATATTGTACCACTTATCAAATATTTGTAAAATCTCAAGTTTTTATGCTGTTGTTTAGACATCCAAATTTCATGCAAAAAGTATCATTTTTGTGCATAGTTTGTGAAGGCTGCCGTCTCCTCACTATTTTAGTCTTTGTACTAATGACACATGCGTTCTAGAATCAATATACCATCTACCAAATGTGTGCAAAATCTCTAGCTTTGATATTATGCTTTGGGCACCCAAATTTCATGCAAAAAGTACCATATTTGTACATGTTGCTAGCTTCTCATTATTAATGATTTAAAGATTAGTAGCAACAATGGTACCTCATATGGGCAAGGCCAAGCTTGTTAAGAGAGGAATGCTCTTTAATTGCTCAACTTGCCCCCATGAGATCATTGGATATGACAAACGCTTTCTTAGCAATTGAAATCAACAAAAGAGAGCTTTTTAGTGGGACAAGAACTATGCCTGAATTGGAGCTTTATATTGAGACAGAGGGAGTAAGTACTAATGATTATTATACATGAAAGATGCACCAAACAAAACCACCAATTGAAATACACAAAAGCCATTCATTTCAAGCAACATTGTCTACAAGTTATTTCAATTAGTGCAAGCCTTTGCAAGACCCCTTTACACTAATTTGGGTGAATTTACCTAATTAGTATGAAAATGTAGCATGCCTCCTACCCTTACTCTTCAAGTACTTTAGGGGTTTGACAATGACCTATACTGTCCCTCAAGTAACAACTTGATGGCCAATACTCCACAATGTGGCACCCTTCACATCCTATCTTCTTGAGATAAGTGTTTGCAAAATCTCCTTGAAATTTTGCCCACTTAAGTCAAACTATTTGAAAGAACATTTAAATAGTGTAACTCATATTATATTGAATTTACCAATCTTCTTTATTAGTGCGCATAGCAAATTCACCTATTTATTGAATGTTAGCTTTACTAGAGTGGGGTGCATTAAGGTAGGATCAAGAACGCGTTATTCGTTAAATTGGGACAAACGGAGGTACCATTATGTACTCCACCTTAAACCCAAAAAGTCACCTTAAACTAGATTCAAAAGTATCAAATTTGTGGTTTGAGCCATAAAGATTTTATCCCTCACAAATTCCTCCTCTCAAGTGAGGACACGTGTACCAAAAAAATGTTGAGCTCAATTTCATGAAGACTCTTGAAACCTTCAAAAGTCCCAAAATGTAAGCCTTGTCCCAATTTAACGAATAACGGGTTCAAGGTTCTAAAAACGCGCGTAGGCTCTAAAATGGTGCACCTCCTCAAATATACTTTGTTTGTACATTTTTTTTTTCATAGTCCTTCAAC
The DNA here is from genome assembly GCA_963920765.1 of Ulota crispa. Classification (NCBI taxonomy): domain Eukaryota; kingdom Viridiplantae; phylum Streptophyta; class Bryopsida; order Orthotrichales; family Orthotrichaceae; genus Ulota; species Ulota crispa. The sequence goes on along the minus strand of OY987242.1, from coordinate 2,304,056 downwards.
AATGTACAAGCAATGTACATTTGAGGAGGTGCACCATTTAGAGCCCTATGCCATTTCAATTTCAAAGTTTCCTAACTAATTCCAAAATACTCTAAAAAATATAAAACAACTTGGGTAGATGCACATTCCTCTTGTCTCTCAAGAAAAATTTACTGAAAATTATTTCAAGAAGTTTCACCTCCTCAAAATTCAGTTTCAGCCATTGGATGATCCATTCATGAGCCAACCCCTAAGGGCCCAATTGACCATTTTTTGGTCGCTGCCTGTTTTCTCAAACTGACCAAGATGAAAAAAACTTTTTTCAATAAAACCTTTTTTTTTGTAATAAAAGCTCAAGTCTACTTTCCAACTTAACTTGAATCATGTCAATCCAAGTTAGACTCCACCAAGGAGAAATTTTCAAAGGCAAATACTTCAATATTTGCTAGTGTTGTAAAATTTACTATTTTGGGAAACTAATGATGTTCTCTCCTATCAAAAGATTGCATTTTTGAAGTTTAGGATAAAATGTTTATTTTTAACCAATCATACCAAAATTTGAAATCTATGAGTAAAATTTGTAATTCTTGTGAATATTAAATGATAAATGCTTCTAAATTCATTACATAAAAATCCAAAACATTTTTTTGAGTGTTTGACCATATGGATTATTACTAAACATTCTGCTTCTTATTTTCTCTTTTGAAGCAAACTTCATCAAAGTTACGGAAGTACCATTTTATAACACATCTATGTTTTGTCCTCACCCCCTTGCAAGGGAAGAAAAACATGCCATAAACAACTGCCACAAATTGCCACGACTAGGTCACAATAACTGCCTTACAAGTGCATAAACAACTGCATAATAATTGCACAACAATTACACGACTAGATTGTAGTTGTGCAAATGTTATACAGTTGTTTGTGCAATTGTAAGGCAATTATTGTGACCTAGTCATGGCAATTTGTGGTAGTTATTTATACCTATTTTTCTTCTAGAATTGGGCCTTTAGGGGTTAATCCCTCAGCGTCTTGCTAAGAAAATTTAGCATACCTTTAATATGGAACCTTCAACATATTCCCTCAATTGTTAGAAAGTTGAACAAGTATTCACACAATCTAAACTGGTCATTCTATACCCAACTGTAAATCAAAAGTTTAAGGCTAATTTGATTTCAAATCCAAGTAAATCTGCAAAATTCCCACCGTTCAAAATCTCAAATTTGTTAATTTGGGTAGCAGTTTACAATATGGATTTTGGACTTTGATGTGATTTTTTCCCAAATTTGTTTTTTACCTAATGGTTGATCCCATGAGACCGTGTCTAGCTATATTTGATAGAGAAAAAACTCCTCAAATGGGAAAAAAACTCCAAAACTTACGGTCATTCAAAGTAAGTGGATGTAGCTGGCTCACTACTTTAGAGCTACAAAAACCTTGCCCAATCGAGAAAAAAAAAGTGACACATCACCAACCTTCCACTCTATACATGGGAGTGTGGGCTTCCAACCCATCCCATCCAAAATTCCTCCATCTGCAATGCTATGTACAATGCCTATGTACACTCCCACTAATAGTTTTAATATTAAAAATAGTAAATTCAAATGTTTGGGTGCAAAATCTAAAGGCTTCAAGGAACAACAAGCACATCCAAAAGTTTTGTTGGACTCATAGCTCCACTTGAACTTGAGTGACAGACCAAAACTTGAGCATGCAATGCCTTTTTTTGTCTACTTTTACACCTCCAAGAACCCCATTTGGCCATATTGGGCTCTTTGGTCCTGTAGGGGTTAATGTCCAGAAGAATGAAAGTGAACACCAGCAGAGTTTTCCGTTCGTTATGAACTTTCGTTCGGTCGTTCTTCGTCCAATAATCCGAACGTTTTCGTTCGCACTTCCGTTTAAAAGTACGAACGTTTTCGTTCTTACTTCTGTCCAAAGGTACGAACGTCTTCGTTCGTTCACGTTCCGATGAAGAAGAAACCGAGGCTGTTCTCACCACAGGATACTCTGGGCACTCCGCCCAGGGGCTCTTCTCGCTCCAACTACTCTAGTGTTGCGCACATAACTTATTCCATTCCATTCTACACTCGTGTGTTTGCCACCAGGAACTGATCTTCACACTCCACTCCACTCAAGCCATGGCGGCATCAATGCTGGCCTGCAAGAATTTGACCGCTACCTTGGGCGGCTGCACCGAGAACCAGACCCGTGCCACCTCGTATTCTGCCAATCGCACTCCCTTCGCCTCTTTCAACGGTCTATGGCGAACCGGATTGACCTCCTTCGAGCTGAAGAACGAGCTGCGCGTCTCGTCGTCTCCCCAGAGCCGAGCTTCTGTGACGCGCAACGGAGATTTTAGCGTGCGCGCCGAGAGTGGCAGCAATGGCGCAGCGCCTCAGCAGTTCGATTACGATGTCGTGATCATTGGCGCGGGCGTGGGAGGTCACGGTGCCGCACTGCACGCCGTTGAGAAGGTGCGTTCAACTCTTAGTTGCTCATATCAACATTGGTGATTTCAATGCGCGCCAATGTAACCATACCTGAACACAACACTAACCATAGCTGCTGGTCAAATTATTATGCATTCTTGTTAGCAAATCAAAGAGGATTCCTCGAGAATGCGTTATTTGTCTACTGTATGTAAAATTCACAAGTATTTAAAGTTATTATAGGAGATGACCTAAAACTAACTTGAGCTCTGATGATTTGCATTCACACAATCAAAGATGCAGGCATAGTGCAAGAGTTTTGAGAGTCGCATTTAGGTTAAGCTTCGTGTCTCAATGAGGTATTCCTCTGCCTGGATGGTGATGCAGGGGTTGAAGACGGCAATCATCGAGGGCGACGTGGTGGGCGGCACTTGTGTGAATCGCGGGTGTGTGCCTTCCAAAGCGCTCTTGGCTGTGAGTGGACGCATGCGGGAGCTTCGAGATGAGCACCATCTCAAGGCCCTTGGAATCCAGGTACTTAGCCTCCTTCACTGTTAGTCATGCTCCTCTGGTTATCATTGCTCTTGCAGCTCTTTCTCCTGGATCCGGAGGTAATTCCCCCTGAATGAGGATCTGACCTTTGTGCACAAGATGAAGACTAATTTCGAATCTGTTTGGTTATTGTAAAGAGAAATGCAACTCAGCATGAGTTGTTATATACCGTTTGCAGCTTTTGTATCAAATAGTTCAAAGTCTTTCCCAAAATCATGTGCTTGACTATTCTTATACTTACCTTTCTAATTCTATAAAGCTTGAGAAGGTCAAATCCAATGCCTTTTCTATGAATGGAATCTTCGAGTGGCAGTTTTCATCGATTTAAGGTTGGTTTTTGAGCTGAACTATGGATCTGTGGTTTAAGGTACCGAGTGGAAATGGGGCTTCTTCCTTAAGCTTTTTGTATTTTGTGCTTGGGTCAGGTGGCTGCAGCCAGTTATGATAGGCAAGCTGTGGCAGACCACGCTAACAACCTGGCCACCAAGATCCGGGGCAATCTGACCAACTCCATGAAGGCTATTGGCGTTGATATTTTGACTGGTTTTGGCTCCGTTGTGGTACGTACTCGTGGAGTTTTACAGTGAATGATATTGTTGATACGGGTAGTTCCACGAATCACTGGCCATCTTGCGATATATGATTAGAGGACCCTTTCTACTTTTTACTTTGTTTTTTAACTACACTATGCTGTTTGAAACAGGGATATTCATCTGGGTATTGATTTCTGCTTATATTAGATTAGAACTCTAAGTGTTCTTAGCAGGAGAATTTCAGATTATGAGTTGTCATGCAGAAGTAGCCAGGCATTCTTAGAATCGCCTGTAGATGGCAAGCTTTTTTTGTGTACTTTTGTGTTGTTTCTAAGTAATTAGCTTTTATGTTTCTCTATGGAAAAAACATGATTTTGTGATCCAATACAAGGATAGCATGTAATGCTTCGGAAGTGATGAAATTTTCTTAAACCCTGAGCCTAAAACCTTTACAACAGCTTCAGCGAAGATGGCTGGTGAAATACATCAATCTGACCAGTGCATTTTGTTGGTATCTCTCACAGGCTCCTCAAGTGGTGAAGTATGGAAGAATTGGATTCTCTGACAAAACCGTTACCGCAAGAAACATTATTATTGCAACCGGTTCTGTGCCGTTTGTTCCCCCAGGCATTGAAGTCGACGGTAAGCATGATGGATAATTCGCTGGAGATCGAAGAAGTTCAAATTGGATCTTATGGTTATTTTGTCCAATTCGCTTATACATTCTGGAATGTGTGCGTTGCTATTCACTGATTCTGATGATTATAAACTTGACCTTGCTTGAGTTGTGTTTTTCACATTACGTTCAAGTGCACTCGTTGTTTTATGTCCATAAATCCTGGTCTTTTTGGGGTTTACTGACTAAATGAGAGGTGTGGATGCGCTACTTGCCGTTCATGTCATTGATGATCTTTTTATTCTTTCAAAGTTTATGTCACTTGACAAGCCCTGAATAAGTTTATGGCTGTGCAGGAAAGACGGTGTTCACTAGCGACCATGCGTTGAAGCTGGAGTGGATCCCAGACTGGATAGCGATCGTTGGGAGTGGTTACATTGGGCTCGAGTTTAGTGATGTTTATACAGCTCTTGGAAGTGAGGTATACTTGTTTTTTATTTTATTTTTTCTTTGGAGTGGTTGTGTAGTGTCTTTTGTCATCTGCCAAGCCTTGAAAGCTCATTCTGCTCTTGTTGTACACTGGCAGGTTACATTTGTCGAGGCACTTGATGGTTTGATGCCGGGGTTCGATCCTGAGATTGGCAAGCTTGCACAGAGGATTTTGATTAATCCTCGTAAGATTGATTATCATGTTGGAGTACTGGCCAAAAAGGTGAGTATTGTTCTTTACTTTTTACCTCTAAGGCTTGACGTCTGCTGCATTTCATTAGAAGCGCAACTCCAAAAGATTAATATTTCTGACTGATTTAGAAACCTCTAGCTTCAAAATAATCTAGTTGTTGTACCTCAATATGCGCCTATTCTCACAATGCATGTGGTATGTGTGCTACGGTGTACAGATAACACCAGCTAAAAATGGAAAGCCCGTTCAAATTGAACTTGTTGATACCAAAACGAAGGAGATAAAAGACGTTTTGGAGGTATGAGTTCCAGCACCCATTCACGATCCCTTTAGTTATCTCTAGTGTATGTATTGCATTTAGTGGTAGTTATTGGTTCAATCGGATGGTCGTTCTCTTTTCTTGAGTGGCTAACATTGACGTGTACTACAGGTTGATGCAGCCCTTATTGCCACAGGGCGTTCTCCATTCACCAAAGGCCTGGGTCTTGAAAGGGTGAGAGACGCAACAAAACTCTAGCCTCTACATTGTTTTGAAATTTTGATGAATCTTTGCTAGTGTTATCAGCATTGTGCCCTGTTTCACAAACGTTGGGGTATCCTTTGCGCTTGTGCAGATTAACGTAATTACTCAGAGAGGATTTGTACCTGTGGATGAGCGAATGCAAGTACTGGATTCAGAAGGCAAGCCGGTGAGTGCTCACTCTACTTTCAAGAACGCTACTTGTGCAGCTTGGTTCTCCTCATGTATATGTGGTGTGAAAAGATCCACACGTTTACTTTGATTATCTGACTATTGGTGATGCTACGACAGGTGCCGCATCTGTATTGCATTGGTGATGCAAATGGCAAACTGATGCTTGCTCATGCAGCAAGTGCGCAAGGCATTTCTGGTGAGCCATTCTGCTATCTTTCTCAACGTCGATTTATAAGGGTTTGAATGGTTCTATAAGAAAGACGACTATTCCAGTTATATAGAATTTCGTTTCTCGTTCTAATGTATTTCTTGGCTTTTTCTTAAACAGTGATTGAGCAGGTTTCTGGCCGAGACAACGTGTTGAACCACAACAGTATACCAGCGGCTTGTTTCACGCATCCTGAGATCAGCATGGTCGGTTTGACTGAGGTACGGTTGTCAATCTGCTTGAGTAGCTACTATTGCAATGATATCCCATTCAACTGTTCTAATATGAATTAAAGTTTACGTAGGACTTCTAGCTATCTTTCCTGGCTTTTCTCATGCTAGAACGTGTCTTGGTCGTCTTGGTTTCTGAGATTCAATAACCAATGTAGAGTGGTGATGACGTGATAATGACAAATTTTGTTTGTGTTACCTGGCAGCCGCAAGCGAGAGCTCTAGCTGAGAAGGAGGGTTTCAAAGTTAGTATTGCGAAGACTAGCTTTAAAGCCAATACCAAGGCTCTTGCCGAGAATGAAGGTGACGGAATCGCTAAGGTACTCTTCCGTTACACCTCTTGCTGAATCGTAGCTTTCCGTGTGTGGCTTTACCTTCATCAAGCGCGCAGTTAAATTTTGTTCCAATATGTCCAGATCAACATGGGGATTCTGTTGTTGTTCTCCTTATCACTGTGCGAATCATCTAACCTTTGTATTTAGTAATTGTATTTAATTCCTGAGTTTTGTGTTAATGCTCGGAATTCCTTGGTTGCAAACAGTTGATCTATCGGCCAGATAATGGTGAAATTCTGGGTGTTCACATTCTTGGCCTCCATGCCGCTGATCTCATTCACGAAGCTTCAAATGCCATAGCCATGGGCAACTCCATTAAAGTAAGTGTATGGGTGTTTTTAATTTATTGCTGCAAAGTCTTGTTTCCTGTTGAAGTCCCTTATAAATGCAAATCATTCTCCTTCTTCCATTTGTATATTACATCTTTGTTTAGCATAAGTCAGGTAAGGAGCATCTGTTTCTGTGCTCCGGTTTTGCACATTGAGGAAGAAAAAACGACGGTGTTGTCTTGTACAAACAAATGTTATATTTTCTAACGAATCGGCTTCTCTTAATTCTACAGGATATCAAGTATGCTGTGCACGCCCACCCCACTTTATCTGAAGTGTTAGATGAGCTCTTTAAATCAGCGAAGGTAATTGCTTTAACATTGTAGTGGCATCGTCACACTTCATTGGAATCCTTGTTTATTTAGGCTTTAGAGTCTTGACATTTTGAACTTGTATTCTCTCTCCTATAGTTAGTTCTTTTTAAGTGAAATGTTCAGATCTGGCACTAAAATTCCTTCGTTGTTGATTTTGGGACGTTTGCAGCTTGACGAAAACCATGCAGCAGTGGAATCAACGGAAGCAAAGCAAGCATTGGAAGCAGTGGTCGCCTGATGATTCAGCTGTTGCCCTTTAGTTCTTGGCTGCTTGCACTTGACCGTTCTTCTGATAACAACGACAATGTCATTTTTCCAGATGTTACGTATATCTCGCCGGGAGTCCCTTACAAATTTGATTCTCAAACAGAACGGTCAGAAATGTGTGGTTAGCTTTTCTAGTTCCTAGCATCCTTAGATGAGCTCTTAATGTTGATTAATGCTCAGGAAGGATGTGGAGTAGTTAGGGTTTTGAAAGAACTCTTATGAGTTGATTTATTCGATTTTCATTTTTTATTACAAGTTAGTGTGTTTAACAAGAGCCTGAGATTTACTTTGTTGATGTTTTGTCAATTTTAAGTTGTTTGTCATGACTTCCTTACAATTCGCAATGTACACAATATTTGCAAAAAGTATCTTAGCCAAACAACATGTTTTTTATACTTGTAAGGTCATTCATATTTTTTCAAAAAATATAACTTGTTACTTCAGATACCCCTCAAATCCTTTGCTTTCCTTGATAAATCATCTTTGTTAAACAATCCCCTAATTATTTCAACATTGATGTTTTGAAACATATTTGAAACAAACTTGTTATTTGGCTATAGCAGTTTTGAACGTCCATAAATGTTCAAATACTATTCAACAAACATAAGAACCAGGAAAACAATGAACAAATAAGAAAGGCATAATTTTGAGAGCAGTATATTCATGCTTAGGGCACTTTCAATCAACATCTGATTAAAATATTAAAAAATCTTGTGTTAAAAAATCACTAAATTATTAAATTTTTGGCTTGTTTGCTAGCCTCGGCAATCCAAAGTGTAAACGTAAAACAAACCCTAAAGCACTCTTGCACCTTTATTTTTATTCCGCCATGGAACAATAAGATGAGAAAAAGCAGTGCGTTTTACTACCGTGGTACAACCAAAATGAAAAAGAACATTGTTGTTGCCATAATCATGAGAGGATTTAACACATACCAAGGTTCTTAAAAGATAAACATGTCTTGTCTAAATGCTTGTCAAGAGTAGAAAAATTACAAAGTTACAATCTTCCTAAGGGCACCATTACAAAGTTACAATCTTCCTAAGTGCACCATCAACCTGGAGATGGTGATTGAGACTGCAAGCATGTCATTCCTATGCCTTTCCGTCCAAATGTTTTCTAGTTCCAAATAACAAGCTGATATTGCCCACTCTTGTCATAGTTTTAGGCATTATAAACTTGCCGTTTGAGTGCATATGTGCTACAATGGCCCTTGTTGAAAACTCTATCTAGGGCAAGAGGGCTAGGAGTTGCTAAGGAGAAGCTGCAAGTTGTTGCGGAGAAACTAGTCTCGTGTTTAACCCCTCAAGGCCCAAGAGGACCAAAATTGTCCTTCCTTGTTTGTAATTTGGGATGCCTAAATTTTTTTCATGATTAATTACAATGATCATTATTTTTAAAGTTCTTGTTGAAGTCTTGTTTTAGTATTAAAAATCTGATTTTGAAAATGACTAATTATGATTTTTCTATTTAAGATTTTGTGCAAGGGTATCTATTGCAAATTCTTCACTTTCTAGTGTTGAGAGCTCTTGGAAATGAGCCTAAAGTACACTAGAACTTGGAGAATTAATCACATTAGAAACTTACTTTAAAAAGTTGTAGGGTATATTTTAAGAAGCCATAAACTAATTAGGGTTACACATGTACTCTACATACTCATACTTTTTTGGTATCCTCAATTTTAAATTTGAGATGTGAAAAGAGGATTGAAAGACTTCATATCACTTTCGCAGTTTTAACACCCTCTTGATCAAATGTTATAATCTTTCAATCCATAAGAGATATTGTTAAGTTTTTTTTTGCTATGTGATCTTTAACATACTTAGTTTGAATTTGTACAGTTACAATTTTTCAAAATTTGATGCAACTTATCAAAATTTTGACATTTTGTTCATCCAAGAACAGATTCTGAGATACTCACGAAAGAGCATGGGCCTTGAGGGGTTGAGCACAATCTATAGGGGAAAATAAGGTCACTAGGAAATGAGCAAATTTGCGGAAAGGGCAAATTATTTTGATGGGACCTTTGCTAGTTTTGCAATATTGTAATTCCATTGAAACCCTGAAAACTCCTCCAACACCCACTCAACTAGCCCCCACCAATTGAAAAATGAAGTTACACTCTCATCCACCCTCTTGAGTTGACCCCTAAAGGACCAAACAACATGTTTAGGCAACATAGCAATTTTGGGCAAGCTAGTATTTATAGAATAATGAATACATCTCTACAAAACATTTAAAGTACATTTTCCCAAGGAATATTTTTCTAATGCAACAATTTTCAAACCATTTCAATTTAAAGAAGAAATTTTATGATGGAACATGTAGTTATTTTTGCTCAAAGGGTAGGATGAGCACAATTATTTACATTAGCTGAAATTTTGGAATCTAGCTCAAAGGTTGAGGGGCAAAGCTATTTCCTTGCAGATCTTGACCCAACTTCATTCCATGAAAGCAACTATCTTTGCTTAGTGGCCTTTACTTCACCTTAGGTGGATGTGCCCCTATGTTAATCAAGCTTGTCCAAGTCACAATTTTAGACCTAATTCCTTCTCTTTTTTCTTCCTTCCTCTAAAGCTAGCTAAAATCTAAAACTCTATAGTTCACATTTTGAAAAGATTATTGGATGTGGAAGCTAAAATTGCTGAAAAAATAGCTCTGTATGAGAAATCTCTTGAAGCTAGTTTTTATTCTAATTTTTTGTATGTGTCCCCCAATTCAAAATTTTATGAAACATTTTAGACACATAGCTAGCTATATTACAAGATCAACCTAAGAGAGTTTAAGCAGAAAAGTGAAAGTAATTGGTGCAAAAACCTCCCCAAATTAGAGCTGCTCAATATTTGAATGCACCCAAAACAAACCATTTTTCACATCAAACCATACAATCTCACAATTTGTGTGGCAAATGTCTTTCACTTTTTTACTATAGCATGATGGAGTAGTTTACTACCACATCCTTCAGCAAATCGCACCAAGATTTCATTTGACATTACTATTTTTTGGGAAAATTTTAAGGATACCCTTGAAGTTTGTCATATAGATACCCTTGGTTTTTCAGAAATTGCACAAAGACCATTGGACCATAATTTTCAAGCATTTTTTTGTTGTGCAAGCTGCTTCCTTAGCAACGGACGACATTACGTGAGCATAAAATGGTGAGTTTGTGAGCGATTAGCCAAGACTTGGTGAGCAAGAACATATTTTGAGCTCAAAATCAATGAAAAATTAGAAAAAGGCAAGTTTTTCAAAAGATAAAAGTTCAAAATGCATAATTATAGGGTCCTATGTACACGGTTATAGGTGAAATTGAGTATTTTGACAAAAATCTAGGCTCATGGCTTAAGGCCAACCTTTAAAATCAGGTTTTTTGATGGTCGTGCAACAAGTAGACAAGCACCCATTAGCGTGAGTAGGTAAGAAAAATTTGGACAAAAATGGATAGAATCAATGAAGTCTAAACGTTCATCCACAAAACCTACTAATACTAGTATATTTCATCCAAATTGTGGCAAACTTCATGTTAGCTTGGGGACGGATTTGGCAATTTCATCCATTTTTTAACTTGATTATTCTAATGTAATGGTAGCCAATTGGAATTCAAGGTAAGATTTTGGCAAAAATTTGCCAAGATTTTAAAGGTTGCTCACGGCTCAAGGATCTCCTCTCATGGCATAGCACCCCCATGCACAATAGAAGAAACGCCCCTTATTTGTTTGCCTTCGCTATCAAAACAACTCATTCTAAATGTTTTTTTGGTGAAGCATAGTTGAAGAACTTTAGGGGTTACGAATGATGCTCTAGTAAGTGATGCACTGAACTGACTTTTAATTCATATATAACAACCCTACCTAACCCCTAAAGGACCACTTGTCCCTATGAGGGATAAATGGGATTTTGGGCTTGTACTTATGGCTAAACTACTTTGTGTAATTTTTTGAAACTTTTATGGAAAATGAGGAATTCAAAGATCTATATGGGCATCTAATTTTTACCTTATTCCGATATTTATTGAAGAAGTTAAAAATGAATTTATGAGAATTTTAGTTCAATGGGCAGCCCAAAAGCTTCTTCAAAAATTGCATCTTTTTAAATAAAAATTTGTTGTTGGTTCTTTAGACTTATGTATATGTAAGAAGCTTTGAATCATTCAATTCTAATTGATGAGATAAAAGTTATGACAAGTTTTAGTTTGCGGGTAGGTGTGGAAAATCTCAAAACTATGCCTACACGCAAACTAAAACTTGTCATAACTTTTATCTCATCAATTAGAATTGAATGATTCAAAGCTTCTTACATATACATAAGTCTAAAGAACCAACCACAAATTTTTATTTAAAAAGATGCAATTTTTGAAGAAGCTTTTGGGCTGCCCATTGAACTAAAATTCTCATAAATTCATTTTTAACTTCTTCAATAAATATTGGAATGAGGTAAAAATTAGATGCCCATATAGATCTTTGAATTCCTCATCTTCCATAAAAGTTTCAAAAAATCACACAAAGTAGTTCAGCCATAAGTACATGCCTGAAATCCCATTTGTCCCCCGTAGGGACAAGTGGTCCTTTAGGGGCTAAACAAGAACATTGCTAAGCTCAACTGAGTGTGCCCTGGGACATAACATTGTTGACCAGAGTTTATTCCTCCCCCGGCCCTTGAGGAATATCTCTCCCTATATGCCTGGGGGAGGGTTTAGTTAAAAAATTTGAAAGTCGATTGGGCCTTGGTTTAGATATGACGAATGGTATTCACTGGGAGATCCTCATATTTGGGGAGCAAGAAGGACCCCAATGAAGGTTAACAATGTTATGGAGTTTGAAAATGTTTCAATTTAGTATATTTTATTTCACTCCAACGGTCAAATTAATTGATTTGTACGGTTAACTGTCTATTGGGTGAGTACATTTCGGTTCCTCTCTCAATGCCACCTGGTACCTACAGTAACAAGGTTTGGAACTTCGGAAGGGCTTGGGATTCCTTACAATCGTGTTTGTGGGGTCTGTATGGAAAAGCTCAGCTTTCTTTACAAAACGGACAGAACGAAGAATCTGCCCCTTTATCTTGTTGTTGGTCAATACCATCTCCTCCCGGAATTCTTCACAAAATCAGGGTCTCAGAATCTATACTTGGATTCATAAATCCAGATTCAAAATTTTGGTGTTAAATTTCGAAGCTCTTACATTTTTTGAAGGGTGAAAACCTGAGTTTTTCCACCATGACCCCGCAAAAACGGATGTGCAGTATTTTAAATCAATCAAAACGACCAAAACAGCCAAGGTGAACTAAGTTAGCAGCACGCATACACGCGAGTGTCTACATGGGCGTGACCTACATTGGCACCCATATCTATGTTTTTTGGTCTTATGATTAACGACTACAAAACAATAATGGTTATGGTTATGGGTGACAAGTGCAATATGTTTGGAAATAAGTACAATTGATGGTGTTAAATAGTTTTGCAATACCAAGAGTGAATAAGTCAAGAAGGTGAAGTCACCATTCATGTACCCTAAGCATGGTATTTTGTCACCTTTCATGATGGCTTGAGTGCCCCGTCTTACTATTTAAGTAACAATTCAAGTTAGTGTTATGAGCATATGAGCACAATGAAGACTTAGCATTTTTTAGCACCTCCTACACACAACTATACATTTTTAGTGATTTTGGACTTTGAAAAATTTGTGTGAATAAATGCTTGCAATTGGAACTTTTTAATTAACGCCAATATTTTGATTTCCCCTTGTTTGCTTAACAATGTTTTTTTCAAAGTTCATCAATTGATTTTCATACTCCAAAGTCCTTAAAATTATGATTATGGGTGCTTCTACCTTATCCCCTCATTACCCCCAACTTAGATGAATGAGGTCAAGTGCTTTGGTCTATTACTTTGTGAATTAGTGAGGTCAAGGTGAAAAGCTCTATACCTTCACATTTCTAAAAATGTAGGAGTTTAGAAATGTAGTATTAGAAAATTAAATTTGGAAATTTTGAATTTAGATTTGGGATGAAGGAGCCTAATTTAGTTTGGCAACCCTAGAAGAGAACATAATTGATCAACTCTGAAACAAAGGCATGCCTTTACTTGCACTCTTATCTATAAGAAAAAAAGTGAGCTTTTTTTTATCTTGGCACAAAAACATGGATGTGCAAAAGATAGAGCATTGAGTCTCCATTCGTCTAGGCAAGTAACTCACCCAATGTCTAGAGAGAATTATTGTTTAGTGTATTATCTAGGGAAAATATCAAAAATGCCCCTTGTTCTTTCAAATATCAAACATATTCCTATGTTGTTTGAAATATAAAAAACATCCTTGGTTTTGTGTAAGAATACCAATTGTATTCTTAGTTATCTTTGAAAACATCTAATATCCTTGGTTTTTTTGTACCTCCTTAGTGCAAGTTTTTTTAAATATTGGGATGACAATGAAAATCACAAAAATTAGATGTAAATTGAATGTAAGTCATTCCTTGGAGGCAAGCTCTTCAAGCATTATGTAGGATTTTTGCATTTAAGTTTATTGTGGCTAAAGCCATTAACGCAATATTTGTTAATTTGGGTAAAAATCCCAATTTTGAGACTTCTAACTTCTCAATTTTTAAGAATTTTAAAGTGAATTAAAGTGAATTTTATGATGATTTCTTGAAGACCTTATATCAAAGATGAAATCTTTTGAAGAAATTATTTATAAAAAAAAACTCAATTTAAATCACCAAAATATTTTCAAAAATGCAAAATTTAGTATAGCAGAATCTATTTTGGGACAGTGATTTTCTCAAAATAACAAATATCGCATTCATTGCATTAACAAAATTACACGCATTTTTTGCCAACATCTTTGGTGCAAATGTGATTTCCAAAAATTTCAATAAAGAGGCACAAGAAAACTAAGGGTATTAGATGTTTTCAAAGATAAGTAGGGGTACAATTGATGTTCTTACACAAAACCAAGGATATTTTTGATAGTTCAAGTAGTATAGGGATATATTTGATATTTTGAAGAATTGAGGGGCAGTTCTGAAATTTTCCCTATTGTCAATTGGTTCAAAATGCAAAAGAACCAATTGAATTGGAAATTACTTCCTAAAAACTGGTCAACTTCTACAAAAGAAATCTAATTATTATAGGGAATTGCTAAAGCTGCACCCAAAATTGCTAACACCACACCCCTATAAGCATGTATTTTGCAAATTTAATGCTATTTTTTATTCAAGTGGTCCATCATTCATTCAATCAAGACATTACCACCTTATTGAAAAAAAGAAAAACAAATACAAATTTTTGTTAAACTTTTATTGCACCATTGCTATTTTTTGATGTATTTTTGTTGTAAATATTTCAAAAGTCCTATATTTCTAGTTTTAATTCAAGCACCTCCAATTTTTTTGAATATAGCATTAGAATGATAAAGGTGAAATAAATCTTTTGACCCAAATTTAAAAATCAACATTAAATTCTCATAATTCATGTTCAAAGCACACTTTGGGGTGCAGCGTGAAGAATTTTGGGTGTGGCTTTATGTTACGAACTAATTTGTAATGACGGTTACGTTGGTTAGAGGTTGGTTACCCTTCCTCTTTCCTTCTTAAACCAAGTGAGGAGGTTTGTTCCTCACTTGACATTTTGCTTAATACAATGGAATACTTTCAATGTCACATTTGCGTCTCTTAGTGTTTGTTTCTACATTAGGTTATGATCTCAAAATAGGAAAAAAATGTCAACTCTTGATCTTGTATTGTAATATAATGTCAAGTCCTTGAGAGTCCACATTCGGATGAGGAGGCAACCGGGTAGGGATGTATTTGATTTTGACAAATGTGGGATGTTGCCTTTCGGGAAATTATTATGAAGTAAATAGGCTCAAGAGTTCTTGCAAATTTTCTATGGTGGTAAGAGTAGTAAACAATTTGTGCAGTTTTCTTTTTCCAAAATTTTGGCATGTTTTACTCAACATTTCAATGCGTTCTTGGGGTTGTTTGTTGGTTCTATCGAGGAGGTGATTTTAGGTTTTGATGCATTCACCATGGTTGGTAGGTAGGATAACGGCCAATTAATTGGTAGTGATTAGGAAGGAAAGAAGAGTAGAGGCATAAATGAAATAAGGTTAGGGTTAGGAAATACTTGCATTAAGTAAATCATGTTGCAAGTTTCAACAATGCTTGTCTACAATGGCAAGATTGTGGTGGGTGAAGAAGGTTGGAGAAGTTATGTTACAAAGTTAGGTTGAGCTACCATGGATTGTGAGCACGTAGCCAGAGATCCGCGAGGGCTTACAATGCCGGAAGGGGTGGGGTCAGAATTGGCCTCATTCATACAACAACAAATTCAAAATGTGTTTCAAGCGGCGATCCTCCACTTGGTGCAAGAACTTTCAGAGTGTGCGACGTTGAGGCCAAGACTGGTAGCGTCATTTACATCCAGGGAAGAAGGGCGAGCACCAAGAAGAATGGAAGAGTCTCGAGGTAATGGATTTCATATTAAAGAATCAAAAGTAGCAGAACCAGATAAGTTTTCTGAAAAGAAGGGTAACGAGGTGTACCGGTGGCTTGCAGAATTGCGTTTGGTATTCCGAGGTAAGCCACGCACTTATAATTCTGATGCCGATAAAGTCGCTTATGCTCTTTCATATATGATAGGGGTTGCACAAAATTAGGCGATGCCACTTTTGCAAACCTTTGATGAAGGACGTGATCATGAGCTGTTGACGGACTATAATATTTTTTGAAAATCCATTATTGGGGTTTATGATGATTTGGATAGACAAGGTAACGCAGAAGATCGTTTAAGTTGACTTAGGCAAACCGGTTCGGCGGCATCATATATTTGTACGTTTAATGAATATGCCGCTCAAGTCAAATGAAATGAAGCTAGCTTGATGGCTCGGTTTTGAGGAAGACTCAAAGATGAGATCTTGGATTCCATAGCCACCGCAGAGACTTAATCACAAAGACTTCAAGATTGGATGGCAATGCTGTCCCGAATTGATGAGAGGCTATAGGGCCAACGGCAAAATCAGCAGGTACAATCTGATTCCCAAAATGTTAGAGTTCTAACTGCTCCTTTCCATGATTCAAGTGCGAGGTCTCAAGCAAATTTGGGCCCAGTGCCTATAGAGCTTGGCGCGACTCGATCCACGCAAGCTTTGGCAAAAACGACAGCGGAACGGCTAGAGTATCAACGCTAGGGGCGATGTCGGGGTTGCAGCAAACGAGGACATATCAAAGCTAAGTGCCCCACAAATCCCTCTAGACCACTTTCAATTTTGGTTACCATGAAGATGGAAAAAACAGCCTCGGGAAAAGAGGAAGCTCGGAACTGAGTGGGAGGATTCAGTACCCGGGCATTGTCCAGACGGCGGCGGTTACAATCCCGAAGCAAAGCACGAGCACAAAACGGGGGGATGATGAGCTTGATCATGAGCAAGGTTTACAATGGAAGGAACCTCTAGTGATCCACGAGGATCCGGGAAATGTAGTGACTCCATT